>OU383777.1:60689784-61045526 GCA_910950805.1 Acrocephalus scirpaceus scirpaceus
GGGGCATCCTTGTGAGGTAGATTTCTTGCAGCCTGGGTGGGCAAATGGAGCATCAGGAAAGAATGCCAGCGCAGGAAGCCAAGGGCTTGCTCAGACCAGAGTGTCTACAGGGGTGTCTGCTTCCATCATAAAGCCTTGGCCCAAGAGGACAAACTCTGGGCAAGCAAAGCATTGCTGAAGCTGCCTGGGAGACAGAATGGGTTCCTTGTGTCCATTCCATCATTTCCAGTGAAGGGCTGTGGGAGCAGCAGAACAGTGTCACCTCTGCACTCATCCAGCTGCTTGCTAGACCCCAATGCACACCCCTGGGGTTCAGCTGCCTGTGCCCCAGCTTAGCCCAGCTATGGTGCAGCTGTGTGACCTTGGATCTGACTGCTGGGAAAGAGCTGGGAAAAGCCTCACTGGGAGACTCTCCTCTTCCCTTGGGAGCCACCCTTAAGGCCCTCAGCCTTGGTGTTTGCATGAGCTACAAAGCAGCTGTGCCTGTGCCTGGCCATGCACTTCACTGATCCACACCAGGGTCCTGCCTCTTTTCTCCAAATTTTCCTGGCCATCACTGACCACATGGCTGCTCCTGCTCACTGGCACTCAGGTCCTGTGACACTCTTGCATTCTGGTGCCACAGAGCTGCACCCTGGTTGGTGAGACACCACTCTGCCCACCTGTTGCTTCCCAGATTATCTTCCAATGGGGAACATCATTCAACTCCCAGCCATAGCTGCCTGCTCCATCACACCAGTCAATGGTGGGCACTCAGGAGAGCGAATAGCTAAGCCATGGCTATCTATCACTGATTTAAATCAAATTAATTTAGGGACCTGTTTCTGATGCTTGGTAACCAGAAGAGAACCACTGTGCATTCATTAAGGGTGGGTGCATTTGTTTTTGCTGTCAGGAAAATATTGCCCCCTGTAATCTCCAGAGAGGTGTCCTGCTTATCTTCACATGACTTAGAAAATTCATCATTTCCTAGAAAGGCTATCATACAACCTAAAAAATTCTTAACATTATGAAATACTAAGAAAGAAAGCATTTTCAGGGAGGAAAAACTTAATCAGAAACCTGTGAATTTAGTTGCTGACCAAATAGCAGATTCTATGCTTAACTTAGGTAATATTTTTTGCCTTTGAAAGCCATGGACCAGTGGAAGTGGAACCCACAAAAATCCCAGAGAAACCAGCTAACCAGCATGTTCCAGGGACCAGCTTTCCCAGTGCTAAAAGCACAAGGACCACCAAAAGTCAGAGTAACCAGGACATCTGAGTTGACATGTCTTACATTCCCACCCAATGGAAAACTCTCCATGGCTCCTGAGCAGCCTGGGGATTCCCATGGATCTGCATGTTGCCTCGTTGTTTTTTGCAATTACAATAAAGCTGCCAGGGAAGATTCCATGAATGTCCACAAAGACAGTTTGCTTTTATAGAGAACTATCTTCGTGCAGTTCATGGAGACCTGATCTCCAATGATTTTTTCTGTGGTTTGACCTGTATAAGAGGTCACTATAATATAAAAAAATAAAGTTCCATGTGTATGGAAAAATCACACTATGAAAAGCCAGTGTCCATAAAGGAGACAGAGTCCACTGGGGCACACACCCGCGGGGTTTTCTCTCTCCAGGTTTGGGAGGGCGCAGTCTCCTTTTATCCTGAGCTCCCAGCTGCACGTTGCTCTTTTCCTTTCCCCACTGGCTGAGGTACTAGGAAGGTACATCCTTTCTGAGCCGCCTGCCACATAACCCCCCTTGAACCTGTCATTTTACCCCAAAGCTCGGAAACTCAGGCTTGAGCGGCCCCATTTGTCTCCTTCAGGAGTCAAACTGTCTGGGTTCTGAAACAAACCTGCGGATCGAAGTCGGTAGAGACATTAAGACCCATTTCAAAGACGTTAACACCCATTCCTTCACCTATGGAATTGTTTGTAAAGACATTACTACACCTTTCCTTTCATATGCAACCACTTGTTTTCTTTTTTCAGTGACCACCCCAATCTGATATGGTTGTCCTGTAATATCCTTCCCCTTTGAAGGCTACAGACCTCCTACTGGCACAGTATTTTTTAAGCAGTATTGCTGGAAGAAGCAGAAAGATTGGTTTTAAAGGCAGTGCAGTGCCTGCCTGGAAACCCCTTTCCCAGTCCCGATCCAAGTGTGGGAGGGTATGTTTCTTTAAGGCTGGTTATGTGTTCATGTAACAAGGCAAGTGCATACGTGAAATGAGCTTCTGCTGAAGCTTTAAGTCTGCAGGGAATTTTCTAATGATCGTTTTTAGTTAATAGGCACAAGTTGTTAGCCTGAGCTGGGAAAGCCTTTTTGTGTGAGCCAATTCCACCCTCTCTCTCTCTTTTTTTTTTTTTTTCCCTTTTTTTTTTTTTTCATGGATTTAGTTCCCACAGCTAATGCACTTAATAATGAGACTGGGCAAGCGAATGCCAGCGTAATGATATGGAGCTTGTTTGGCCCTGACAAAGAACACAGAGCGGCTGGATGGCCTAAACGACAGGCCAAGGGCTCTATTCACGCCACCGAATGGCACAGGAGGAAGGCCGCACCTCAGGGCGGGCGAGGTGTCCGGCAGGCCCCACAGTGCCCCCCACGCTGCCCCCTGAGCCCCCGGCGCGGGGCCCGTCACTAAATGGGGCGTGAAACACAGAAACAGTCAAGGGTTAAGCCCTTGGCTGAATATTTTAATTGCTGTTTCCTAACACACATACGCACCAGCCAGTTAGAGAGAGGGAAAACATCCTTTAAAACTTACCAGACAGGTTACAAGGACCTCGCTCAGCCCCAGCTCCCTGAGCTCCGGTGGACAGCAGGGGGTGGTGGTCTGTCTTTTTAACCGGCATTTTCCCCTCAGCAGTTTTCCTCTGCCCTTCCCCTCCTCTTGCAAGCTGAGTTAATAAACACCTAGCAGCTTACTCCGTGGCGTCTGTGTGCAAACAGCTCCCACTGAGCCAGTGAAAACTGTCCCTGCAGGAATTCCATTAGAGCCTTTTCCACCTTGGCCTCCCAGAGCACTGCACAAAGGAAGGTGGTGTTCCAGCATCCAGTCCATGGGACGGAGCAGGCCAGCCCAAATCCCTTCCCATCGTTTGTGTCACGCCAGTTCAGTCACTCTGACTCTCTATTTCTGTGGCTTGGCTCCAGTTTTCCACTTGTCACAGCCCACCAAATCTTCCTCAACTCAGGGAGCACCGAGCATGAGAGAAGAGCTGGTCAAAATCACTGTGGGCATGATAGACATCGGGGTGGGACAGGGCTGCCAGCAGATGGAAGCTCAGTGGTGTCCTAGAAGACTCCACTAGGACTTCTCTTTAACACGGATGAAACCAGAGGAAATTATGGGCTAAGCCTTGAGGGTTGTCTTAGATTACAAAGATCTCTTTTTAAGTAGGTCTATGGGTAAGTAATTTGAGAGAAACCATTTACTTTAATGTATTTTACCTCTTGCAGAATTTCTGCCAGCAAATGATCAGATTCTCACTACTCTACAAAAATATTCAGCACTGAGAAGATTTTTTCATAATTTACATAATATTGCATTATTTTAAACAGATTTCTCTCTTTTCTAGAGGAAATAACTTGCTTTGGTGCAGCTGAGTCTATGATGTGTTCCTTGTCCTGAGCTGGATGACCATGAACTCCAGTATCTATATGTGGAAATACTGACCCATCCAAGGCTGAAATGTCTATAGACCCGTTGTTGGTGATAAATAAACTGTGAATGCTCACAGAAAGCTGAACTGAGGGGGAAATTAGTATGGGTGGAGCAAATTCCTGTATGGATTTTAAGGAACTCTCATGGAGAAATGTTTGCAGAACCAACTTGATCTGAAAGTATCTAAAGAGATGCTTCTATATATGGTTGTACTTGACATATTGGCAGGATGTCCATAAAACTGCCTTCCACACTCTTTATGATCTTGTTATCAGGCACAGGGGAGATGCCATTACACAGATACTTCTTCTTTGCTTCCCTCTAAAGAAAATTACTAATCTCATTTTGCCTGTGGTTATGATAGACAGGGAGATGGCACGCAAAGTTATGAATTCTGCTTTGCTACTGCAGGCTCTAGAAGGAAACTCTCAAGAAGCAATAGTCTGGGTTAGAGGTGGCATTGAGGTGTACATTATTATTTTTTTTAATCAGAGCCTTTTACTGTACACTATAAAAACCCCCATTAGCATTTTCTTTTCAGATGCTCTGCTGCACCACAGCTGCTGTGACTCTGCAGTCAGGAAAGCAGAACTGGTGTGACTACAATTCAGGAAAGAAGCTGAAAAGAGAGAAGAAAAAAAATAAGGCTTTCTAAGACAGCTTGAAGAAAGCATGCCAATTAAATTTTTAAAGAGAGACAGAGGGTAGGAAGAAAAAAGAAAGAGCTAAAAATCTGGAGGAACCTGAGGAAAGTTGGGGAGGGGAGAGGGGAAGGAGCACAAGAGAACCATAGAAATGAGAAATGGGATGAAGGATGAAGTGAGGAAAGTTAAGGTATTGTACAGCACCAGCACACAGATTGAAGCTAATTACTGAGGAAGAAAGGAGGACCAGAAGAGGACATATGATGAAACAAGGAAAGTAGTCCTTGAAAGAAAAGAAGGGAATCCACACAGAAACAAGAGAGAAAGCAAAGAGGAATATGACCAGGACAAGAAACCTTTCTGTGTGACCAGGACAAGAAACCTTTCTGTGTCTGTTTCTTCTGAGCTGGAAGGCAGGCAGAGAACAAGTGAGACAGGATGTGTGTACAAACATGTTTTCCCATTGTTCCCTCCAGCAAACATTTGAATTTTGCTGCAAGCAGTGGCTTTGCACTTGGTGGGGAACCTCAAGTGTCACATCCCATTGGTGGGGGTAGAAACATCTATTCACCAGCTTGAGTGCAGTGAGGAGCCCTCTGGCACCATCGTGGAACCTCCAAGGAAAAGTGTCTCCACATGGAGTGGGGTCAGCCTGCAAGCCTTGGATGTTCACTGTACCTCTCATTGCAGTGTTGTGTGTTCCACATGGATGTGAGACCATCCAGCTCCTCAGAGAGTAATTCTTAGCACAATGGCTGTGCTGTGACATCATTTAAAGCCCAGGATTCAAACAGTGTTTCCTACAAATGATGTTTTGGACGCTCCTTCGCATTTCCCACCCAGCTCAGTTTAATCACATCCTGGGATAAGAGAAAGGAGAGCGTGTTCCCTGTGCCTTTCTCAGGGATCCTCTGTGTCACAGCTGCTCTGGAAACCTTTCTTATGGCCAGAGAAAAAGTCTTAGGAACAGGTTGAAGGTATGTGGGCACCTAAAGGCACAGCCAAACACCTACAGAATTTCTCAGGAACACCTCAGCTGCCTCGGTGCTTTCCTAGTGCCTGTCTTAATCCTAAGGTGCCTACATGCCTTTGAAAAGTTGGCCTTTAGCCCCTTATAAAAGTATTTCCCCTGGAATAAATGACAGGCAATTAGTTTAAGAATGAGGCACTCCCTTTTAAATCCAGTACAAATAGTGAGAGTAGATAAATCACAAGACCAGTGACTCCAGATAGATATTTCACCAAAGTAAATCATAAGACTATAATTTTTAAGCTGCCTATGTTAATGCATGGATAAAATGCTTAAATCCTGTTACAGAAGTTTTTTAAATATAGTTCTCATTTAGCAGCCATGTTCCAAAATAAAGGTACTAAGGTCAGAATTAAGGTGTGTTGAAGCAGAGGTTTTCTGAAATCTGATGATACATCCTGAGATGCAGATATGAATGAACAACTAGATGTTAAAAATACTAAAAATCTTATAATATTTAAAAAATCGAACACAAAATCCATCAACTAGCTAGGCCAAGGAAGAAAATTCCTTCACAAGTACAGTGGTGCAAAGTTCCTCATTATAAAGTGCTTGACCAACCACTATCAAAGCTATGAAATCAGAGATAAAATGTGATATTACCACAGAGATGATTTTCATGTCTTTCTCAATACATTCCTGTCTCTTAATGCTCATTGACAAAGATTCTCAATGACCGCCAGTTATAGAAAAAACTATTCCAGCTAATTCAGGCATTCAGGGATGAATAACTGCTGGGGAGGAATGAAATCCATTAACAAATGAGGACAAGAAGGAGGAAGTTCAAAAAAGCAACAGTGAACTCCTTTTCAAAATGTATCATCAGGACAATACACCAGAGTTCTCTGAGAAGGAACGAGTATCCTGTGAATATAAACTGTTGGTAAATGGCAGGAAAGAGACCTCCTGGCACTTGTGAACATGCAAGAAACATCTGGTGCTGGCCACAGTCATCCCAAACCTCAGCTGACACACGGAGCATAGTGACACCCTGCACTTCAGATGGCAAGTAGCCAGGGGACATTTCAAAATCAGAGGATGAGAGGCTGCAGGAGATGTCTTTGGATTTTAGTCTGTCATGTGCTTATCCAGTGAAATAATAAAAATCAATCAATCAAATCTTCAATTTTGCTGAAAATTGAATGGGTTTGACTAGACAGAAAACCCACTGAAATCTGTTGAGATTTATTTACCTTGTTGTAATTTTAATCTCTTTGGCTGTAAAAAAAACAACAACCCTGAAGCTGATTTATGTCTTCTGAGGTACCAGCTCCATTTCTAGAAGGTGTTCCAAAAAATAGCAAAATGCTCAGGATGGGAGGAGTCTAATGGGTTGATTTGGGTTTGGTTGCATTTCAGGAGTGCCCAAGAGGACTGAGGAGGAAAACTGATGCTGTAGTATGAGTTTTGAGTCTCTCCACACTAGGAGACAAAGGGATGAAAAACTGAGGAGAGAGGAAAATAGTCAAAAGAGGCAGTGCCATTAAAAATAGAAAGGAAATAAAATAACTTTGTTTAGAAACATGTTTTCTTCAATCAAACCATTTCCACAGTTTATTTTGGCTGATTATATTCCAGCACACCATACAGATGATCACAATCTTCTGGCCTTGTATCATGACCACAAGACTTTTAGCCCTGTTGCTGGGAGTGTCATCCTCAGGTGACAATCCCTGACAACACTTCCCAGACCCACACACTGAAAGCTCTTGTGAAGGAAGAGAAACCTAGGAAGTCTCCCAGAAGAGACCTCCTCTGAGGAGAATACCTACACCATAAACTTCATGGTGGGTGCAGAAGACACAAAGGCAAGGGCTGAAATATATCGTGCTTGTGCTTGGTACAGCTCCCTGTAGTGACACCAGGGCTCAACCTATTGAAGTTACTGCAGTTTAAGCACTTAGGACTCTCAAAAGAACATTCCTTCCCATTCCTTGAGCTGTTTGCCAAGATTTTCTTCTAGCTGTTAGAAAGGCAAGGAGCATCACCAGTGTAAAGCATGTGCCAAGGAAGAGAGAAACCAGACTTCTTAGGTTCAGTATTTGCACTCAGAAAATAGGGCAGCTGCAGAGGCTCAGCAGTAAGATGTGGTGTGAGCAGTGGTGGCCCCAAGCCACAGGGGCTGGTGACAGAGTCATACATCAACATAGAACAAAGCATTGGTGAAGAATTTTCACACTGAAAATGTGTTTCAACCTCATAACAAAGCAACAACCTTCTGTGAAACCCAAATATAGGTATGAACTTGCTGTTCCTCCAGAGCATGAGTATGTTCAGTGAGCTCCCTATTTCATTTTGGTATCATTGTCTAGCTAACTAGCACTGTAAAGGAGTATATGTTTATGTAAATACCTTGGCTGCTTCTCTGATCCTGTCTTAAGAAGAATCCCAGTTTATTCATTTATTTTTGTGGGTGAGAAGGTTTGTCCCCAAGCATCCTCATATTCTTTAGGAACATTGGTTCAGTCCTGCCTCACCTGCAAGCAAATTTGGCTTCCACATTGCAACATTTATTCTTATTCTGTGCTTGTCTTTTTACCAATTTAGCCCAAAGTATGATATTCCCTTTGCGTTTGTATCGTGTTTCTGGTACAAACACCATGGCCACCAGCAGAGTTGTGATCCAGATCTCTGGAGACACAGATCCTCATCAGTCAGGCTGGGGAATCATCATAGAATCATGGAATGGCTTGGGTTGGAAAGGACCTTAAAGACCATCTCGTTCCCTCCCCCTGCCATGGGCAGGAACATCTTCCACTATCCCAGGGTGCTCAGAGCCCCATCCAGCCTGGCCTTGGACACTTCCAGGGATGGGGCAGCCACAGCTTCTCTGGAGAACCCATTTCAGTGTCTTCCCACCTTCACATGGAAGAATTTCTTTCTAGTATCTGATCTTAACCTACTTTCTTTCTACTTGAAGCCATTGTCCCTTGTCCTGTCATTATAGTTCCAGATGAAGAGTCCCTCTCCAGGAACACTAATACCAATACCAATGGAAGGGCTTGCATCCATGTACACTTCTTACACATAGCAGTGCCTTGTAACAGATTTTCAGACCAGGAAGTTCCATTATGATCATCTAAGACTTCAGAATCCAGTCAGTAATGTCAGTATTAAGGCCAGAGTTCTGACTGAGTTAGATCAAAACATTTACAATACTCTAAAGAAGCAACGAAGATCCCCTCAGTGCTCCACTGAGAAGCCATGCAAACAGTTCCTGCCCCTCCTTGTTAAAAATGTGCATCTTATTTCAGACATGAGCTATCTAGGGAGCCTTATGACTGGATTTTGTTATGCTTTTGTCCACACAAATAAATGGTTCCTGTCCAGCTGTAATTATCCCCTCACACAGAGGCGCTCTCAGAGATCAGAACTCCACCTGCAGCAGGTGGCTTGAGGATTTGACCAGCCCAGATCACACGCTGGCACTAGCACCTGTGACTGTTGATTATCACACCTGAAGCACCTTTTTCCTGGGCTTTCCCTGACAAAACTCCAGCTGTCCAGCAGCACCCACACACTGAACAGTGCCATGCTCTGGACCTGGCTGCGGCTCAATGGGGGGAAAGGCGCACGAGTGAGTGTGTGTGTGTGTGTGTGTGTGTGTGTGTGTGTGTGTCCATGGGATCTGCTGCTTAAATGTTTTCCTTTCCCAGGGGATATATTTGACATCAAGATAAAGGGGCAGAGTGGAAAACAAACTTACTTTCCACTCCCCCCGCTTGGAGTCTGGTATTGTAAAACAAGCTGCACTAGCTGGGATTCCTTTTGAAAGCTCCCGGTTATCTTAGCAGCTGTAATATAAACCACAGTCTCCTTGAAGTATATCCCTGCCACAGATCCCTTCCTGGTGCAGGCTGAAGGGGCAATACATACCATAGTATTCACAGGGAATAATGCTTTTTTTTTTTTTTTTTGTAAGGTCAGGCATTTTCTGAAGCTGGCTAATGCAACCCCTTATGTTTTCTCTGGGAGCTCTGCTAAACCCCTCATCACAGATGTGCAAAGTGTGATAGTGTTCATCCCCCTGCACCTCATTAACGGTATCTCCCTTGCCTTTTGTTTTGGTCAGGATGAACTGGAGTGGGAAGTAAAAGGGGTGATGGTTATGAAGTGTGCATGTGAAGGGCATAATCAGAGTAGTTGTGCCTGAGTGTTGCTTGTTTTGGTGTTACGTGTGTTTGAGGTGCCTTCTGCTGAACCGTGTCCCATGCAAGCCAGCTCACGTCTGTGTGCTGCAGAGGAAACATTCCTGTCATTCTGACACCCTGCGAGGAGCGTGCCTGGAGTACAAGCACCTGTATGGTTGGCAATCACAAGACTTTCAGCTGGTACCTCTTGTGGTTGCCCAAAGGGACCTTTCCTCCTCTTGCAGACTCTGGCCTTTGGAGGCAAGTGGCCTGGCCCCGTAGGAAGGCTCTGGGAGGTGTCTGGACTAGGCAGTGATGTCCACACTCGTGTTCCTTAACCCACTCCATTTTTTCCTCCTCCTTCTCAGTTTCCTTCACTGCAGGTGCGAAAATGACTGGAGAAAAAAGAGGAAACTGGAGGTGCCAGGCTGGAGAAGACATGGGCTCCCTCTTCTGCAGCTGATTTGCCACTACAAGCAGTAGCCAAAACCTTCCCCCTCCTCTGGAAGCCCCGGGATCCCTGCCAGGCTGAGCACGATGTTCCCAGAGATGCAGCGGTGGGAGCCCTGAGCCGGGTCAAGTCAAAGGCTCGGCAATAAAGGAGGAGGAGGTCATGAAAACCTGTTTCCATTATGGTCCTTGTAAATAGCCTTCCAGATTATCTTCTTGATTATCGTGCCCTACCTGTGCTGTTTCCACCTCCGAGGAGCTGAGCGCTTTTAAACCTTGCAGCCCCACCCACGTGGCACAAAGTACCTGCAGGGGCAGAGGGCCAGCAGGAACCCAGCTCAAGGGTTTTAGTGCCTCTGGAAGAGGGTTTCTCCCCCTCTTAGGCAATGCCTGACTTCCTAAGAGCACTACAGGAAGGAGGGAGGGCAGACCTGGAGACTTACCCCTCAATCGTGTGTGTTGTTGGTTATTGTCTTGAAAGCTATCTCTGTGTTATCCCATCTTTGACTGTAATCTGCACCTTAAACTGTGTCCTGCAATTGAAACTCTTTTTCTCTGGAAAACAGATTTGTCACTCTTTCAGTTCCTTCAGAGAAGGAAATAAGTGAGTAATGCTTTCAAAGCTACCCAATTAACTCAGGAACTTGTGTCCCATTGTTAGCAATTCTGATTGATTTATTTTTTTTAAAAACTTGGCCCAAAATCTAATTTCCAAAAATAATGAAGGCACTTTGGAGCCACAAAGTCTAACTGTAAATTGAATTTGGTTTCAAAAGTCACCTGCATGCTTTGGAAATGCTAACCTTGATGTTCACACAAACCGAGTATGACTGCCAGCACTTGTTACACATTGTTGCTTCCTTCACATAATTCAAGGATGGGACTGAAGGGCTCAAACAGATTAAAGCACCCCAGCTGAACCAAGGTAGCTGGGTAGGTGCATATGGTCTTACTGTCCAGCCAGCATGAGCTGAAAAGTCCTTAACTTCTGCTACTTTCTTCTGAGGCTTCACATAACGTGGTTTTCCTCACTTCTGGTGTGGGCTGAGCATGCACACAGACACCACTGAGCAGAAGACAGCCATAAGTCATCAAGCAGCAGTGACTGCCATGTGTCTGTGTTCTTCCCTCCCATTCTGATCCTTGGCCCTTCTAGCCCTGTGGAACTCAACTCCAGGGATCTGCTGGGACTGCTGTTTCCAGCCTCAGCCAATACATCATGCATGGGTGTGGATGCATTTCAGTAATGAAAAGCAAAAATCGTTTTGTTAGCTCCTCAAATCCAGGATGTTCTTGGTGGTGCCAACCCCTAGAACAAGAGGAATGGGCAGGAACTGATGTACATGAAGTTCCACCTGGATATGAGGAAGAACTTTTTAAAATTCTCCCTCTCTCAGTTAATGTTTTAAAATTAGAAGTATAAAAATCAGGTTGGAGAAGACCTCCAAGATCAGCAAATCCAACCTTTGATCAATGCCCACATTGTCATCCAGACCAGAGCACTGAGTGCCACATCCAGTCCTTCCTTTAACATCTCCAGGGATAGTGACTTTGCCATCACTTCCACCACTCAGGAGTGATAACACTGCCAAGGATTTATTTTACATAAAATAATCATGATTACCAATACTCTAAGCCCAAATTCTTTTATGGAAATACCAGTTATGACAAAACCTTGGGAATGGTTAATGGTTTCTAAGGTCCTGGATAGAGCCCATTGCAGCAAGACAGACCCAAGGGCAAGAGTGGGCAGAGCTCTTGTGCTGTTCTCCCCTCCCGGAGCCATGAAATCCCACTTTTTCCTTGCAGTGCCTCTTCTCCTGAGCTACCCACTTCCCTCTCAACTTTCAGCTGAAGCACCTCCACAGATATCTGCAGACTGAGGAAGCCAGGTGACCCTCTTGACAAATGGTGGCTTTAAGTTTCTGCCATTAATCCCAAGCAAATCAAGAAGTGGGATCAATTTTAGTAGAGGGAATGATCGGTACTTGCTTTTTTCTCACTTCAAAACTAAACATTTCAACTTGTGTTGAATAAAGCATTCCAGGCTTGAAACGGGAGGTTCTCCCTTTCCAGTTAAAACCAAACCAAGCCAAACCAAGTCAAACCAAGCCAAACCAAGCCAAACTAAACCTAACAAAAAACAACCCCCCAAAAAACGATCAAAGACAAAAATAGATAAAATTATTAGTGAAAACCACTGATCATGGAGAGAAGGTAGTTATGTCCCCTCTTTCCCAGTTCTGAGTGGTGGGGCTCGTTTAGACCACTCCTTTTGCCCTAGGAGACTCCCCTCAGGGAAGTGGCTTCACTATCTCAGTGCTTTCACAAGGAGAGGAGGAATCAAAGCTGCTGTCAACTCCTTGGCTGACCTGAGTCCCCTTTGCCTGAACAAATATGCAAGAAATTAGATCCTGTGACTCAGATGCTCCCTCTCTTTGGTAAATGTCTTGTGGACAGACTGGCTATCACTTTTTCTCAGTCCCAGCCCTCCCTCCCTGGCCCTGCTTGGTAAATATTTGAGTATTCCATGAAGAACTGGATGGCTCCCTTAGTAGAGGCCATGAACATCACCAACCAAAATAGCCCAAACATGATGGAAAGGTAAGATCATGTCACCTCAGGAAAAAGAGAAGATAGAACTTGTCTATCCCACATCCTTGATGCTAAGAGATAAAAAGGGACACATATTTTTTCCTTTGATTTTGTCAGTATACCTTAATACATTTTTTATCCAAACAACTTTTCAATTAATACCAAATTTGTGAACAGTTTCTAGACAATAAAACCAACATTTTTCTCAGCAAAATTCCCATTTGCCACCAAGAGGAAAGAAAAATCACCCAGCCCTGTCTTGCTACATGTAGGTGAGCTGTGTTTCATGTGAACTTGAATCTTAGCCTGAAAAAAAGCTGCAATGAACCAAGACCAACACATACACTTGACCTCAGCACCATGGTCTGACTGTCCCTACACACAAATCTCATTTTGAACATTTCCTGTGACAAAAGGTGAGGATTCACGGCAGGGAGAGAGTTGTATCTCTGCCATTTTCTGGAGATGTGAACAGCACCTCCCTCACACACCCCCATGTATTTATATTCCACTTGTCCCTGTCACGCTCTAGATAATGTTGATTCTGTGCTGTGAAGGGTGTCTGGCTCTCCCCTTGACTAATCCCTGGGTGCTGGAGGGTCCTCTGTGGAGCTTGAGAACTTGACCTCTGCTGACACAAGTTTGACAGGGATGCAGATCCATGTGATTGCCCTCACTCATCCCCACTCACCCCAGAAGTTCTCCCCTGATGCCCTGTCAGCACAGGCTTTCAGACAAAAGATACTGGTGAAATCAACAACACCAAAGGAATGTGGCCTTCTGGCCTTTGATTGATACTCCTTATTTCAACAAAACCTTAACTCAGTTGAAAATATAGTGAACAACCTGTTATGGCATTTCCAGACAGGACATGTCTGCAGAACTTGCAGGGTCACTGAGGCAATATGTTTCAAAACAAATAATGGGTCTTGCTTTCAAAATCACAAGGTCACTTTATCTGTACTTCATTCTGCAGTCTGCCAAGCTGCTGCTCTCAAACATAATCAACCCTTAGTTACTACCTGCCTTACAATGATGCCTAGAAATTAAGGGTTTCCTGGTGCCAGATGCATAATGGGACACATCTCCTGCCTTACAGAGCTTCCCATCCCACCAGGCTGTTTGCAGACAGGGATTTGGGGAGAGCTGAAACTGCAGAAGTGAAAGCTCATCACAGAAGCCTGCTTTGGGAGCCATGCCATGCCCCTCGTACATCCCTCTCCAAAACAGGAGCCCCTTTTCCCAGACACTGACCCTCCTAGTGCCTTCCTGCTGGGAGTTTTTCTGCCCATCAACTTGGAGCATCCTGACCACCATGTGTAGTCTCTCAGAAAGGGGGAAAGCAGCACCAGCCAGAAAAGCCAGGAAAGCAACTGTGGTGTCAGACAGACATCATACCCTTCACAAAAAACCCCTTTGAAGGGTGCTTTCCACAGGGAATTTTGTGGTCACTCCCCCTCTAAGAAAAATTGCAACTCTCTCACATGAAATTGGAAACATTTAAAAGCTCAGGCTATGGCTGGAATCTACTCAAGGCCAAATTTTGATCCCTTTAATGGATAAGTGAGAGAACTTCCACAAGGAGTAGGGAGTCAGGAGAGATTCCATGTGCAGAGACCTCTGTCTTAACAACAATATTTTACTGAAATATTAACTATAACATCGAGGTATTTTATAGCTCCACCCTTTGGAAATGATTTTCTTAGAGAAGAGAAAAAATGTTTAAAGCCCCAGTTTTCTCAGAGGTATTCAGCCCCCACTTGCAAACAAAATTTTTCAAAATATTTTTCTTTCCTATCACACCCTCTTAATTTCTTTGGGTGTCAGCAACTTCTTCCCTCTGATGCAGTGGCCCTGCCTTCCACCAGCACGCCTGGCTCCTGCTGCTCTCACATTAGGAAGGAATCATTTGTTGTCCTTTGCAAAGCTGCCAGGTACTCCTACATGATAAAAAGCCCCAAGTGTGCTTTAGGCAGAGCAGTCACCCCCCTCCTGCTCAGTTCTAGCTGGTTAATGAATAGAGTGATCCCAGGATATCCCAATATTTGAAAAAGACACTTCCAAAAACAACAGACAAGTGCAGTGAAATGTAGTTGCAAATCAGGAAGGTGGAGCAGGTTTCTTTGCAAGTCTGTCTTTAGTCCATCCTGACAGAGAACCTCTCTGCAACCTACAAAATGCAGGCTGCTGATGACCTCACACAAGCAGAACTTAGGCCTTTATTTCTGCAAATGCTGACACCTTCACAGAACCACACAGAATCACAGAATCATCAGCCAAAAGACCTCCAAGATCGAGTCCAGTCTTTGACAGATCACCACCTTTTCAATTAACTATGGCATTGAGTGCCACATCCAGTTGTTTTTTGAACAAAGGTCTGTGACTCCATAATCTCCCTGGGCAGCCTGTTCCCTGGGCAGCCTGTTCCTGTGCCTGCTACCCTTTCCATGAAGAAACTCCTCCTGATGTCCAGCCTGGGCCTCCCCTGGCTCAAATTGAGGCCATTTCCAAACAGGAACACCAATAAATACTGAAGTAGTTAACTTAACTTGTCTTTATAAGACTGTGTCTGCTCAGCTGCCCATAACATGTTTTAGGGGTGGGGATTTTTGGCTGGCAGGACCTTTTGCCCACTTTGGTACCACTAAACATAACCAAATTGTCTCAGCTTTCCTTTGAATAAATCAGACTTGGTCTTCTCAAGTGTAAACATTACGACAGATACCAGGAATTGTAACGTTCATTAAGACACATTAAATACATTGTTTGCACTGATGATAGTCCTGTGTGAGACTCTGGAGAAGATAACAAAATTTACATGTGAGAAATATATCAAAGGAGGCAAAAGCTGTTCAGTAACAGCAACCTGGAAGTTTCTGCAATTTAAGATCAGTGAAGGTGTGAGATCTTCAGCCAGCACAAACTACTGTTAATGGGGCCAAAGCAATTTGTATAGTTTGAAAATGATCTGTCCCAAGGTAGACATCATCTTTTAGCAATCCTAACATTAAAAAAACCACCCTTATTAGCCAAGCTACTCCTCAAACATACTACTAAAAATGAAGCCTATATTTACCTTGGATGAGCTGATCTTTACCGCAGCTTCAGGGCACAAAAATGGCCTTCTGCTCAGTGTAACCTGAGTATAAATACCCTCATATCTTACCCTTCCCCAACAGGTAACTAATTATTAAGTGAAATATAGTGCCCCACAGCTCTGGAACAAAAAAACAGAGGACACAGCCCCACAGTCATTATTCTGGGATGGGCACGCCCAAAATCAGTGCAATCTCACGTTATTTTGCATGTAGAATATTAGGATCTTTTAAAATGAAAGCCACATTTAATATAAGAGAACAACAGACACTCTACATTCCTCCTCTCAAGGTGCTTAAGGATGGGTGAGATGTATTTATTCACACCTATTTACCTCCTCTGTCCTGGCTATATTCAGAGAGCTGTGCCAGCAGTCAGTACCAGGCCATATCTCCCTGGAAGATCTACTTTGCTGTCAGTGCTACTTATTGTCCAACACCCTTCTCCCTCCAGAGCTCAGCAGATGAGATATGACTGCCCTGTGCTCAGCAGACTTCCGTTATTGGAGCCCCATCTCTGATCAGATGGCATCTCACGAGCTGCCTTCTTCTGATTGCCTGTGCTACACAAATCTCATTGCTTCCTTGAGGCTGTGGGAGATGGAGAATTGTCCACTCTGCTCAGCTGAAAGCCTCTGGACACAAACCAGCTGCATGGAGAACCATCACTTTTACAGAGATAGATGGTCAGAAGCTGCTGGAGGCTGGAGTCCAGAACCTCTTTGTTACCAGTGATTTATGTGACATCTGTAGTTTCTAAAAGCCAGCTGCTTCTAAAACCAGCTACAGACAAAGAGGCCAGGCTCTAATCTTTGTTATGTCAGTTTATCTCTGCAGTTACTCCCACTTTACACCAGGTAAGCAGAGATCAGAATCTCGCTCTATCTCGCTTTGCCTGGGCCATAAATAAACCCATTAGGGTTTGTCCTGATGATGTAATGCAATACCCCACATCTATTTGTGTCACTGGAATTGCTGTGGGGGCAGCCAGAGCTGGCATTAGATAATTCCCATGTTTTTTTACACAGGGAAAATTAGACTTTTATTCCTAGCCCCCATCGCAGCATCCCAGTGTCTCTTAATTCCCAGCTCCAGACAGCTGCTTGACTGTAGCTCCAAATGTGGTGTTAGGGGCAAACAATTGGGATACATACTGCCCACTGAGCCTGGAAAATCCCAGAAGGAGACAGTGTGGGCAATGAACATTCTCTCCAGTTGAAAAGTCAGCTACCTTCAGTTTCTATCAATCTTTAGGACTAGGAGATGAAATACCTGCTGGAGAGAATCTACATAATACCTATATGTAGAGGTCCTTGATTTATATCCAAATACTAAATACTGTTGCTTCCCATCATATACTTGTAAATCAGAGTAGTGTTTACTGAATTTTTATCTGAAGGTCTTTTATCTGATTGCTGTAAACCAGTGTGAATCTCAGCTCTCATAATCCAAGATAGTAATATTCTGTCCCTCAGCTGCAGAGAAATGCTTGAAAACAGACTGAGTGAAGACTACTAGCCCAAAAGAGTAAAAAAAAGGGAAATAACCCAAAATTCAAGCAGCGCTGGATTTGGGAAACCCTTGGAACTGGAAGCAGTGTCCATGCAACCTCTGTCACTCTCATATTCACTCATATTCACTTCCCAAATTGGGGCATAGCAGCCCTTTGCCACCCTGTGCTAATGTGGGGAGATACATGAAACTGAGGTGCACCAAGAGACTCAGCAGCTCTTTAGAGACTGCAGCCCTCACTGGGTTTGCACCAACACTTGCAGCTTTCAATGAATCAGCTACCAGTAACTGTGCTAGAGAAGCCAGAACAAAGTTCTGCAACTACCCTGGGAACAATGTTTGCAACAGTTTCATAGAAGGAACAAAACAACCCTTCCTAGCCTGGCCCCTTTGGGCAGCCCATACAAGAGCCATAAAAGAGGTATGCTGTTGGGATGCTTCCATCCCAGTGTCTTGCCTGCAGGCCAGTGCCCTGTGTTCTTGCGCTACAGCTGAGCTGGTGCCCTGCCAGCTGCAGTGAGGGCCCCTCTCCCTCTCAGGGTCTTCTGATCCCAATTCTCCAGCTCACGGCTCTCCCACTCTCATGCACAGCTGGCTGCTGCCTCTGTTCCACTGCTCCTGCTCCCCTGCAGTTCCTGCTGACTGGGGCCCCTTCTGCCTGGAGATAGTTGGGAATTGGTCAGCAGTAGCAATTTGGAGCAAGAAGACTGGCAGACATTCAGCTCTAGGGTGCTGAAATATTACCATGGGACATGGGAGAAGCAGTTTCACATCTTTCCTATAAAACTGCCCAAGTCGCAGAGCCCAAATTAGTCCTTCTCACCCTATGCACACATTCATAGATCATGGAATCACAAAATCAAAGAACAGTTTGGGTTGGAAACTCATCCAGTTCCAACCCCACTGCCATGAGCAGGGACACCTTCTGCTATCCCAGGTTGCTCAGAGCCCCATCCAACCTGGCCTTGGACACTGCCAGGGATGGGGCAGCCACAGCTTCTCTGGACAACCTGTGCCAGGGCCTCAACACCCTCACAGGGAAAAATTTCTTCCTCATATCCAATCTAAACCGACTATGTGTCAGTGTGAAGCCATTCCCCCTTGTCCTGTCACTCCAGGCCCTTGTCAAGAGTCTCTCTCCATCTTTCCTGTGGGCTCCCTTCAGGCACTGCAAGGCTGCAATGAGGTCACCCCAAAGCCTCCTCCTGTCCAGGCTGAAAAATCCCAATTCCCTCAGCCTTTCCTCCCAGCAGAGCTGCTCCATCCCTCTGATGTCCCTTGGTGTCCCTGCTCTGGCCTGGCTACAGCAGCTCCCTGTCCTTCCTGTGCTGGGCCCAGGGCTGGATGTAGCTCTGTAGATGGGATCTCACAAGGATTTCTTAGTCCCTGAGGGTGACTGTCCAGCTTTATGAATGAATAATGTCACTGTTAGATTGACTCACAGGAAGCTGACTGAAACTGTTGTAATTTGTAAAATGCCAGTCCTTTCTGATCATCTCCCAGCAATTAGAGCTGCCCTTCATTTACACATGAGCTGGTTCATAACACCATCAAAGTAGATTGTCAAGGATGTAACATTTTTAGTTAATTCAAATGCTTGGGTGAAACTCATGACTATTTCTTGGGAATACAGTGTGATCTAGAAGCAGACATTCCTTGAAATAAGAAGAGTGTTTCAGAAAGAACACCATCATAACTCTACATTGGCCCATTTCAGCCATCAAAACAAAATCACTCTCACAATCCTATGACAGAGCTTTATGCATTGCATAACTGAATAGTCTTGTAAGCTCATAGAGGATGCAGTTCCTGGAACTGAGGAATCACCACAGAAGCCAGGAATATACTTCCAACAAAGAGGAACACCTTTCTCTGTAGGGTGATGTGTAGTGGGACTGTTTACAAATCAAGGGGCTAGTCCACCTGAGCTTAAGAGCAGAACCAGATACCTTCAGGTAACCTTTAATGTTAAATTCAGAAAGCTGAGGCTGAGGGAAGAGTTTGAAGAGCTATTGTCCAGTCATACCACATTACAGGTGTTTGCAATGCAGGGCTCAATTTTCTTTCTATTTTTACTGCTGTAAAAATAACTCTTATTCCAAGGTCCTTGGAAAACTTTAAATTGCAATGTAAAGGCAAACTGATTACATGTCAGTCACTACTTGCAATACCTTTGTCAAATTCATGAGTAAAACCTTATCCTGACAAGTGACCATCCCTGACCCCAAGATAAATCCCCTTAATGGTCATTAAGATTACCTTAATTCCTAGCAATGGAGTATTATATTCCATAGCAATTGACACATAGGTAAAATCCAAATATCAAGAAAATGTTTCACTATTTTCTTCATGTATTCTGTACTTCTTTTGCCCAATTCAAATGTTTTAGCACAAAGAGCATACATCTAAATTTAATTCAGAAATCTTTCATTTGCAGGCCTGTTCTTCCTGCCTTTCTGCCACCTAACTACAAACCTTCTGCCACCTTGTATAACAGAGAGGCAGCTGAGTCCAACAGTTCTTATGGATATTTTGCCTTTGACTGCACAAAACAACAACCAAAATACTTTTCAAACTTATTACAACTCCTCCCAAGAACACTAGGAAATCAAAAAAATCTACCTGTAAGTTACAGCGATAATTCACCCCTGAGGATCCAAATGGTGTTCAAATAGCTGAACTCAAGAAGGCTCCATGTGTGAAGCATGCATCAAAAATTTTCTACTGGGGAGGGAAAAAGTGTTTGAAAATATTTTTTAATTAATCCATGTATTTGGGATAACTGTTTTTATGGATAAATCAATTTTATTCACACATTGACTGGCAATATTCAAATATTTTTAATGATCACAGAAAAAGATCAGATTTATTTTTAAATCTGCCAGAATGTTTGTGTTGCTCCACAGTTTTTCTTGGTATTGCCATTTGATAATAATTTGAGCATGTATTCAACAGAAAAAGGTGTTCACTACTCCTGGAGTTCCAAGGGTGTCCCCACCTGCCTGACATGGAATCCTCACCTCATGCCACTGCCCTCCAAACCAGCACTTGAGGCTTGAATGGCTCTCCTGACAGATTGCTGGGAGCCTTTCCTTCGGATCCCCAAGTGTGCAGCAGCCAACTGGCCTGCGAGGAGCAGCAGAAAATGGTTGAGATAAAGCAAGCCCCCCCAAAGTTTGGATGCCCATCTGAATGCTAGCTGCTTCCTTGAGGAATAATGCTTTGTGCTGGGAGAGAGCTGGTGCTAATGACCCCTGCTCAGGAGAGCATTTAAATAGAGGCTTAACTCTGTCTCTATTCAGGCTGGCACTTATGTCTCAGTTTAAGTGCTGTGCTGAATAGACTTTTTTCCCCTGAATCGGGGCCAATTTCAGTTCATCATCCCTGAGGAACAGATGCATTCCTTTTCCCCTTTCCGACAAATGTGGAAAAACGTGTAGCTAATATTTAACATGGCAGAGGGGACATTCTGGGTTAAAAAGTGGAAGCTCCTGGCTTCCTATCAGCACACCTGTGTTCCCTCAAGTCTCAGTGGTACTCACTTCTCGCAGTTGGATGGTGGGGGTCCCAATCCACTACCTTGTGAAGTAAAAGGATGTGTCACATCAGGCTGGGTTAATGGGAAACACCTCCTCTTAAATCCATCTTTGCATTAGTAGAATGCAGGAATTTGTTTTTTTCGAAATACTTTAAGACTCAGTGGGGAAAGAGCTCCAAAAAGCAAAATTTTATTAGTCATTGTTCAATGAGTCGTGTCTGATTACCCCACATGGACACAGTGGTAAGAACATATCTCACCTGAGATTCAACCATGGCCTTGGGAATAGGGGGTGGGAGGAGATGCAGGAACTTTACTCATCATAGAATCACAGAATAGCTGGGGTTGGAAGGGACCTTAAAAGCTCATCCAGTTCCACTCCCCTGCTATGGGCAGGGACACCTTCCACTGTCCCAAGTGGAAGCCCCTTCCAACCTGGCCTTGGACACTTCCAGGGACGGGAAAGCCACAGCCTCTCTGGGCAACCTGTGCCAGGGTCTCACCACCCTCACAGGGAACAATTTCTTCCTGATATCCAATCTAAACTTACTCTACACCTGGGCATGAGAATAGGCATATTTCTGAGTCTATTCTAAAAGGGACACTGAGACTTTTGACTTTGTGGGGGCAGTGGTGATACTTCCACAATACACGCTGCAGCTTGCACAGTCCTGGCAAATCAAATACTGTCTATATACAGCACAAAGCAGGGGAGGAAGGGAACAGGAAGACTAATTAAAAGTTTTCTAGGTGGTAAACATGATGATTAGAATCCATGGAGCAGCTGCCTGTCCTGCTAGAAAAATGGTATCTTGATGTCTTTAGCCCCAGTACAACTCATAAAATCCCCTGTCGCTAAAATGCCAAAAAAAAGTTAAAATTTCATTGAGCTCACTATTCACATGGGAAGGAAGAAGAAGGGGAACATGAGGATGGTGCCCCTAAGGTCCCTGGAAGTATAGTGCTAGAAAAGTTTTGGAATCTGTGGTGGGGAGCCTGGAAAAGTGAAATCCATATTGAATGATGACAATGTTCTCATTACAATCAACATATTTCACAAGGTTCAGCTATGTAAATACAGAGAGTGCTTTTTTTTCCTCCACACAGGGTGCAGCTTGCAAAGAATAAGGAATTTCTCATTTCATTTTCTCATATATGATCTTGCAGCCTTCCTTTCTCTTTCATATTATAAACATATTATTACTAACAGGCAGTGAATAGACCTTTTTTTTTTTGCATTACATTAAAAAAAATGAATTGTTATCAGATTTAATGATATGATAAGCTTTAAAGTTCCCCTGGGAAGCTACCACAGCTATACTGATTTACATAAGCATTTTCCTACACATAATACAGCATGCAAGCTCTCTGATCTCATTATTCATTAGAAAATTAATGATAACTCTCAAATGTGAAAGCAGAGCAGTTCTGCAGAGAGTGCTGGAAATTGGCTAGTTCTCGACGCGGTAGTCATTTTCAATTTACTGCCTTGAAAAAAAGATGCTTTTAAGCAAATAAAAGGGTGCTGACATCAAACAGATACTTGTCTTGCTGCCAGGGAACGAGATGCCTTTTAAGGCAGGAAGGTGGGACTTGAGTGATGTGAATAGGAA
Organism: Acrocephalus scirpaceus scirpaceus; assembly: GCA_910950805.1. Lineage (NCBI taxonomy): Eukaryota > Metazoa > Chordata > Aves > Passeriformes > Sylviidae > Acrocephalus > Acrocephalus scirpaceus. The sequence continues at coordinate 60,712,048 of OU383777.1, forward strand.
GAAAAGAAAACAAGCCAGTCAGAGTTAAGCAGCTCTAACCCATTCATGAAAAATGTCTAGGCTCATTTCCTCATTGCCAGAGGTCTTTTTTGCCTAAATTCTAAAGCCCGTGCTCTGTTCTTGCCAATAATAAATAGCAGCCTGTTGTTAGAAAAAGTGCAAACTATGGAGGTTTTTTTAAGTGCTTTTCCCCAAGCTACACAAATTGTGACATCCCATAGACCAAGAGACAGTGTTAATAAACCCCTCAAAACTTTGCTAATAACCATATCCTGAAACTGAGATTGTTGTGGAATGAACTAGGGCATATTCACTGCTGGGGAGCAAGAGCTGATAATCAAGGATGGCGTGGATTGCCATATGACTGAACAGATTAAGATCTGATTTTTATCCTGGATCTGTTTAGATGATGGGAGCAGCAATGGAAAAGGATAACTCTGCTCTGCAAGTCTGAGTTTTGGATATGACTAACAAACAGGATGATTGTTTCTGTCGCTGTAGTAACACAACTGTCAGGGCACTGGGAGGCAAGAGGGGCTCTCACTGCACAGTGTCACAAAGTGCAACACCTTTGTGTTCATCTGTTCCAGCAAGATGGATGAAAACTGTGCCTGCTGCTTGTTGAAGTAGATATAATCTTTCTTTGTGAAATTTGATTGCTGCTTTTTAATGTAATTCATAGCTCAGATAGCAACAAAAATTGCTCTGGGGTGTGGTAGAAAAGGGATATTAGACATGCACTGCAACATCCTGTTTTGGAACTAGTTTAGTATGAGGCTCACAGGCTCAGCATTACAAAATTCTGCACTCAAGCTGTCACTTGCCAAATTTTTTGCACATTAGTTTTGTTTTTTTCTTTCCTATGATCGCTAGCAACATAAAAGGAAACATCTGGTTTTGCAGGGTCCAAATTAGGGGATGCCATAGGAAAAACAAACATCATATTTGAAATAACCAGGCAGCATAAGAATTTGTGCCATTTACAAACTCTTCCAGTAGGGAACCAGAAATCTGGGAATTCCACCAGTACAGATAGAGCACCACCATTGTATTGATGTTTTGACCACATCTTGAACCATTATAATTTTCAACAAATAGGTGATGAAAAATAATTAAACAAAATAAAAATCATCCAGTTACAGGTATCTCCTGAGTGTCAGATGCAGTTTGGAGGACAAGACTTTCACACCTTTTCTGAATTGAGTTAAATGTCTGCCAGGGGAAGGGATGGTTCTGCCAGACAGCATCATTATGGAGGTCTAATCACAGAATCACTGAATGGTTTGGGTTAGAACTGATCTTAAAGATCACACAGTTCCAACCCCCTGCCATGGGCAGGGCCATCTTCCACTATCCCATCTTGCTCAGAGCCCCATCCAACCTGGCCTTGGACATTTCCACAGATGAGACATCCACAGCTTCTCCAGGCAACCTGTGCCAGGGCCTCACCACTCTCAGAGGGAAGAATTTCTTCCTAATGAGGATATATGTTTGGGGTTTAGATTAAAATCTCTGATGGGTCTTTATTAATAATAAGAGCTATTTGGCTGAAATATCAAGACACGTTTGCAGAGAGAAGAGATTTCCAGTCTGGAAGGAAAGGAAAATCTTACTTGTCCTTATGTTATTCATCAGCCGTAAGATTCTTGTATGGAACCCCTCAAATTTCTGCACTGGAAATTATTGAACACAAAATAAAGTCCTCTTATTCATAGCATAAATCTGTGCAGCCTCCAATCTTGCAGCTAAGAACAATGTGATCAACACCTACAAATATCTTTATGATCCAGAAAAGCAAAGGAAGTGTCCCAACAAAAAGCACTGCATACAGAAAGTCAGGATAGCCAGGAGATACAAATTAATTTTGCAATATTTTACTATAATAATTTTCCAATAATTTGCATTACTTTACACAAATATTTTCCTTTAAGTTGCACTTCTACAAATCCTTGAGGCTGACAACACTGAAAGTAGCAGGTCTGATCTGTACCACTCCTCCCTTCTACTAGCATGGGTTTTTCTGCAGCCAGGTGAAGTGAAATGTCCTGGGGAACTGAAAAAAAAAAATTCCTATTTTTCTTTAATGTGTTTAAGTCAATTTTTTCCCTACTAATCCAGACCAGAGAAAAAGAGTGGCCAGCAGACACAGAACAAGAGTGGGGCTGTTTCTTTAGGCAGCAGTGCTAGGTCATTTGAAATGACAGACATTTCAAATGTCTGTCAAACCAAACCCTGCCTGGGCAGCTACTGTTTCTATAACGGGACCAGTTAAACAATGGGAATACCCCTAAAGGAAGCATTATAGGTAAAGATGCTCCCAGGACTAGTGAAATGAAGGGTTTCCTCTAGAAATCTCACTGAGTAACCACAAATTGGAAATAGCAATTGTGGGTGCCTGAATAAAGAGGGAGGAAAAAATGCCCCAGTGAATGGAGTAGGGTACAGAAAAGATGTAAGTAGCTTCAGAGAGCCTCACTTGTGTCCAGCAGACCTAAAGCTTAACTGTGCAAGATAACCTTTAAGATATGACATGACCCTGGGCGGATGACCTGGAGATTTCTACAGCTGAGGAAAATCTCCACAAAGTGGCCCAATGAAAATGGGTCATTGCAGTCTGGAGAAAATCCTAGAGGACAACTAAGGTCATGAACTGAGTCAGGGATGCAATGAAATTGGAATCTTGTCTTTTTTTCAGAATGCTCCAAAGCTCTAATCAAGTGCCAGATGTGGGTTTCCTACAATGGGCTTCTCCCTGTTCCTTGCAGGTAGCATTTGCAGCTAATGCAGGGGGATCTGGTAAATCTCAAATACTTCTAATTAGCATGGCTTGCCCAGTAAACATGGACAAATCTTTGGGTGACCACAGCCCAAAGCAAGATGGAAAATTGAAGGCAGTGGGGTAAATTTCTCACCAAACTACAGCCATCAATTTGAGAGCTGATATTGCCTCATCCCAGTTCTTGTGGAGACGTTTGTTTATGGAAGTGTGTAAAGTCTTTGGCAATAGGCAAGCCACGGAGAAACACTGACACAGGACAAACACACAGTGTCATCCTCCTAGCTCAGCCCCCAAGTTGGGAGTCTGGGTAGTAATGCATTGCTGTGGGCTACACTTCTAAGATGGGCGCCTAAATCCACAATTCTGCTTCTAAAAGCAGGTACTTAGGAATCTAAAAATAGGTCTGCATAATTATCCTTTGGAAAGCAGTTTTTAAACTGTGCAGCTGACACTTGGGAATTCCAAGTGGCTGATCAAACTGAATAGAAAACTGTAGCTATAAAGTGAATGAGCCACCAGACTATATTGAAAAGACCAGCTTATTATGACGAGAAAAGCCAGTAGCACTTTTCCCATGATCACCAGCATTCTCATTTCCACAGCACAAAGTCCAGTGAAGATGAGAAATTAGTCCAGTATCTCACATCTGGGTAGTGCCCTATTCTGTATTTTCCTTTGTGTTTTTATCAGACTTGATTTTTATTTCAGTGGGACATGGTCTTTAATTTGCAAAGTGTGTGAGGCAGGCTGCGTATCCAGGAAGCTATTAACCACAAACCTCTGATTCCGGGGGAGAGGGGAGGGCAAAATTCCTGGAAAACGAGATTTAGGAGAATAATGGTATGGGTATTAGTTGAAGAAAGGAAAAGGTATTGCTATAGGAATCACACTGAACAGAATAAAACTCTGGGTGTGGAAGTTTATATTCAGGAATCTCACAAAAATCTTTCTTTCTTTCAAGGCAGATGCACCTGGTACTTGCAAAATAAGTGTCACAAGACCAGCAGAAGTTGAATTGTAACATTAGAACCACAGAGTTGCTTCAAAAAACCAACAAAAACCCAAGATCAGGTTTAGTGTTGCCATTCCTGATGGGATCACTGCTTTAAGAAGCTTCTTGCCTTGAGTATTGTTGTGGAGCCATCACAGGTGCATGATCTAACACAAAGCTGGACAGCAGCAATGCACAACACCTTACACAACATAAACCCTGCTGGTACAGGACTGACCTCTCAACAGCTTGAACCAATGAGGTGAAATGACACAACAGTGACCTTGGTGTCCTGTGGAGGGATATTTGTGACCTGATGCCACCAATCCTAAAGCAAGATTCATCGTAGTGTTAAACTACAAGCAGAAATCCCTAATTTCAGATGAGACAGGTTTTCCTTTCAGATCAAGGACATCTAAGAGAGATCAGAACACCCAAACTAGGAGTCCATGTTTGTGTCCATTGACTGGGATGATCTTTAGAATCCTTTCCAACCCAAACCACTCTGTGATTCTGTGATTTGGTGGCTCCAAGGGAAGCCTACACAGCAAGCTCATGAAGACGCATAAAGACAGGCAAGACCACTGTCTTTCCCAATATTTCCTTTAGGCATCCATAGCCCCAGTGTTCAGTCTCACCTGAACACTTGATGGTAGGTGAGCTGAATCCTGACTTGAATTTCCAGAGAAATGTGAAATTGTATAAGACTTTTTCTGCAAATCATATAAACTTCTCCTTCCTTGGCTCCTGGAAGGCTTTTCCTCCAGCTGTGACTCTGCTGGTACCAGGCAGCTTGGGGTAGAGATATTCCAAAGAGGAAAGAATGCCTGATCTTATGGTCCTAGTCGGCTGTGGATCCTGTAGTAATAAGATTATGAACTGGATCTGAAGCTCATCTTTTGGGACAGAGAAGACAAAGAAAATTTACAGTCTTCTCCACCAGATCTGTGCAGGAGGTGAAGTGTAAAAGGTGCCTTACCCTTTTCTTCTTTTCCTCTCTGCAACCTAAGAAACAGCCAGTATTTTTATTTCAGTAGACATGCTAACATTAGTTCATGTAATTCCAAATGTACCTATGATATATTTAGATGCATATTCTATTATTTTTATGAAATACTTTTCACATTTCACTGTGAAAGTTTATGCTGCGTAGCAAGATGGAATTCGCCATGACTGCTCATTTCATGTCACCATTAAATAATGTATATGGACACAAGCAGATAGCAATGGGAAAATATTAAATGCAATGCAAAGTGATGGACCTCAAAAAAAAAAAGGAGTCTTGGAGTGTTTTAATAAGATCAAACACCTTCTGTACTGGAAAAAATGCTATTTTTTTCCTTTAGAAAGAGTTTTCTTATTGTCATTTAAAGAAGCATATAAAAAGTAAATGCATTTTTCTGATTCCTCAAAGTTTGAATAACTCAAAAATACACTTTTAAGATTAGTCTGTTTCAAAAGACTTCCATTTTTACAGCATGGAGATCAATCAAACACTCAGTGCAAACTTGCCATGTCCGAAGTGATGAAGGTATTGGAGTCTGACCAGCAGTTCTTCCAGGACAATATGGAACACCAGAACCACACAGCTCTCCCTCTGTTCTCATCACATGCTTCTCCTCACTGGTTTTAAGGCTAATTCTATTAGGTGAAGCTTAGAGAATGTGCTGACAGGCCAGAAAATTTGGAAGACCTCAGAGCTGACAGTCAGGGCACATCTGTGTCAGTTCTGTGCCTACAGGTTTTCATGGCATCAGATTCCCAAATATACCCATGGAAAAGGCCACTTTCTCTGAAAAATGCCCTTTCTCTGAAAACTCCTGCTCTTTGAAGAGGACTCCTGAGCTTGTCTTTTCCTCGAGAGCCAGTCACAGCTGCGAGTGTGTTGAACAGCACCACACCCCAGCAGACTCCGTGTCCAAGCAGGGCACTGATGGCAAACCAGGACGACACCAGCAGAGCACACCCGGCTGCTGGCCCCTGACCAAGAACTAATCCCACCCTGGAAGTGCACAATGACAAAACACCCTGCCTTTCAAAAGGGCCTTCTACACAGCACTGGGCCGGGCCATATGGACATCATCAAAGCAGCCTGGGGGGCTCTTAGGGGTCCCAAAACAGCCTACCTGTCATGGTGCTCGGCCAATACAACCTTCACATCAGAGCCATTTATTCCACTGAGCAGAGTTGCTAGAACTGAAGGGGAGGCTGAAATTACCCTTTTCCTAGCGAATTAGTCATATATGGAGGAGCTGAGGTGGCTGGGGGTGTTTAGGGTAGAAAAAAGGAAGTTTAGGGGAGACCTTCCCACTCTTCACATCTTCCTGACAGGAGGGTCCAGCCAGGTGGGGGTCAGGCTCTGCTTCCAGGAATCCAGCAGCAAGACAAGGGGAAATGGCCTCAAGCTGCACCAGGCGAGGTTCAGGTAGGACTTCAGAAAGAATTTCTTCACTGAAAGGGTTATTAAACTTTGGAAGGGGCTTCCCAGGGAGGTGCTGGAGTCACTACCCCTGGAGGTGTTCCAGATAGACAAGATGTAGCACTGAGTGCTCGGGTCTGGTTGCCACAGTGGTGATCAGACAGGTGGACCCTATGATCTTGAAGATCTTTTCAAAACTAAATGATTCTGTGATTGTGTTTTAAGGTTCCTTAGGATCTACTCCTGGCCTGATACTTGTGTTCTCTTTTCTCAGTGTGATACACCTGCACAGCACTGCATCCCATGATGCTGGCCTTTCCAAGACTCCTGTGTCAGTACGAAGAGCACTGCGGCACCATCACCACCCAGGCACTTTGGCACAAAGAGCTGTGAAGCCAAAGCAGTAGGACTTGTCACATGGAATACAGGTGTCTGCATTGCATTGCTTTTTGCCTCTCTACAGCTCACAATTTTGATGAAAACTCTTACCAAGCCCCTGGCAATCATTCACTGACTGCTATGATTTGCATAGTACCCTTGTAAAACCCTTTTTGTGCTGTTTGGCAGAGTGGAGTTTATTGGTTTCAGCTGCAGCAGCAATAAAACTTACACACTTTTACATAATGCCACTGGTGTACATCACATAGTTAACACTAATTGTGTTTCTAAGCATCAGGGGGACAAAATCTTACAACAGGTGGTAATTAGTGGGGGTTAGACCATGCCTTAATTTGTTGTTTAGTGCTCCCATGAAACTGGTTCCTTGGGACAGATGAGAGAAGAAAAGAAGTAACTGGGAAAGATGTATCCCAAACTTTTGTTCCTGTGACTATTGGCTGAAGCCAATCAAAATACCCACATCAGCAGCAGACTTGTGAAATAGGTTTCTTCCTTTTGATTAAATTGCACAGAGAGGAAGGTGAGTTACAGGATGATAATCTCGAATCACCAAAACGAGCTGCTTCTCCCCAGTACTTCTCATCTTGGCTATTTTCACAAGGTTTCATATCTCCACAGCAAGCAGTGGGAGCCATGAACAAAGACAGCCCGGCGAGCTGGTGGTACTGTTGTTTGCCACTCTGAAAGCCCAGCTGATAGCTCAGAGCACATCGCCTCGGAACAAGACCAGCAAGCCTGGGAGTGTTTGCCTCCACTGCAATTCAATCAGGGTGCCTTGCAGCTCGAATTGCTACTATTTTGTGGGTCACTACCTCCTCCAATATTCTGTGTGCCCTCTCTTGTTTTCTTTTCATTTGCTATGCAGGCTCGCAGACCTTCCTGCTAGGTTTCACTTGGGAGGCCCAGAACCCCTGTTCTGCAAATCCTAACAGGACCTTGATGGATGTTAATGTCTCTGCCTTTCATATCGTTTTACCAGTGAAACCTTTGATCTATCAACAGTCTTTATATCAATGCAGTCATTGCATAAAACAGAGAATATGACAAAAATATCTGTTGTGCTACCGTTAGCAGGGTATTTTCCCCACCCCTCATAAAAATATTGGGGAGTTTAGTTTAACCTCCAGCAGCCAGATGTGCCACAAGGGTAGAACTGGGAGCAAAAACTTTTTTTCTTTTTTTTTTTTTCTTTTTTTTTTTTTTTAAAGCAGTCTGGTAAAGGAAGTTGTAAAGCAACAAGTACTGTACATTATGATTCAGAGCAGCAAGGGACAGCTGGAGAGACTTGATTGGCTCCAGCCCAATGAAACAGAGGCTTCTTGTGACCAGCTGCTGTGCTGCAGCATGAATGACAAGGGTAATAATTGATTACTAACTGGCAGCTCAAAAGGAAGAAAGAATTAACAAGAGTGATGAGGTGCTTTACAGCTTGGTAACTGTAAAATCAGTGGAACAATTACGGGGAAAAGAAAGGGGTTTCACTTCTTACCTTAGTGTTACAAGGACAGTGCTAGTTAGTGTAAATTGCATGACAAGCAAGCCAGAGGGGCAGGTCAGTGAGGAATATGGGGGCTTTGCACACCCACAGGTCGCACAGAATCATTCAGCAGATTTGCTGGGGAGCAGCTAAAACCCCATCAAAAGCATCTAGGCCATGCCAATTACATTGGTAGGCAAAGCAAGGTCTCTGAGGCACCAGCCATAATATCATAGAGGGGCTGAAACCTCCAGCAAATGGTGCATTGTGGCAGACCAACCCTTTGCCTTTCAGTGGGTGCTTGATGGCACATACTCTCGTTCTGCCCTGAGAATAAATGCGTGCCTTTTTCTTTTCCTTTTTTATCCACCCCCCCCCCCCCCCTTATTCTTGTAAATGGCTTTTGTGTTTACCAGTAAATGCACTGGATGCATTGTCGCTACACCTTTCTTCAAGGGGCTTGCACTGACCTCATGCTCTGGGCCATGTAAAACCTTCTGGCCACTGAGAGCCAGGCACTGCCCCTTTTTCATGCAGAGTAGCACCTCACTTTGGGCCAGATCATGGCCAGCATGCCAATGCAAGGAGTAAGGGGCCATAACGTGTCCCGTGTCTTGCTTCTCACACACAGGGGAATAATAGCCTTGTGCGGACTATGCCCTTTCCTTAGCCCAAGTGGTAAGAAGGGAGAACTTGATGGATCCTTCATTTCCTTTCCCAAGGCATCTGGCAGCAAGAAGCATGTGCTGTGCCAGCTCCAGACCCGTCACGCTTTGCTCCCTTCCCAGAGCAGCAAGGAGACAGGTCTGTCCCAGCAGTAGCTCAGCAGTGGGTGGCTCCTTTCCTGGGGCTGAAGCACGAGGTCTGGTCTAGCTCCCTGTGAGCAGAGCTGAGAAAATCAATAGGACTAATCATGGGGAAAGGTAGCATTCAGCAGGAGCAAAGCTGGCAGCCCCTGCTCTGACATATGGAAAATGCTCTTCTAGCTGGTTGAAGCCTCTTCATCCCAGCCCACCCTCACCCCCCCTTCCGCTCCAGAATCTGCCCTCCTTATGCTTAAGAAGTAGGTCTTTACCCCTGGCAAGGTCTGACATCTTCCAACTCACAGTTAATAAGATTTATCTCTCCTATCTTTACCTCTCTAAAAGCTGAACAACCCATCCAAATTGGGGATTTAGCCATCTTCTATGGCCACTAAAATGAAAGCTCTCCTGCTGGAGCTGAATTCTTACTACCTGCCTCAAATGACTGCTCGAGCAGTGCATCATCCACTTCTCAAGCTGGGCTATCAGCTTGCCTCAACAACTATTTAGGAGCTGATTTTGAATTTTTTGAAGAACAAAGAGAAGAGACATTGTCATGGCTTGTTCAGGGTCTTACTCTGATCTTAGAGACTGGTGAAGTAAAGAAGCAATGCATGAAGGCAACTGGGATTGGTTCCACTCTGCAATCAGAAGCACACCACCTTGGGCTGTGTGGCAGGGAGGGCAGTGGGCTCAGGTTGCTGATGTGGCACTCCACCAAGAAAAACTGCCATGACAGAGGGGAGCTGGGCTACTCCAGGGCAGGGGGAACTGGGACTGTCCTTGCTCCCATTGAGTGGAGCATTAATGGAACAAATTTCAGACAGAGGAGGTGGCAGTGGAGCTCAATATGTAAAAATGCAAATGGTACCAGAGGCATGTCTTCATCAACTCACCCTTGAAGACTCCCCTAAAGACTGTGGAGGGAACCTTACTAGAATGTCTACCAAAAATTCAGGGCCTGGGGGTGGGTTGGCAGGTCTAGGGGTTTTTGTTATTATATACACAGTGCAAAAATGTGCTTGACTAATCTAAACCTTGTGTTGCTTTCTTATACTGCTAGAGCAATTATAGCTGAGAAAAAACCCCACACATCACCCAATATGGAAATACGTTTTTTTCATGTTTGACATTTTTACATTTTTACTGACAGGGCAAAGCCTGTGATTTAATCGGTCTCCATTTCCCATAACTTCTGAGAAGGGACTGGCCCCTCTTCCACTTTTCTCAAAGGACTTATGATTAGAAAGAAGGCCATGGAAAACCCAAAGGAGCTGACCCAATCTATCATGTAACACTGTTGAATGAGAGAGAAAAAAAAAATACTTTCTCCCAAAACTCTCGGTGTGTGCACTGCAGTGCACATAGGGATTGTGAGTCTCTGTGGCAGAAATGGGATGATTTTGACGAAACAAGGTATTTTTGCTACTTTTTGGGAAAACAAGAAGCTTTTCTGCTTTTTTATTACTGAAGCACATTTCTTCCACATCTCCCTTTTTTTTTTTTTTTTTTAAATGTTTATTGCTCTTTGTAGTAGGAATGCCACCACAGCCTGCTGGGAAGGAAGGAAGGAAGGAAGGAAGGAAGGAAGGAAGGAAGGAAGGAAGGAAGGAAGGAAGGAAGGAAGGAAGGAAGGAAGGAAGGAAGGAAGGAAGGAAGGAAGGAAGGAAGGAAGGAAGGAAGGAAGGAAGGAAGGAAGGAAGGAAGGAAGGAAGGAAGGAAGGAAGGAAGGAAGCCTCAGCTCTGCTCTTGTCAAAGGTGATGGACCCTCCTTAGAGTGTCAAACAAACTGATTTCAGTATGTACCAAATGAGACACAAAGTACCAGCATCCTGGCCCAGGAAAAGAGAAGTGGCAGCTGTTTCCTCCACAGAAGGAGGAGAGATGCAGCTGCAAGCAAGAAAGAGCAAATAATCAGGTGGTCACACAGACAATAAGAGCTGGAAGCTGAGCACAAATTATGTAACTGTTACTGATCAAGATTTTAGAGCTTGGAAAGAATTAAAGATTAAAAGCATTCAAAATAGAAGATACTGATCTTCTGAAATCTGTCATTGTACAATTAACTTATTCTTTCAGCCCTCCTGGATGCATGCTGGCACTGTCCCCTCATGATGGGAATGGGAGGCTGCCACAGGTGACCAGAAGAGAGCTTCGCCTGTGGAAATATGGCATAAAATGCTCTGAACATCTGGGAGCAGCCAGACGTAAGATACACACTTGCTCTGCAGTCAGAAAAGTGACTTGTTGTAAGTGCTCCTAGTAGATAAGACCTTGCTTTCAGTGAATTATCACTTTTCCACATTACTAGGTTGATGTGTTATCTGTGCAAGACCTTTGTCCACGGTAGACAAGAATATTCTGATGTTAAACTGTTGGTTTGGTTTTCCCCTAGACATTAGCAAAAAATAATTTATTATAAGAACAAGGAGGTGAAAAGGCAGATTGTCTCGACCATGCCTGAAAAAAAAGTATCTCTGTGGTGACTTTCTGACATGACACTTCAGAGCCAAATTTAAATCCTCAAAGCCCTCACCTGGAACCTGGGACACAAAGAGAACAGAAGGTCCTCCTCAAGTATCACCAGGAAAATAGGAATAAACCCCAGCTTTCCCGGGGCTGCCTCTGCTGACCAACCTGAACCTAGCCAAGGAAAAGCGAGGGCTGTTTCTAGTGGCAGTTCAGAGGACTGGCTGCCACTGCAGCACAGGGGGAAACAGCGAACAGTGGTCAGGAGACCAAGAAAGAGGCAGCAGGAGTCAACCAGACAAGATAAAGACCGGAACAAAAAGTCAGAGTTAGTTATGGGGACAGAGTGAGGAATAAAGAGAGAGAACTGGAGCTGTGTCTCATTGAAGCTGGCATGAAGCTACAACTTCCTCATGAGGGGAAGAGGAGGGGCAGGCACTGATCTCTGCTCTGTGTGACCAGGGACAGGACCTGAGGGAATGGCTGGAGCTGTGTCAGGGGAGGGTTAGGGTGGATATCAGGAAAAGATTCTTCCCCCAGAGGATGGTGGGGCACTGAACAGGCTCCCCAGGGAATGGTCACAGCCCCAAGGCTGCCAGAGCTCCAGGAGTGCTCTTAGGCACAGGGGGATTCTTGGGGTTGGTGCTGTGCAGGGCCAGGAGCTGGACTTGATGATCCTTGTGGGTACCTTCCAATTCAGTATATTCTATGATTCTGTGATCATTAGGAACTAGGAATTTGCTCACAAAGGTGTGGAATGCAGTGGGTAGGTGCCTTGTGAGATCGTAATCAGATTAAAATTACTTGTGATTCAAATTGAAAGTAAAAGGCACTGATGCACTCAGTGCTTGCAAGTAAAGGGGGTTAGGACTGTTAAGCAAAACAGAAAGTGTGGGAGAATAAACACCTATTCTCTGGTTGCACATTCTCATTTCTTCACCTACACATGTGCAGGGCTTCCCCTCTGCTGCTGTCACACTTTCGGAAGAAAAATGTTATTATTTTTAAACCAACTCTGTTACAGTAAAAGCCAGCAAGACATAGTGCAAGGCCCTGGGAAAACTGTTCTGAGAAGAGCCTTGGTTTTATGGTAAAGCACCAGACAGAGACTTCTATAAAAGAGAGAGTTCCTGGGTCCTCAAGGTTTCCTGTGTCTGATAAGTCATTCAGTGCTTCTGTGCTTCAGTTCCCAGCCATTGGGAGGGAGTGAGTCCACAGTGATTGATCTCACACTCAGTGTCATGGGAATGTGCCAAGGGTGTATTTTGGAGGTTGGGTTTGAGATTTCAATTCTGCTCAGTCTTTATTCTTTGTGAGCACCCATTTGCCTCATTCAGCACCAAGGGGGGTTCAGGTGGGCACACAAAGCTTCTGCCCTGTGACTGCCTCTCACACACAGCGCACTTGTTCCTTTCCTACACCTCCCTGGAGCACTAGATTCACCACTCACATGCAGAAAAAATTCATGGCAAAAGTACCGTGGCTCTGACTGCTGGTGCTGAGCCCCACATACCAAAGGAGATTCCCAGTTCTGGAACAAGAGCACATGGCGGGGGGGGGAAGTTCAAGAATTAGGGTACATAGCAGGGTAAGGGGTGTGTCTTTAGTCTTGTGTATTTTTACATTAAATCGTCACGGTAAAATATAGGGACAGTTTAAGGAGGTGATGTGCAAAAAAACTTAGGATTTTGGTACCTTGTGATAGCCAAGCAGGCAGGACATGAGGTCAGACTAAGGAGACTTGACCTTTTAAATGTTGACCTAGGTTCTTTTTTGTAAAGTGCTTTCTAGATAGGCTATATATGATCATTTCATAGCTCCAGTCTTTCAGAGCTTGCAACTCTTCCAGTATTTCAGCTGAGCTTCCCAGCACACATTTCTGCTTCTGTCTCATTCAGGCCAGGGAGGAAGAATCATAGAAAGGCCTGGGTTGGAAGGGACTTTAAAAGATCGTCTTATTCCAATCCTCTGGGGACACCTGCCACTACCCCAGGTTGCTCAGAGCCTCATCCAACCTGGCCTTGGACACTGCCAAGGATGGGGCAGCCACAGCATCTCTGGAAAACCTGTGCCAGGGCCTCCCCACCCTCACTGGGAACAATTTCTTCCCAATATCCAATCTAAACTTATCCTCTGTCAATTTAAATCCATTCCCCCTTGTCCTGTCACTCCAGGCCCTTGACAAGAGTCTTTCCATCTTTCCTGTAGGCTCCCTTCAGGCTCTGGAAGGCCACCATGAGGTCACCCCAAAGTCTTCTCCAGGCAGAATCCCAGTTCCTTCAGCCTTTCCTCCCATCAGAGCTGCTCCATCCCTCTGATGTCCCTTGGTGTCCCTGCTCTGGCCTGGCTCCAGCAGCTCCCTGTCCTTCCTGTGCTGATCTCCAGGAGAAGATGGATGCCCTGGATCTGCAGAACAGTTACATCAGGGCACTGTGCCTGATGGGAGCAAACCCAACAGGAAGGATGTGATCTTGCAGGATATGTTTGTCACATTACTTGAACTTCTTATGATTACAAGGGGAAAGGCAGCTCTTTCACTCAGACTCCAAGCCTGGGGACTTCCCACTGTCTCAGAAGAGCAGTGCAAGCACAAAAGGGTTTCAGAGCACTTAGAAAAGTGCCACTTCCTAAAAGTGATGAGAAATGCAATGAGTGAGCACAGAGCAAAGCTCTCTCCGTTCATTTAAATGTAAGGCTTAGGGCTTAGGAAAGGGGAGGTTTGAACCAAATCTATGGAAAACTCCTATGGAATCTAAGAGAAAAAAAATATTACAGATTTTGAAAGCTTATTGGGAATATATATGTTCCCCTGAAAAGGTTTTGGGTGTTTTTCATTCGTCTCCTTGAAATCTGTCCTCACATACTTCTGTGGGTCCTCCTGGATTCATACGTATTACATTTCCCTAGACTTTTCCATGCAGACATGCAAACTGAAACCACAGAAAATATTTTCATGCACCCTCCACCCTCCAGAGCAAACCCACCACATTCTCCCTGACTCCAACAAGGTGTGACGTGGCAGCCTTCTCAGAGTGAGACTCAAGAGGTGCCAGCCAGCTGCAACAGGCAGAGAGGCAGCACAAAATGGATGGAGGGAAAGAAAGCTAGCTTTTAAGGGGAAATCCTGTGTTCACTGCCTTTTCCCTTCTTTCTTTTTCAGCACAGCACTAAACTGATAGATCCACAAACCTGAGGAAGTTTATAAGCCACTCTCAGCAGACACTGGTGACAATCCTAAATCTAAATCTAAATCTAAATCTAAATCTAAATCTAAATCTAAATCTAATCACCTAAATGAGGTATCCACAAGCTGGCAGATTCAGCTCTAGTGAAAGTAAATGCATCTCCTATTGGGACCAGAGGGAACTGCTCCCACTTACATTAATGTTGAATATGGCCCCTTCAGTGACTTATTTTTAATTGTTGGACATTGTTAAAAAAAAAAAAAGGAACTGGAAAAATGTGCATTCTATCAAATGTTGTGAAACTGTGTGGGTTGGAGAAGGCTCAGTTTTTAATAAAGGAAACATTCATTGTATCCCTTTTCAAGGACTTCCATTAGATAGAAAGAAGACAGGAAGCTGAAGCTTTGCTCTTGGTCGTTCTCCCTTTGCTACCAAACAGCACTACTTTAAATGAAAAAGTAAAGAAATAAAAAGGAACTGTGTAACTGTGGAGGCCAGAGAGGTTTCCTTACCTTTGCCAAGGTCAAAGCCTGGCATCACATAGAGTGTAAGAGTGTTGGGTGCTAAGCTGGCACTGTGGGGATCCTTACTGTGTCCCATTCACAGGAGAAGGTGTCAGACTAGCCTTTTCCAGCTGCTCTCAGGTTAATTTTTGAAAGGTTCCTCCTATGGAATGTAAAAAAAAAAAGTATTTTAGAGGCAGATTTAAACAAACCTGAAAGTTCAGTATATGCTCAGGCATATACACACAGACTTCTGTCCTATTGCAATCCTATTACATTTCCAAAGGTATTTCTCACCAGAATGATAAAGGCCTCTTGAGTTTTAGGTGTCGTTCATTCTTCCAAGCTTCCCTCTCCTCTGCTTCCTCCTTATTGTTTTCATCTGCCTGTCCATCCCGGCCTGATTTGTCATAATTTCATGTTGACATACTGTAGTAAGACAATTGCAGCTGCTCCCTCTGAAGAATGCAAACAGGGATCTGTCATCTCCTCTCCCCTCCTGCCCTCCCCCTCCCGGGAGGGATGGATTTCACCGGGAATGAGGGACCATGGCCACCAAGAAGTGGCCGCGGTCTGTCCAAGCAGAGGGCTGGCAGATGAATCCCCTGTCCCTGAGATCTTTTGGCTATCCCAGTTTCTGCTTAGGCTAAATGCTCCCCCATCCAAGCGTGTGTGTGTTTATGCAGCAAGCTCCGGGATGCAAACGGCATTCCTCTTATCATACGGAGAGAGGATGTGAGCTCATTCATAAGGAATCCCAGCTCTGGGGTGCCCCACTCACTTAATCCAAGCATCCCTTGCATGCTCCTTCTTCTGAGAGGGTGGAAGAAAAGCAAAGCACAGTGCTATTGGCTTCTAATAAGTGGGATAATATATTTCAGAGAGGAGCTCAGACAGGAGAGGAAATGAACTTGGCTAGACAGTCACTTAAAATATAAAAAAAAAAGGGGGGGGAATTTGCAAAATTCATTCCATTATTTCATGTAAATATACTTGGCTGGGTTAAGACAGGCTGATATAATCATAAGATACTGAGTAAGACAGATTTAGCAGTGCAGCACCATTTATTAGCCTGCTTGATAAAGAAATGAAGATATTCCAGGCCTGGCTGTTGCTGGCTGTCAAAATAAGGAAAAGTCTAAAATGTTTGGGCCTCTGATGCTGGAAAAAGGCCCTGGGAGTGTTACAGCACCCAGATGGGCTCCCTGGGGCTCCACCTGGGTGAAGGATCTGCTGATCTGGAGAGCTTTGTGCATCTGGGCTCAACACATCAGCAGTGTCTATCAGTGTCTGACAGGAGAACGTGGTGCTACTGTTTGGGCTCATTCTGAGGACATTAAAAAGCTAGGAGTGGTTCAGAAAGGACCTGCCATGATCCTGAAAACCTGCTGTGAGACCAGAGGTGGTTGTCACCATAGGCAAAACAGGAAGCTACCACCTGAGAAGGTTGACAGCCCAGGCTCACAGAAGCCTGTGGAATGCAAAGACTCCCAAGTCTGGAATCAGAATCCAACCCATGACACACACATTTCAATCGTGATTTTTGTCAGAAAACCATGCCTGAAATCATGGAATCACAGAATATCCTGGGTTGGAAAGGACCTACAATGATCATCAAGTCCTTCTGACCCTGCACAAGCACCCCAACAATCCCACCCTGTGCATCCCTGAGAGCGCTGTCCAAAAGCTCCTGGAGCTCTGGCAGCCTTGGGGCTGTGATCCTTCCCTGGGGAGCCTGTTCAGTGCCCCAGCACCCTCTGGGGGAAGAACCTTTTCTAATATCCACCCTAACCCTCCCCTGACACAGCTCCATGCCTTTCTCCATGTTCTCACCTTGCTCCTCCACAATGCTGTAATCACTGTCAGCAGGAACAGGGTCATCTCTGTACAGTACTGATTTAAATTTTTTAAAACAGACAGCTACACAAGCAGAGAATTAACTTTGTCAATGCATCAGATTTATCATGACTCCATGATATTCTTCTGTTTAAATTTCCACCTCCTGGAGAAATGTGGTGACATAAGCAACTCACTCATATTTTTTCAGTGAATCATCTGTGCTTGCTGTTGATGAGAAAGCTTAGAAATGTAACAGAAGATGAATGAAAAATGTGAACAGAACTTGAACTACTTCCTAAATCTAATTTTTCAGCCACTCCTGTAAATACTTGCAACCTGAACTTCTGGCACTGGCAATATTTCTTACGTTTTCAAGTGCAGATCACAGTTTGACAAAATTAAAGCAAATTTACTGGCACAAATATACAAAATTTAAAACTTGCAGTTTTGTAAGCGGTTTATGACTTTCAAAAATTAATGTTAAAAACTTCTTTAAAAATCTCATGATCCTATGGAGCCGTTCCCATTTTTTATTAATGTTTTCAGCCACATGACACCTGATAAAATTATTATTAAAGAATTTGAAGGGAAAACAAATTGAAAATTAGGATGATTGCAGAATTTTTTAATCTTTAATGATATTTCAATTCAGCTAGTAATTCTGCATACTATTTTCAAAACCTAATCTTGAATTAATTGAAAGGAGCCCCATTGCCAGAAGAATTCAGTTTCAGCTGTGAATATTCAGCACACAGAAAACCAAGTCTCTCTGAGGTATCACATTATGAACAGCTGGAAGCAAGGCATAGAAGTTGACCAGGAAGTTGGAAAACTCTGGCCCATAATGAATTATTGTTATTATACTCTTTAAAGTGCAGAGGGTTGAATATATTGATCCTATATGGCTTTTTCTACATATGTAGCTCCTTCCAATTCAAGCCAGGTTTAACCCTGAAAGGACACTACATGTCTGGAGACACCTTTGCAACTTCAACTCTGAGGCAGAAAATGCCTGTGGTGGTAGATGCCTTTTCCTGGAGGTATTTCCATCAATATTTGTGAAGTACTCAAAGGACAGGGATGGTGAGTGTGACAGACAACCACAGGAAGGTGGCAATTGTCTTTCCTCACAGCAGGGTTCAGACATGAATGATGAGTTACAGGGCTGCACACTGACCCTGAGGATAAAACAAATCACAGGACAGTTAGGGTTGGAAAAGACGTCCAAGATCAGCAGCTCCAACCTTTGGCCTCTTTCACCACCTTGACACCCAGCCCAGAACACTAAGTGCCATGTCCAGACATTTTCTGAACACCTCCATGGGTGGGGGCTCCACCACCTCATGAGAAAATCCTGCCTGTCTGCCCACTGAATCAGCATGCAAGGATGGAACTGGATGTTCCTGTCTCCAGTCACTTCCCAGCCCTCAGTGTGTCTGCACTCAGCCACAATGGCATTGCTTCCTCCATAAAGCCTGTGGCTTATAGCTGGCTGGGAAGATCTACTTCCTCCTTTAAAAATAATGCATAATATTGACAAAATGAGCATTTCTCTTCTTCATTTAAAAAAGTAACCTTTAGTGTTCTCGTTTTCATTTTTTAAAAAATAAGGCCCACTCAAAAACCCATTCCCTTTGGTTTGGAAGGAAAAACTCATAAGCTTTCTAGACACAAATGTTGCACCCAACCTTGTACAGAGTTAATAAGCTCTGTCAAATACATAAAAAAAAAGAAATCCACTATTTCCTCAATAAGCACCCGTACACAAAATTTCATGCCTGTTTCTTTCCATTTCTATTCAGTTGACTTGTAAAGGTTTAAAAGGCTCACAGCCGCTTCTGTGAATAAGGAGAAAGAGCAATGCATCCATTTTACAGATGTGCAGCAAGATTAATCAGATTTACTCAAGGACACACAAGAAGTCTGTGCAACAGCTGGGAAGAAAACCCCAAGTCCTAGTCATATGCTCTAGCCACAGAATGATCCTAACTCTTGAAAAAGCAGAGGGGTGCTTTTGTGGAAAACAATGAGTTGTAAAGCCTGAGGAAAATAAACTCTCCCAGGCTTTTTCTTAAGCAGGGCTGGAGAAAGATTTTGGCATGGAGGGCTGCTTGTAGGGATGTTTAAATGCGGGTTTTGGTCCTATTTGTAGCCTGGTTTGCTTTAGTAAATAAATATGTACATGTGTTTAGGTGGGTTTGGATAAACCTCCACCAGTGAAAGAGTCCTTCACAAAACCAGTGGAGCAGAGAGGAGCCCAGCTCCCCCCACTCGCTCGCATGCGACTCCACGCCTGTGCCACCCCACTGATGTCAGAAATGCTAAATTCTTTCATCGTTGTTTGAAACAAGACCTCCATTATAAGCCAAATTTTGACTCCCTCTCCAGAGGAAAAATAATCAGCCTGAACTTTCACAGGCATGATATTAACTCAGGGTAGAATGTCCTTTTAGGAAACTTGAGGCTAACTGAAAAGAGTGTTCAAGAGATTTGGGGTGAGGGAAGCAGGGGGTGGGGGGTGATAAGGAAATACACAAACTTGAGCTCTTTTAAAATTTCCTAGTTTAATGTTTAGGAAAAACAACCTTTTAGTCAGGAATAGCCAGGGGGACTAGGCAAGTTTTCCTCATGATATCATGAGATGCACACACTGACCAAGCAACCCCTGGAGCAGCAACATGTGGTGGAAAGTGGCTCTGGAGAAGCTGGAACAGCCAGCATGAACTTTGAGACTTTAACACTGTTTTGATTGAACAATTCAGGTGGTGAAGCACCTCTGGAAGTCTGTTGTCCAACCCCTTGTTCACAGCAGGGTTAATTCCAAAGCTAGATGAGATCCCACAAGGCCTTATCCAGTCAAGCTTGGACATTTTCTAAGCATGAGTATCCTTCATCTTCCCTAGGCTCCTGCTTCTGTGCTGCACCACCACACAGGGAAGAATTTTTCTCAATCAAAAATCAGAATTCTTCTAGTTGCAACACGTGCCACTTCCCTCTGGTTCCTTCTCCATGCACCTCTGAGGAGAATTGAGTTCTGCCTTTTCTAAATTTCCGCTTTAGCCAGAAGTCTGCACCAACCAACCTGAGTCTTGTCCAGGTAGAACAAACCCAGTGCCCTTAGACTCCATTTCATACAGAAACACAGAATGGTTGAGGCTGGAAGGGACCACAGCCAGTTATTTGGTTCTACAACTCTGCTCAAGCAGGGCCATTCCAGAACACATGGCACAGGATTTCTGGGAAGCAGCTCTGCTGAGAAGGACCTGGGGCTCCTGGTGGACAACAGGCCCTTCAGGAGCCAGCAGTGCCCTGGGGCACAAGAAGGCCAATGGAATCCTGGGGTGCACTTGGAAGAGCAGTTCCAGCAGGTCAGGGATGATCCTGCCCCTCTGCCCAGCCCTGGGAGGCACATCTGGAGAGCTGTGGTCAGCTCTGGGCTCCTCAGCACAGGAGGGACAGGGAGCTCCTGGACTGGGACCAGAGGAGGATGTGGAGATGATTTAGGACCTGGAGCATCTCTGACAGGGAAAGGCTGAGGGAGCTGGGGCTGTCCAGCCTGGAGAGGAGCCCCAGCTGAGAGGGGCTCTCAGCCCTGGGTGTCCCTGTGAGCAGGGAGGGCTCCGAGCAGGGCCCAGGCTCTGCTCCGTGGGGCCCAGCAATGGCACCAGAGGAACGGGCAGGGGCTGACCCCAGGAAGTTCCACCTGGACATGAGGCAGAACTTCTGTCCTGTGCAGTGACCGAGGACTGAACAGATTGGCCAGAGAGGGCGTGGAGTCACCTGACGGGGGATATTCCAGAACCATCTGGACACAATCCTGTGCCCTGTGCTCTGGGATGGCCCTGCTGGAGCAGGGAGGTGGAACCAGATGACCCTCTGTGGTCCCTTCTGACCTGACCCATCCTATGATCCCTCTTTCCTTTCCAGACCTCTCCAGAGCCACCAGAGATTCCCAGTTCCAGAGGCAGACACTGGTGCTTTGAGCATGTGAGGTATCTGAAGTGCTTATTCAAGAATTTTTCCAGGTGGTGGGCACAGTTTCCAGCTTGTCCAATTCCATCATGATCCACTGAAGACCTCAGCTTTTCCTCAGCATCTGCACAGAAAGTGCAGTGAACAGCCAAGACATCACAGCTGAAGTGGGCATTTGCACAGCTCTGAGAACTGGCTGCTCCACACCAGAGGAGAGAACTGGGGGACTGGGGGGTGAAGTTGTGTCTGACAACAGCCCAGTGATACCACATTATCTACATGATCCAGCCTGGAGGGAGTTCTGGGGAATAAAGGTGCCCACATTCACAGAATATGCTGAGTTGGAAGGATTGTCAAACCCAGCTCCTGGCCCTGCACAGACACACCAGCAATCCCACCTAAGAGCACTGTGCAAAAGCTCCTGGAGCTCTGTCAGTCTTGGGGCTTTGACCACTCCCTGGGGAGCCTGTTCCCCCCTCTAGGGGAAGAACCTTCTCCTGATATCCAACCTAACCCTCCTCTGAGTCAGCTTGCTCATGTTGTTCAGTTCCTCCTCACAGCAGCAGGGTGAAAGGGAAGGGAGGCATGATCAAGATGTCCATGGATGACAGTGAAGCCTTCCTGACAGAAGGACATTCTGGGGTCATTCATAGCTGGAATAATGACTGACTTCAGAGGAGCTGCCTGGTCCTGGATCTTAGAAGACAAAGAATTTAATGTCTTTTTTTGTGGCACTTTTTCCCTCTATAATGCAGGCTGTAGGCTCTGACTGTAGGTGAGGACTCGGGCTTTGATGTCTTCTAGAATCCTCTGCTTTTCTTCAATAATTCAAGCAAATGCTATTAACACGAGATTTTGCAAGGAAATTGAAACCTAAGTATGTGTGGTATGTGGTAGAGATCATCAGAGGAATACTAAAGCAGCATATGACAAATTTTGTCTTCCATGCATCTTTCACTGACTCTCCAGCATTTTGCTGTCTAATCTGTCCTCCACAGGACCTCTGCCAAATATCTGGGTGGCTTCATGGTGCCATCTTTGAAAAAAAAAAAAAACCCCACAAATTTGTCAGGGGAATATTTTTCCATTTTTTTCAAAAATAAGATATCCCTTCACCCTAAAAGGCACAAGCACTAAATTCTAAACCCAGTGGCAAACTGAAGACCTTATGTGTTGAGGCAAATGATGAGAGAAGTCAGAGCTTGCTACTGCTGAAAACAGGAAATTTCCAGACCACCAGCAGAGCTTGTGTAATTTTCTGCCATCTCCAGAATACCCACTGACACCAGGCTTCTAAAAGCATGATTTAATTCAGGCAGAAAATCTATTTTGCTTTTACTTTCTGACAGACAACGCTTGTATTTTTGTACTCCTGAGGTTTATCCAGTAATTATCCCTGGTAATTAAAGAAACTTGTCTTTCCAAGGAACATGTCCTCTAAAATCTCTGCTGTTTCATAAGCTTTTTAAAAACTGTTTTTGAAACCTTTTCTTTAATAAACAAAAACCTTGCTGACATGACCTTAAAGATGCAGTAGCATTTGTACAGAGCAAATCCATACATCAACTGCATGCCTTCAGCATCCATGAGTAATGAGGCATCTCCAGCCCCACAATAAGAGTTTGATGCCAGACACCACTGTCATGTATTTTCTTGCTCTCAAATATATGCATCTGTGTGTGAGAAAACCCCACCTTCAAATATGGTATGTCTTTTTAGAGACACTTTCACATGAGAGAGGGAGGCTGAGGTAATCTTATTATCACCAAAACATTGTAAAAACAGCAGAGCATTGGAGAACTTTAATCCTTTTCTAAATTATGGACTGAGAACATTACAACCGTGCTGGGCACAAAGGCAGAGCTGTAACTTGACAGGCTTGTATAATTTACAGCCTCCATAGTAAAAGAGGTGTTTTTATTAAATGACTGCCTGAATTTCTACAGCCACTTCAGACTGATGATACTGGGGAGGCTTGCATTCTGCTGCCATCATTCAAATCCCTCCCTTTCACCACAAGAATATGGCTGGGATTCCAGTTCAAACCCCATATCCAGTTATTTATCTATTACTGCTTGTCAATTCAGAGCTGAGGCTATTTGTGCTGGGTACCTCGCTTCACACACCTTAAATAGCTTTTGTTTCTCATTTTATAAAGCTTTCCTTTATCAAATAAGCATAAAACATTAACTAAACAATAGCCAAAATCCATTTATTACCAGGAAAATGCCCCTTGCATAGAAGGCCCATGTTTTATGATCATGTATTCTAATTTCTGTTTAAACAAAACTAAAATCTGACAAAGAACTAATGCTTTTTTTGCTGACTGCAGTAAAGTACCTAACATTATTTTTCCCCTTCTGTATGGTACAGAAAAGAAGGGCATTTGGACAGTGAAATACTTTTATCAGACTTCACTAAGGAATATTTTTGCTCTGATAAAATAAGAGAAGGCAAATAGGGAAAGCGACTTCAATCTCAACATTGCAGTGCAGACTCTAGAAGGATGTTTACACTGCTGGAATGGAAACAATTCATAACCAAGCTTTTAACTTAAAATAAGTAATATAAATATTTATTAGAGTAGTGTTTTAAGGCCTGTATTACTAAACTATTTCTGTATTATATTGGGAGTGACAGCTATTGTTAAAATCGAAACGCTTTCATGGCAAAATATTAACTGAAATCCATTTAGCCAGCATGGAATTTTGCATTAGTATCCATTTACTGGGCTTAGAAAACTCAGGTCAGAATTTCAGACAGATAGACCTTATCCTGGGAATGTGTTTTGTCTTAGCTTGACCTCTTCTGTGGATCCCACTGATATTTAGTGGAGTGTCTACATCCTTCCCTCTTTTAAGGGAGGTCCTTGAGGATGAATTCGGGATATCATTCCACAGTACATAAGTAGCTGCTGAGCCTGGGAATGCCACCACTGACTCCAGTGCAAGCAGATACACAATTAAATTTCCGTAAACGCTCTTTCCTGGGGGAGAGGCACAGCCTTCAAACCCTTGCAATGCCAAGTCTTCATGGTCACCCTTGGAAATCATCCTCACCCTCAGGAAGCAGCACATGGCTTTTCTTGAGCACCATTGACTGACATCCCTCAACAGTCTTTCAAGTTAATTTTTTAATCTGCTTGCCTAGCATTCTTTTGAAGCAACCTGAGGTGGAGCAGAACAGCTCCAGCCCAAATTCACAAGTGAAAATGCATCTTCAGGCCATCAATTCATACAGACACTCTCTCCTCCCCTCTCACAGATAACCAACTTGACATACCTCCCACACACTGCTGTGGGGACCTGAGCCCTGGTCAGCAAGCCAGTGGTGCTCCATGACTTGCCTGGAAGCACCAATTCATTCCTTTCCCACCTTCCCAGCTCTCCTAAGACAGCCCCACATGCCTTGCCTAGAGCTACTGCTGCAATCTCCACATCCATGGCAGCTCCCACTGTGTCAACACTGATGTCCAGAGAACCATTGAAGTTGGAAAAAATTATAAAGGTCATCAAGTCCAAAATTAACCCAGAACCCATGTTCACTACAAAACCATGTCCTCAAGTGCCACATCCACACATTTTTGAACACTTCCAGGGACAGTGATCCCACCACTTCCCCAGGCAGCCTGTTCTAGTGCCTAACAACCCTTTCAGTAAAGAATTTTTTCCTAATATTCAATCTAAACCTCCCCTGATGCAACTTGGGGTCATTTATTCTTGTCCTGTCACTGGTTTCCTGGGAGCAAAGCCTGACCCTCACCTGGCTGCACCCTCATGTCAGGGAGTTGTGGAGAGTGAGAAGGTCCCCTCTGAGCCTCCTTTTCTCCAGGCTGAGCCCCCCCTCCAGCTCCCTCTCACAAGATTTGTGTTCCAGACCCTTCACCATCTCTTTGCCCAGCTGAGAAACATTTAAGCCACATCAGCCTTAATTCTGCCCCATTCAATGTGCAAACCTTTATTAGGTTGGTTTTCTTCCTCTAGCTCCGCTATGTCTGCTGCAGGAGTAAATTGTACTCAGAAATGTTGTTTTGGAAACAGGTGATTGAGGAAGAGACATGTAAGAGAAAAAAAGGGAGGTTTTGCCAGAAAAGGCACAGATCAGAATGAAGAACACACTCCCAAAGACTTCCAGACCAATGCCTCTGCATCTATAGCACCAGCAGCACCAGCAAGAAATCACTGCTGTGAAACCCAAGGTTTACCAGTTAAAAATGGGTGCAGTTACGCCTATCCCAGTCAGCAAGAGCTGTGTGCACTCACACAGTGTGTGTGATATACTCAATAACTCAATAACAGGTTGGTGTTGCTCAGTTACACCACAGATAATGGCTGGAAGTGGAAGGATATCCAATTTCAGTTTTAAATCAGCTGTTAAACCATAAAAACTCAGTGTCCAGGATGATTACCTTTTAAAATTGACTGTGTATTTCTATATAGATGTAGTTCACAAAAAAAAAAAAAAAAAAAAAAATCCATGTGTAGATGCATGTACGAATTTCAACCCAGAAGGGGTTGAATTTCACACAGCATCTGATTTCAAAGATTTTCTGTAAGAGCCTTAAGAGAAGAAAGAAGAAAACCTCAAAAAATCCAAACTGCAAAACAAATGTCAAAGGACATTAAAACTAAGCTTACATGAAATCTCACACCAATTGACCACCTAGATTAACTGAGGAATTTATGTTCCATTTTCATGACATCATTATAGCTTCAGAGTAATTTCAAGGTGCTGCTTTCATGTACTTGAACAGAGGGAGCTGGATTTGCCCATAGAAAGCCACATTCCTGATTGCTTTTCCAGGTGGCAACTCAGATATTGTGTCTGGCATTTAACTGTGTTCCAACTTTCAGCAGACTTTTAGGACTCTTTCTATATTTGAGAGCTCTGATGTGTAATAAAAGTTGACAATTTTGGTTCATTTACTGTTATTGTCACACCTGAGCATTTCATGATGGTAATGAAGTACAAAAAAAATTATAGAGAACTATAAAAATCAGGTTGGACATTCTTTAAAACACATTTTTCGGACAAAGGACTAAGAGCTCGAGGGAAGTCTGGATTTTGCCAACCTTTCAGAAGTCTGGTTAGGCATCAAGAGCTATTAATAAAAAAAAAAATTTTAAAAAATCCGCTACCCATATGATTTTGGGAAGAGGAGAAATCAATTGATTTTGTTGCCTTGTGTCTCACCCATAAAAAATAAGAAGTATAATCTTTGTCACTCAAATTTCATCTTTTTAGTCCTCCTAATGTGTATATTGCTCAGAATGAGGATTTTTCTCTCTATCTCTACTAGTTATAAGTCTAGTAGTAATTACTAATAATGAGAAGATGGTTCTGTAATCATCATGCCCTCAGTAGGAAGAATGAGAGACAAATTAATCCAAGCTAGAAACAAGACTGTTATCAGTGCAAGGAAAGATGGCAAGGCTGCAGCAAATGCTGTAGACCCACTTCCTGCTCCTTGATATCCCAACACCTGGGGTTTATATGGAAATAAGTAATTTTTGAATCAACCACAACAAACTCAACTGTACACTTTAGTTCTTTCTGGGTGAAATGTTTAGTGGACTCAAAGTGGACTCAACTGCACAGAATATCCTGGAGCTGGAAGTGGCCCATGAGGATCATCAAGTCCAACTCCTGACTTCACACAGGACAGCTTAAAAATTAACCTGTGTATCAAAGAATGTTGTCCATGTGCTCCTTGCACACCATCAGGCTTGGTGTCACTTCCCTGGGCAGCTTTCACTGCCAGATCACCTTCTCAGGGAAGAACATTTCCCTGACAACCAGCCTGAACCTTCCCTGATGCAGCTTTAAGCCATTCCCTTGCACCAGAGAGAAAAGATCAGTGCAGCCCTCTCCTCCCTTTGTCATGAAGAGGGGAAAGGATCAGGCTCATCTGAATTTGCAGCTGTTCAAAGATAGTTCAGATCTGTTATACGGAGGAAGATGTGCACTGCTTAGTTTACATCTTAATATTGGATTTTACCAATTTTTCTGACTCAGACTTGTAGCTGCTGCCACATTGCTTTTTACCATGTTTCTTGAGTCAGCCTATACAGAAACTGAGCAGGTTTGGGATTGCTGATCATGTAGGTAACCTGACAGTGGGAAAAGCCATGTTTTAAAGAAAAAATTAAGGAAGAAATACTAGCTGGCCTACCCTGCCCTGTAAGATCTTTGTATTTTTACCATTCTTTCACTTCCCCTAGAAGTAGAAATAGAGATTGGGATAAAGCATTCACAGAAAATGTTTTCCAATCAGATTTGATGTCTCAGGCCGGCACAGACACACTGATGTAACACATTTCATGATCAATACCTCTAACCAGAGAAAGGAAATCCACATGTACCTCCAAATCTTTCTGCTCCAGAAAGGAGCAGAGAGAAAAGTTATGTCCATCACACCAGGCCCCTCCTGATGCCACTGTACCTGGGAGCTGTAGCCATCAAGTGCTCCAGCCAAGGCAGAGTGTCAAATGTTGAGTTTTTAATGACACCTACTGCACACAAAGAGCCATGGAAACTGCCCTGGGACATCCAGCACACACACAGAGTGTGCACAAGTGCCTGTTACCCCTGGGTGCTTGGAAAGGGCAGCAGGACACATCTCTCCTCACAGCTGTGGTGCAGTTTCAGTGCCACTCAGTCTGCTCCATAGGCATTTTGCTGGGTGTAAAACACCAGCATGGATGCATGGATTTATTTTTATTTTTAATGCTGGCAGTATGTTGCCTTCAGGAGCCAAAGCACAATACAAATTTAATCCAGGGTTAAGCAGCAAAGAAGAAAGCAATGAACAACAGCCTGTGAACAACAGCCCCAAAGGGCAGGGGCAGTGCAGGCCTGGCCTGCGCTACCGGCTCTGCCACAGCTTACCTGGGATGTGCAGGCCGCAATCTGTCCTTCCTCTCCTTTCAGCTACAAGCTCAAGGCAAACACTGATCCACCAAGCACTTTGGGGTTTTCCACAGGGCACCAGGGCTGTTCAAGGGTTAACTGGGGTTATTAAGTGCTGTAATTTCACAGTTCACACGCAGAGGTGCTTCATTAACCTGTCTCAGGAAAGCCCTCAGGACCAGCACAGCCTGGAGGCACCTGCCAAGGTCTATGTGCCACAAGCTCTGGAGCTCAGCTGACCTCCCAAGGAACTAGTCTGGGGGACAGAGGACACACATGACCTAAACTGCTGCCAAAGCAGTGCATCTGCCACAGCTGAACAGCTTCCTGCCAGGTCAGGCCTTGGTGCTGGCTCCCTTCCTGACACAGGAATTTCACCACTAGCGCAAGAGAAGACTGAAAGGGCATCTCATCAATACATACAAGTATCTCGAATATGGGTTTTGAGATGGTGCCAGGCTCTTTTCAGTGGTGCCCAGGGACAGGATGAGGAGCAATGGGCATAAACTAAACACAAGAAGTTCCACCTCAGTGTGAGGAAGAATTTCTTTGCACTGAGGGTGGCAGAGCCCTGGAACAGCTGCCCAGGGAGGGAGGGCCTGGAGCCTCCTTCTCTGGGGCCATTCCAAACCCACCTGGACACACTCCTGTGTCACCTGCTCCAGGTGTCTGTAGGTACAGCATAATGTCAGGCAGAATCATAAAGTTTCAGATCAATTGTTGTCCTGCTTTCTCTGAAATTCCTGCAGGTGCTGGTTAATCACTGGGAAGGAAAAAGAAAACCAACAAAGGTTAAAATACATTTACCTTAGTGATGGCAAAGAACAGGGGAAAGTCATGTTGGAAATCCAGTAGCTTTTCCTTGGAGGCTTTTCTTTCCTAATGCACCAAACTAGAGATGAAGAAGAAATCAGTTTAGACAACAGAGCTTTGGATCTTCTGCAGCAAATAAAGTTCTTCCTTGGGCAGAGAGCAAATGTTACCAATAGGTAAGGCTTTATAAAGGGAAGGCCTTGGAGCATGGCTCTGGCCTGTTACTTAGGCTAAGTAGAAGGGAACTATGGGAGAGTGACCCAGCTGGAATAGGGGCAGAGAGACGTGAGAGACGTGAGAGATGTGCTGCATGACTGCCACGTGTCCACATCATGTCCACATCGTGGTGTATGGTGGTTGGTTGACTTGGGCTTGTTGTGCCTTGAAACTATGTAAACTGATAACCGACTAACTGCTTTAAAAGGCCAAGTTTTTGGCAATAAAGAGCACTCCTTTGCACCTGGGGTCCCTGCATCACCCATTATTGCAACAAGCAAACACAAAGGCTAAGCTCAGTCTATTCCCATTCCCTCCTGGAGAAACAACCAGGCAGCCACGAGAGGACAAGCAAACCCAAGACTTCAAAAGAGTGAAATTGATTTAGCCAGGTGGAATTGGGTCATGGGGGGGGGGGGGGGGGGGGTGTTTTAGGTCTGTATCTAAATCCGATTGTGCTGCATAAATATCTCAATTTAGTAAAAGCGTAGAGGAAGTGCTGTAAAAATTCTACAAATGTATTTTTTATAGAAACCTGTGAGCGTCCATGAGTTCTTAAGATTATAAAGTATGTATCCTCCAAATGAGATGGAGAAGTATAGCTCTATTTATAGCCCTGCTACAGTGACTTTTCCCAGAAAATATCTATTGGTTGAGTGGTGTAATCCCCCATGAAAGGCAAACTTGGGCTACAAGGTATTGATTGTATATCAGCTTTCACCAAGCAGCCAACAATGTATCTGTCTAGGTGCAGGGGTGGGGTTTAGGGCCTGGAACGCAAAAAGTACCAAGGCATGTTTCATTTTGAGCTGGGTCAGTACCCATCAGTCCTTTTCAGAGTGGTGCCCGAATGCTGCTTCCTGGAAAGTGACAGTGGAGGAGTTCACAAGTTTCTTCATCACTACAGGCCGCCCATCCCTGCTCTCCTGCCACCTTGCTTAAAGAGAAAACTCTGCTACATGGCTGGGATTCCTGGTCTGAGAGAAATCCCAGCCTCAGGACTGCCACTCTGCTTCCCAGGAGGCAAACATGCCCCACAGTTTCATGTGGAGTCTCTGCCACTCAAAGTAATCTGGGGCCATCTCAAAATCACACTCACCTGAAACACAGCACTGCTGGGAAGCCTGCCGGAAAGATTCAGATTTTGAAAATCTCAGCAAGATTTTTTTCCCCCCTCCTGCAGTAAAAGAAATATTTTGTGGTCACTGAATTGCTCTCAAGTATGCAATGCAAGTAGCTCTGCTGGAGTACCCACACACATGGAGAAAACTCATGGTACAAAATACCAGATGTATGATCATCCAGTTTTGGTTTTCATTGTTTTCTCTCCCAGATGGTTTTATATCACACCCCTGACCCCAATTTGAAAAGCAACAAAAATTTAGCTATTAAAAAAATAAATTTATTATTTTCAAACTCTCATTTTAGAGCTTGGATTGTTTTTTGTTGTGGTAGATCCTTGTTAAAGTTCATTCTCTCCTTCCATACAATCTTTTCTGTTCCTCAGCACCTGCAGTACTGTACATTCACCCTTTTGATTCAGACACATGTATCTCCATTATGGGCTCACAAGGATGTTCTTCCTCCCACTGCAGTCTACCTATTCCTAAAAAGCCCTTTTAAGTGAGGGATAACTCAGAGCCTAGTCACTCCAAAGTATCTACTTCCAAAGAATTATGGAATGACGTGGGTTGGAAGGGACCTTAAAGATCATCAAATTCCAACCCTCCTGCCACAGGCAGGGACATCCTCCACTATCCCAGGATGCTCAGGGCCCCATCTAACCTGGCTTTGGACATTTCCAGGGATGGGGCAGCCACAGCTTCTCTGGGCAACCTGTGCCAGGGCCTCCCCACCCTCACAGGGAACAATTTCTTCCTCATATCCAATCTAAACCTCTTATGTGTCAGCATGAAAGTTCCTGTCACTGCTGTTCCCAATGAAGATGTCCCTTCAGACAGCAGAAGGTTTCTATGAGGTCTCCACACAAACTTCTCTTTTCCAGGCTGAACTTTCTCAGCCTGTTTCTATAGGGGAAATGTTCCAGTCCCCTTATCAACTTTGTGGCCTCCTCTGGCCCGGCTCCAGCAGCTCCCTGTCCTTCCTGTGCTGGGCCCAGGGCTGGATGCAGCCCTGCAGCAGGGTCTTAGCAGAGTGGGGTAGAGGGGCAGAGTCTCTCCCTCCCCTGCTGCACTGGGGCCTTGGATGAGATATCCAGGGTTTTCAAAGGTATTTTTAGGTGTAAGAGTTTAAACAGCAGACTGTCAGCCCATCCAACACTGATGGCTGGGTCATTTCAGACCATTAGTGAGACACCCAAATGTCCAAGAAATCTGTGATATTGTTTGCTTTCCTCTGCTTAAGAGTTGGTGCCTAGTCTTTTCAAAGTGCCCTTTGGACCACGGACTAAGGATGACACCATGTGAAAGCACTCCCAGTCACAGCTCATTTGGCAGGGAACTGTTTCATCTGGTTATGCATCATGGAACACACCCTTCCCAGTAGCATTCCTTCTTCCCAGGACGGCCCAGAATAACACAGTGTGGCCCCATCATGCCATAAGCCCAGCTTCTATCCAAAATGCAACATGGAAGCAACGATGCTGTGGCACGATGGGGGTAGTACATCTTTAGATATCTCCAGAGTAAGTGAATCATGAGGAACAGGCAGCAAGAGGTTCAGAAAACTGGGGTTTGCCAGATAAATTTGATTAATTTGTAGATGGATTACACAGTTAGAGAGTGAAGGGAATACAAGAGGCTACAATGTGCTTGAATTTTACCAAAATATTTGATCCTGTGTCCTATGAAACCAATAGTGGAGAAATTAGTCCAAACTGGCTTGAGAAAAAAACAAACCAAAACAACTAACATGTGGGCAGCAAACAGACTGTAAGAACAGAAACAAAGGGAAATGACAAAAAACAAT
Source organism: Acrocephalus scirpaceus scirpaceus (assembly GCA_910950805.1). Classification (NCBI taxonomy): domain Eukaryota; kingdom Metazoa; phylum Chordata; class Aves; order Passeriformes; family Sylviidae; genus Acrocephalus; species Acrocephalus scirpaceus. The sequence continues at coordinate 60,743,750 of OU383777.1, forward strand.
GAATCATATTGGAAAGGCTTTGTTTGTTTCGTTCCGGAGGTGTGAAAATGATCAGTGTTAGTTCTGGTGTTATTAAATGGCATTCAAGAATGGATGAATGATTTGTGCATGAATGAAAGTTACAGCATAATAAATTGGGAATAAATACAAACACAAGTAGGAAAAAAAGGAAAAGGCGGAGGTATTTGGGAGTTTCCAGCAGGACCTGGAAAATAAGGGGTGGGAGAAGAATCAGGTGGGGATCTGGACTAGAGCAGCAAAACTGAGGAGGACAACAGTCTTGAAGTGGTGAGTTAAAAGCACACCTCATCCCAGGGGTGCAATTCAGAAAAATCCCTGAGCAGGTGCTTAACTTCAGGCATGTAAATTGTTGCTGAGTCACTGAGAATGAAATTAAGCCCATTAAAAGCTGTGCTGAACTGAGACCAGGTTGCTCAGCACCTTAACTGAGCCCATCTATTCCTCACATCTCTCCACAAATTTCCCCCACCATGCATCCTTGATCTACTTTGGACTCATGGATGCTCTAAGGGCTCTTAAGGAAACATACCCAGCAGCTGTGTGTAGATTTCACTCACACAAAAGTATTTTGGAAGCCCAAATTCAATTCAGCTTCAAGCAGAAAGGAGACAGAAAATTCCACACTTCTCCACAGACAAAAATTACATAAGCAATGGTAAAGTTCTTCACAACAGTCCTGAGCATTTAGTTTCTGCTCAGATTTTCTTTGACAGATGGGTCACTCAAACTCAATATAAAGTCTCACTGAAAGAGTTTATTCAAAGAGAAAAATGGCACTATTTTATTTAAGAATGAGACTGGGCCTTTTCCTGAGTTTTCCTTTACAGGATTTCAGAAAAACTGAAACCAGCTTAAAAAAGAACTCGACATTTTAAAGGATTTCTATTTTCTAATGAAAACTGTCTGATCTGTCCTTCTCTCCTTGTATTCACCCTTTTATCTTTGTGATAACAAATACTGATATGATATTACTGATATGATTGTCTGCTTGCCTGGTTCAAGAAAGTCTCATTTTTTATTCTTGCCAGCAATTCCCCATGCTACCTTCTGGGACTTTGATGATCCTTGTGGGTTCTTTCTAGCTCAGAATATTCTGATACTCAGTGCATACTGTTCCTACTGTTCTCCAAGAGACTTGCAAATAGCCTTTCCCTTTCCACCTCACCAGAAACTTCCCCTCCAGCTCTGCTTGGCAGGGAAAACTCTTTAATTGTCACCTTTTTCTGAATATTTCTGCTGGGTCAATTCTTTGTGGGAAAAAATAAACCAACAAAACACCACAAAACAACAAACATAACAAAACAAACAAACAAAACCAACAAACCAGAAAGCTGGGAAGTTGTTGATGAAGAATCACTTTTAAGGAACAACTTGTTACAAAAGTAAAACTCCCTGTTAGTGCAGGAGCTGACCATCTCAGCAAAGTCCTTGTTCTATCCACTTTCCCATGACACAGTTCTTCCATGCCTTACTGAGGGGATTTTCATGAAGGATTTTCTTATGGAGTGCTGAAAAATGTTCTGAGCTCTGATGGGTTGTTGGAAATAAATTGTGGATGAACCCCTTTGAGCTTAGCACCTTTGCTCGGTGGTCTGTGATTTTGCCTAGGGGGCAAGGGTGATCCTTTCTTATCCCATGCTAGTTTTTAGAGCAAAATTTTTGTTTCAATTATTTACAAAGTACTGTCACCATTAATAAGTTTTTATAGATAGTAATAATTCTTCAGTGCAAAATACTAAGCCACCATGTGAGCAATCCCTCTAAGACACATTGTTTTCTTTAAGTCTAGCTAAAAGCCTTTATAGCAGTTGGGTCTGATACTGTGTTCCTTCGCTTCCCCTCACCTCCTGGGTTTGCTCAGATTACTGCCAGATTTCTTAATTCCCCCTTGTGCCAGCTGAGATGGTGCAGTATCTCTGGGCCAGTACCACGCTGCAGCCTGTCAAAATGTGACGGGAGATGGCTCTGAAGCCTCTCTGACTTAAACTGCAGCTGTCATTTTCCATCAGTCCCCACTGCTGGGGCTTAGCTCCTGCTGGCACAGCACCCTAGGCACAGTTTAAGCCCTGCTTTTGCCTGCAGATCCCCACTTTTCACACAACTGACGCATTTTATTCTCTCCCCCTTCTCTCCCACCAAAAAAGCTGCCTCTTGTTCCTCTGACTTCCTCTCTGGCCCTGAGGTCCCATATGCTTCCTTCCCCTCACTCACACCACATCCATGCTTCCACCACAGTATTAAGCCATAATTAGCAGGAACAGAAAATGAAAAACTTCGAAGAAACCCCTTTCTCCATTCTCAGCATCAGATGAAGCATATTTCAATAAGGTAGGGTAAGCAATATGTTCCCAGCATGAGACCCCACTGTTAGGATGACACTTCATCCACATTGCCTGGAGAGCTCTGTCCCTGTGGGGCTGGAAACCACAGCCCAGGCTCCCATTGTGTGCCTGGCCACACAGGCAGCAGGACAATGAGGGGCAGCAGGTGGGGCTGCAGTGGAGGGCAGGGAGCCCAGAGAAGAGATGAGCTGGGACAATCCAGCATGCTGAGCAGCAATCACAGGACACCAGGGGCATCGCCACGGCCAAGTCTCTGGAGGGGCCAAGGGAGACAAGAGCAGCACGGAAAGATTTGCAGGATGGTGAAGAGGCTCAGCACCTTCCTGTGCAAAGATTAGTATAAGGAAAAGTGCACATTTGTTGGAAAGTGCCAAAAGTGGACCAGTTGTATCCCAAATACCACTTATCCCTTCACCTTTCTTTTCCTCAACCCACCCAGTTACAGGTGCTGAACTCACTGATGAGATGAAGACAAGGAATAATTTTTTCCAGAGCAGAAGCTGGTATTTTGGCTTTGTTCATACGAGAGCTAACTCTCTCAGACTATTGCATTTTTACCAGCTGACCACAGGATAAACCTTCCACAAATCTGACTCTTCTCCACAAGGCCGTAGTGCCCACAGGCCTGCCCCAACAGAGCAGTGTGTCTGGGCAGGCTGACTTTTACCCAGGGCAGGCTGTGCTGTCTAAAGCTGTTAAAAATCAGGTCATGCTTTCACTCTGCCCTTCTACCACCTGTAGGAGGGAGAATGCCATGGAAGCCTTCACATATTTCACCACAGGTGTGTAACACAGGCTGCCCTAAGAGGAGATGAGCCTGGGTCTCCTTGCTAGCACATGGACAGAGTTTCCTCAGGTGTCTGACTGTGCCCAAACACAAATCAGTGGCCCAAACTTTTAACCTTGAAATGCTGCACCTAAGACAAGAGACAGATGAAGCAAAGTGGGAAAACAAATGGACACGGCTGAGCCAGTTCAGCCTAAGGATACACTTAACCCTGTATTTTGTCTCCAGCTATTCTCAAATTTCTTTTATTGCTTTCTTTTTGTCTTCCAGGCCTGGGTTTGGTGCTTCCCCTGCCTCTCCCCATGTTCACCCCAGAGCCCACCCCTGGCAGTGTCCCAAGCAGCTGTGACACAGGGAGGCTGAGCAGAGCTGGCCATAACCTTTCTATCCTCCCTTGTCCATCTGTCTGTATTTGCCTCCCCCATCCAGAGCCCACACTCCACACACAAATGTCCATGCTGGCAAAGTACCTTGGCAGAGGGGGCAAAGGGTGGGCAGCTCTGTACCAAAGCCATTGTTGAACACCCTGGCCTCTCCTTTTTCTCCTCAGAAAACCCTCCTGTACTTTGCTTGGGGTGAGCTGGCCAGAGAATTCCCTGTAATGCCGTTTCCCATTGCATCAGGATCTGTCTCTGTCCTTGTCCCACTGTTTGCAAGAATGGACACTGGATGGTGGCAGCCAAATGGGTCAGTCACTGCTGATTTGCAAATGGTTTTTTTTCATATAAGTGGAACAATTCCTTCAAGAATGGAAAATGAAGCTAAGGATGCAGGAAAAACAAACAAATATGCTGTCCCCAGGGTCCTCCGGCAGAACCCAAAGGAAATGTGAGAGAGCTGCAGGAACGGGACAAATGTACATTCAATTTCCCCACACATGCTCCCATTCCCATCCCCTCGGGACACAATGGCAGCCACTGTGCCTGGCTGGGCCCAGCAGCTGAACAGCTGGCAAAATGCAGAGTCCAGTCTCAGAGCAGGGCTGAGATGGACATCCATCCAGAGAAGTGTATCTGCTTCCCTTGGAGGCACAGGGAAGCTCTGGGATTTGCACGTGCCCCATCTAGAACTCCGGGGAAAGGCCAGATCCTCCCTGAACCTCTAAAAACACGGTCTCCTCTCAGAGGGCCAGGTCCAAGTCAAATGGCAAATATAAAGGCAAGCATTAGGCTAGGAGATAGCACTTCCCTTTCTGTCACATGAAAGATGAGTCCATTAGGGAATATCATCTCTGGAGCCTGTAGGGAAAAGCTTGGAGGCTCACAGATAAAACAGCTTGAGTTATGTCTTCCTTGGCTTTCAGTGAGGACAAGTACAAGGATTTCCATTGTCCGCACCGTTAGCAACATTGCATCGTCCGAAAGACCTTGTTCATTTATCAGCTTCCTTTAAAATCTTTTGTTCACAAGCCTGCTTGTGTGTGAATACAGAAAAAAATACAGCTCTATCTAGTATCAGCCTGCAGCTGTTCACTGACAGAAGGACTCAAAAGCTACAGATATGAACATGGGAAAATCCACCCAAAGCAGAAGGAAGACACAGTAAGCAACAGCTGCATGACAAGAAAATGCTGTTTCTGTAGTGTGAGGGGGGCAAAAAAAGCTACAGTTACAGAAAGTTGTCTGCAAACATTATAATTACTATTCAGCTTGGAAGATAAACCAAATTATCTCTACTTCTAACTTTTGCTGGGTATCTGATGATCTTCTGGACATATGCTCTGATTCCCAGTAGGGTTTGGAAATTCCAAGCCAACTTTGAACCATCTTATAAGTGGTGAAGTCAGCAGATTTCAATCTGTCCCTGACTTTCAAAGGAAAAAGGACAAAATGAAAAAAAAAAACCAAACCCAAAACCTCTGTCCCCCAAACCTGCTGAGTCCTCTCAAACCCCTACATATAATGTTTTGATTATTCATAACAGGGTTGTGTGTGGGACATAGCAGATGGGGGTTTTTGCCACTTTAAACCAAACAGATCCCAGGAACAGGAGTTTTCTAAGTGTGGTGTCAGGACATAGCTCCTCCCTTGAGTGCCTCCTTCCTGAGACCCCACAGCCAGAAAACAGATTAGTAGTGGCTTTCCCAGCTCTCCAGGAGTTCCAACTTATATTTCTGTTTGCATCCAACCCTTACAGGCCCTCTACTTTATAATTTACCACCTCAGGGATAAATAACTATTAAAATACATAGCAAAGCGATTGTGTAATGTTTGTAAAAATAATCACGCTTTACTTGAGATGTGCAAGAAAATCTATAGAGCCAAATAATGCAACAGCAGAGCCTATTTGCACTTCCCTGCTTCTGGTTCTTCACTGTCCTTTGTCAGCCCTTTCCAAATCCTCTTAGGAGGACCTTTTTTCACTCCTGGACAGGGTGTTGACACATCAAATTGAAGCCATTCCTCTGTAACTCCCCTTCACAGGTACTTGACTCATTAAAAAGGGTTCTCTTCTGAATAGGTGTGTTCCCTTCTTGATTTTTTACCTTCCCTTCTTTGCAAATTGCTTCTTAGCCCTGCTTCTACCGGAATGTTTGTCCCTCAATTCCCAGAGAATCTGCATAACCTGACCTTCTCCAGGATAGAGCAAATCCTTTGTTATCTGAAGATAACAAGCCCGTTCAGGTGCCAACAGTCTCTAATAGACAATCTATTCATAGACAGACAAACAGTTCCTCTCCCTTCTTTCCAGTGCAACATTTGTGAGATAAGGGCACAAGAGAAGGTGGTGCTAGGACACCAGTGTGGAAAAGATCTGTAAAACGAACCTTCCTCTTTAATGAGGGAGGTGTTTCTGTCCAGGAACTGCTGGGACACTGGAAATGCACTGCCACTCCACTATGTGCCATGGAGCTCATGTAAGATATTGCTCTACAGCACAAAGCCTCAGATATTTGTAAAAAAGAAATGGTGCTTTCCTGACCTGTGGGAAACTTCTCTTCTCAGGATGGTGATTCGCATCAATGAGCCTTATAAATAAAAATTTGAAACCCCAAAAAAAACCCCAGTTAATGTCTGAGCAGGAGAACCCACTCAGGCAAAAGGGCTCCCAGCCCAGCCAGCAGACAGTACCTCGGGAAGAGCTGAAGGACAGGATGAGGAGCTACCAACATTACTACAGGAACCTGCTCCAAGAGATTATTGCAGTGTCAGGATGAAGTGAAAGCCTAGGTGAGAGTTTCAGCAAACAGAGAAATAAGATAACAGCACAACAGAGTTTTGCTTGAGGTACATATTTGCACCATGAGGGATGAAGAAAGACCAAGAACGGAGCCAAGGGAGGAGACAGTAGAGGAGATCTGGAGGTTTCAATGAAAGAGAGCAGTGTGGGACATGTGTTAGTGATTTTTTTAGTTACTAAGGCAGTTTAGTTCCATTCACCAATAAAACATGCATGCTACACCTTTAGCTATGTATATGGAGTTATGCCAGTGGCCAGCAAGCACCCACCACTGCTTCCTTCTGCTTTTCAGATACTCAGGAGACCTCAAGAGGATGGACAAGAATTACAGCCAGGCAAACTCTGACCAGGCACAGGGGCTCTTAACAAAGAAACAGAATTTAAGTTCTTAACCCTTAACAAAGGTCCTTTATGAGGTTCTTCCACCTGACACTGGTGCAGAACTGAGGCATTACCAAGAGAGACTGTGGGATCTTCATCCTTAGATATTTTGGCTGCACGAGGCCCTGAGCAACCCAATCCATCTTGGGAGGTGGCCCTGCTGTGAACAGTGAACTGGACTAGATGACTTCCAACCTAACTATAAGAGCAATGCTTCCCTCAGACCTGGCATATTTACTTGTAGTAAAACATCTGGAAGGCAGCATAAGGTCGTGCATAGGAAGTTGTGTCTGCCTGTTAACTCCAGCTCCAGATTCAATGAAAAGAGCAGTGGAGCAAGAGGGTTTCTTAGCTGAGAGTAAAAAGCTAAATGCTGCCAGGGTGAGGTAGCAGAGCTGCAGAGAGGGGAGGACATTTCCTCAGACATCCCTGGGGAGATGGCTGCATCTCCCTTGAGAAATCACTCACCATTGCCCAGCTGCTGCTAAAGTGTTCTGCCCCTGTGGAGTGATGGAGGAGCTTTGGGAGCTCTCCAGGGGCAGCAGCAGTGGATTTCACAGAGACCTGTGAGAATTTCTTTCTACTTCACCAGGAGGGCAGCTATCACTTCACCAGCCTTCCTGTCTCTGCCCAAGCGACCTTGTCACCCACATCAGGAGCTTTGCCCAGACCAAACAAGAACCTCCTCAGATTTTGGATGGAACTCAGACAAAGCAGACATGACTTTGACCATGCCTAGCAAGACACCTCAGTCAGCCAAAACTTGACTGTGTGTAAATGCTGGGATCTGAGATCTGAAATATCTGAGGGCTGAACTTGGAACAAAGATGTTTGTCACCCCTCTGCACATAGGGACAGTCTCTGAGCTCCTGTTTGCCCATCACTCATTCAAATGCCCAGCAAAGCCTCACCACAGGCAGCAGGGCTGAGCAGAAGGATTTGGGGAAGCCAAGGATGCTGAAGAGCTCATGGGTGACAGGGTTTTCTCACTGCCCACTGTCTGAATTCTCAATAAAGCCTTTTATTCAAAAGCCATGTGGCACCTGCCAGTGACTGAAGGCTCTGGCTGTAAGTGCCACTGTGAAAAGGGGCAACACCTTCCAAAATGCTTCAATTTGACCACTATAAAATGCATAGTTTTGGAGCACACTGGTGCTAGAACACTCCATTACAAGACTAAAGTGCTGCATTTCCAAAGGAGGAGAGAAAAAAGATGCAAATGATAGCACTGTATTCAGGTGGTCATTAATATTATATGCAATGTAGTATTTTAGGCTATTAATATTTTAAAAGCAATTAATTTTCCCAGGTGTAAGTGTAATTGACACAGAGCCAAGTAATAAAATATCCTGACTGTTTATCCATGGGAATAGCTTTTAATTCAGCAATTTTGGAGGAGGAAATTACAAGTAAAACAGTTTACCTCAGTAGAGAGAATTTATTCACACTGTTTTATTTTATGATACTACTGTTTTGAGGGTTTTATGTGTTTGTCTCTTTGTCAGGCAATAAAAGTTTATTCTGTTTGTTTGTCTGATCATGTTAAGAAGACAAAAATCAACAGATCTAGAGAATATTTCATTGTCCCTGGAATGCAAAGGGGACATCCAAAATACTGGTTGAGAGCCTTATATTTCTTCATGGACAATTTTTGATGTTTTCACAGAGGTGAAACAAGAGAAACCATTCCTTCCTTTAAAAATCCACCTGTTTTCAGAATTTGGATGTGCTCTACACATCTGCACACAATGAGAAGTCCAGCTTATCCCCATCCCAGAGTCATTCACGTGGCTTCCAAGCCAAAATCCCACCCTGACGAAGCTCTATATAAAATATCTCACTCTTTGGCAGACAATACATACCTCATATATTTCAGCAAACTATTCAGTGTGGGACCCTGTGTCAGGATAATTCTCTCACTGCAGATTAACAGAATCATTGCACTTACTTTTCAAATCCAGCTGCTCTCCTGGGAGTAAATATCACGATTATTTAGCAGTTCACAGCACTGTTAAGACAACTAAGATATGCCCTTCCCAAATTCCCATAAAAGGAGCAATTTCCTCTTGACATCTTCCTTTCCTATTCCTTGTTTTATAGACCTGGGCATGCTACACATGTGTATGAAATGTAAAATATTTGCCTCAGTGTAGACAGAAAGCAAATAAAATGTAATTGAAGCTCCACATTTGTTTCAGTGATAGCAGAACCACCTGAGAGCCCACAGAGAAAAGACTAAGCATTGCTTTTGAAGGAAGAAAGCTATGTCATAGCAAGATGCTCTGAAAATTTGAGATCAGCTGCAGGTTTGGGGACAGAAAGTCTTTATTGATAACTCTCAACAGTCTGAAAAGAAAAAAACTTGTGTATTTAATGTTGAAGCCATGCTTGAACCAAAGACTGATACAAACATGCCAGCAGGTAGAGAATGCAAGAGGTTAACAGCAAAGCCATTTTAAGCAGAAAAGGAAGCTGATTCATAGGCAGTGAGGAGAAAAGAAAAAATGGGGGGAAGGGGGATTGTCACCTTCAGATTCTATCATATTATTAAGGATGAAATAGATAGCAGTGGTTCATACCTGTAATTTATCAGAATCGTGCTTGCTCTTTCGAATATCTGTGCCAAAAGCAAAAAAACCCAAACACACAACCCAAAGCCCCAACCCGAGAAAAGTATGATGGCATTTCTGTGCAGTTCTGCATGCCAGAGTAAAAAAATGTCACTTTCCATTGACTTCCTGGTGTGTGGGAGGCACCTGTTCCCTGTTCCTTGTCTGAGTAAATGAACGCAGCCTTATCACCCTGCTCTCCCAGGAGAGGAGCGCGGCGGCTGCAAAGGACGCGGCACCCCTGCCAGATAAGGCAATAATGTCAGCCTGGGAATTCTTTGGGCTAAATGTGATGAATTTATCGAGTCTTCCAGCATAAAACATCAATCCCAGGTACATAACCATCCTTGTACCTTTTTTTTGACTCCTTTCCCATCTCACCTAATAAAGAAATCTGACTGGAGTCATGCACTCTTTGCACAAATAGAGTTTCTAACTATTGCTCTGAAAAAGTTTAAACTAGGGAATGAGAAAGGTTAAAGAAGAAACTTTATACAAAATAAAAAGGAGCAATTAATTAAAAATATATTAATGAATCACATAGAATCTATTAGTTAATGCTGTTAACTATTGAGCCTGCATAAAATCACCCTTTAAAGGTGAGAATAGTACGTTTCACCTGCTCAGTACTTATGTTGTCTGATATGGCTTAATCATAAAGTTGCTGCCACATAGTTATTTAGAGTTGAAAACTACCTGTATAATTAAAATACTCCAAGAACATACATGGATGATATACAGAAGATCCTGTGCTATTCACGTCCTTTCCCAGTCTTTCATCAAAACCCAGAGGAAATACGAGATAATTTTTATCATGCTTTTCCTGTTGAATGCACAGCATGGAATTATGTAATTTACCTTTGAACTGCTAAAACTCAGATAAATTTAAAAAACCCAAACAAACAAACAAAAAACTAAAAGCCCAAACCACCAAACTAGACTGCTTCCAGTGACTGAAGCTGGAATAATTTTATTTCAAATCTATTGCGCATTTTATTATTTATGGTGTTTGCTTTCGGGGCTTTCCTCAACTTGGACAGTGGAAACACGTTCATCTGTGTCTTTTTTGGCTTCCAGTCGGTTTCACTTTCAGATTCTCAGGTTTCACACTCCAGCCTTCAGGTTTCAAGCACTGCAAAGGAATATTCTATTTAAACAAACAAAAACCCCGCGGCCGCCGGGCGCACTCACACCGTGTCTACTGCTCTGCAAAGCTTGAGCCCATCCTGTCCCCTGAAGCATCTTTCTGATAGTTCTCTGAGATTTGCTGGGAAAAGAAATTAAACAAATTGGAGTGATGACGAATTTAGGGTTTATTTTAAAAACCCAAGAGCTTTCCAGCGCTCCCCAACAGAGTCCCCAAAAATATCATTACATATTATCGATTACACGATAACTGCGCATCGGGTTCGTGATGAGGACCCGTGACACTGGACTTGGTGCCCTGCAGAAGCGTCCCAAGACCTAAATAGTGCCGGCGGTGTTGCCACCCGGCGGCTGCGGAGGGGTTGGGAACAGCACGGCCCCCTTCCCTCGGTGCTGCAGGGTCGGGAAGGAGGAGCGGCTGTCCCGGGAGCGCGGTTTCCCCGCGGCCGCGGCGGCAGCTCCGCGGGAGCGCCCGCCAGCCCGGGGCTGCGAGCACATCCCCGCGATGTTTGATTTAAGCATTTATGCTTTTAAATAGTTGAGGCAGCTCAGCAAAAGAAGCGGAGCGAGTGCGAAAAGGATGGGGTTTGCTGTTGTACTGTTGTACTATTTTTTGTTATTATTTTTCGCCGCTTTTTGGGGGGGATGGGGGTTTTTTTGGTGGTTTTGTTTTTGTTTTGTTTTTGGTTTTTTTTTTTTTTTTCCCTTCTTTTTTTTCCGGAGGAAGGGTGGTATTTAACATATGGCACTCGGTAATCTCTACACGGAGGCTGTTAAAACATCTGCTGCCTCCAAACGCACGCGGCAGCGCCCGTGGGCACGGGGACAAGGCGAAGGGGCAGCTCGGGCACGCTGGCTTCCGCGGCCGCGGGTCCCTGGCTCCCTGCCCCCGGCCGCGCTTCCCAGGGACGGTGTTTCCCCGCTGGAAACGGGCACCGAGCACATAAAAGCCGTCGCAGCGCGAGAAAGCGTTTTGGTTGTTTTGGTTGGGGTTTGTTGTTGTTGTTGTTGGTTTGTTTTGTTGTTGTTTTTTGGTGGCTTTGTTTTTTTTTTTTTTTTGCGCGCGCGACGTTGCTGCAGATCAGCGGCACCTCCGCGTGCAGAGCTGGCACGCTTCCATTTATTATTGATTTAGGGAGGTTTTTTTTTTTTTTTTCCCTAATGGGACATCCCCACCACACGCCCAGCGCCGTGCCCTGGGCTACTACTCTCCCGGCTGCCGCCCCATCGCGGGGCGCGGGTGGGCCCCGCATCCCTTCCCCGCCGTGCCCCAAACATCACCCCACTTCGGAAAGTCGCTGCCGGACAATCGGGACACCCGTTGTCCTCCCCCCCGAAACCCACATAAATCACAGTCGCTGCATTGTAGGGCTACAAAGCCAGACGGGAGCGCTTATGAATTTAAGTTTGGAGAAGGAAAACGTGCGCTGACACAACACGCTCCCTGTTCGCAGGAGCAGCCAGGAAGGGGAAATGAATGGTGGAAGTTAAAGAGCCTTTCATTGCGGAACGCGCCGCAGCGGGTCCCGCTCGCCGCCCTCGCCCTGCGCCGGGGGGTGCCCCCTCCTCACCGCCCCTCAAACGCGAGCCTTGCCGGGCACAGCTCTCCCTGGGTCCGGGAACCCGCGGCTCGGCTGCGGGGGCCACACACGATGCGCGGCAGCTCCCACGTCTCGGCTGCGCTCGGAGGCTGCGCGCTCCGCGGACGGGACGAGGGGTGCGCGGGGATGAGTTTGTGGGGAAATGCTGCTCTCAGCTGTCCCCCGCTACAGGGGGACGAGGGCAGGCGACACTCGCGCTGGCTTTTTGATGCCCAAATAGCCCTTTGCTCCGACGGGCGGGTTCGCTGCGAGGCCGTGTCCCAGCCAGCTTTTCCTGGGGCAGCCTGGCCGCTGGATTCCGGCGAGAGTCGGCGAGGCTGTTCCCACCCCTCCCATCCGCTCTGATGCAGAAGGGCGAGCGCTGGCGTGGGAGGGGCCGCCGGTGCCCACTCGCGGGAAACGACGGCCGCTCGCCCGCTTTGCTCCCGGTGCCGGCAGAGCCCGTGCGGCTGCCGGGACCGGCGGTGCGCTCAGGTGAGGGGGCTCCCTCTCGCCCCATCCCTCCGCGGTTACTCTCGATGCCTGGGCATCATGCGCCCTTAAAATATAATCTGCCCGGTAACAATCAGCGCGCAGCGGCGAGAGCCCCAGAGCTATTGGCTATGCAAATAGCGGGAGGGGAAGCGGCGCCCCAAAGTCCCCGCTCGCACTTTTAAGGCGGTATTTCCGTGCCCGCCGCCCCCGGCCCACCCTCCGCGCCGGTCGCGGCCGGGGGTCTGAGGGGCGGCCGCTGCGGGGACCCCGCGCCCCGCGGGGCTGCGGCAGCTCCGCGCCCGCCCCGGTAGCGCCTTCCCCTTCGGGAGCCTCCGCTCTGCCGCAGCCGGCAAGAGACTTCGCAAAGTTCTCACATTTTGCAGGCGGGGAGCGACTGCAGGCGAAGTGCGAGCAGGGTAGAAGTCACCCTGTGTGGGACATAACTCCTCTCACCTCCCCCCTCCTCCCCAGCCAACCTTTCTCCCTCCTCCCCGCTCCCTCCCTCCTCCGCTGCGTTTCCTAGAAAGTTGTATCATTGTGGCCATGCAGCGCTAAGACGGTTCGCCTGCTCGAAACACGAATGTGTGCCGGAAGAAGTAGCGTAGTGGTTGTGAGATTTCACCCCGAAGACGCCGTGGAACCCCCACCCCTCAAGGGTTTCTTGGGGGGTTTGCTGTTAGCGGGGAGCTCTGTCCCCCTCCGGCAGCAGGTTTAAAGGGGGTGCCAGAGCAGGGAGAGCGAGACATGGATCTGGCACCCTGCTATGCCACGGCATTTCATACTTCGCCCCCATCGTCTAGGTGGGTACCGAGAGGAGCCCATAGCTCCTTGCAATAAGAAAAGGAGACGGAAATTGATCGGGACAGGCTCCCTCAGAAGGGAAGTATGGAGCGGTTTTAATTTGCTTGCTGGAAGGAAGCAAAAGAGAAGCTGTCATTTGTGTCTGTGTGTCCCTATACGAGGGCCTCCTGGTTCCTTGTTAGCTTATAGAGAGAGGAAAAAAAAAAAAAGCGTTTGATGTTACGTCTGACCAGCTGCTGTTCTCCATAATAACAAGAGAGAGAACTGCCTGCCCTGGCGAGTTGCGTCACTTCGCTTCAACTTTAGGCTAGAAATCAAGAGAGGGAGAGACAAGTTTCAAGAGAGGCAGGAGCGAGCTGGAAAGCCCTGCCGTCTTCCTCCCACCCACCTACCCCTCCTCCTTTACCCCTCTCCTTTCCCCACCCCCTTCCCCCCTCCAAAAAGAAAAAAAAAAAAAAGGAAAAAAAAAAAAGGAAAACCTTTCCCATCAGAGAAAGAGGGAGATCTCTTTGGAAACATGGAGCTGCTGTGCTGCGAGGTGGATCCCATGAGGAGAGCTCTGCCTGACCCGAACTTGCTCTACGATGACCGCGTTTTGCACAACTTACTAACCATAGAGGAAAGGTATCTGCCCCAATGCTCCTACTTCAAGTGCGTCCAGAAGGACATCCAGCCCTTCATGAGGAGGATGGTGGCCACTTGGATGCTGGAGGTTCGTACACCCCGGCCCCTCGGAGCGGGCGGAGGCAGAGCGGCCGCGGGCAGCACCCCGGCCCCTCTCCCCCTGCAGCCCCTCGCTCTTCTGATCACCGGGTGGCTTCTTCTTGTCGATTCCCTCTCCTCCTTGTCCCCCTCCGGAGCTCAGCCGCTGCGGGAAGGGGCACGGGGGACACCGGCAGCCCGCGGGGGAAGTCGCCCCTTCCGGGGGGCTCCGGGAGCGGGGTGCAGGAGAGGAAGCGCGGCGTGTTGGGGGGGGGGGGGGGGGGGGGGGAAGAGTTGGAAAAGTCATTTGCAATTAAAAGCAAAGAAAATCCGCCTCCGGGAGCGCTTGTGATTGAGGCATTCCTGGGAAAAGGGAGCAGCGCCCGGAGCGGGGCGAGGGTCGGGGGGTGCCCTGTGTGCCTCGCGTTCTGCCCGGCGAGGGTTCCGTGCCCACGTATGCAGTGGGGAGGACGTGCCTTTTTCTCGCCATGTTGCGCTGCATGCGGACTCTGCTCGCAGGCGCCGAGCCCGACTGCCCCCGCTCCTTTCCGGGGGGCTCGGGAGTGCCCCCCGGCCCCGCGGAACGGGACCCCCGGTGTGTCGGGGCCGTGGGGCGGGCGCTGAACCCCCTGTTCGCCCCGAGGCTTCAGGCGCAGCGGTAGCGGGCCCGGAGCCCTGCAGGCTCGCCTGCCTTGCGCTGGCCCCACCAGCCATCCTTTGACCCTTCGGATCTCCTTTGGGGGGGACCTTTCCCGATCCAAACCCCGTGGGTTGGAAAGCCCAGACTCCCCGCTTGGTTTTCATGTGCGATTTGTCCTTTTTCTCCGCGGCTCCGATTTTTTGTAAATTTTTAAAAGAATTTTGCTGCTCGCCTGCTAAAAAGATCCAGGCGGCTCGGGCTCTCTCTCCACCCCACCTCGCCCTCGCTATGTCTCCCGTCCTTCCCCCCCAACGCGGGATTGGGGGCGCAGGGCTGGGGGACACCCGGCGGGGGAATTTTTACAATTGTCGGAAACGATAGGGGATCGTCCCGGGATGCCACCAGCCCCAAAACCGGGACCGCCGGGGAAGTTTTGATATTTTTTATCGATTTTTTGAAAATATGACGAAATAAAAAAGAAAAATTGGGTCGCAAAAAAAAAAAAAAAAGGTCTGAGGCTGCTCGCTTGCTGCTGGATGGGGCTTTTCGGCTCTCCCACACAGTGTCTTGAATTCATTTCTTACTGAATGAACTAAAGGAATGTGAAAGCCGATTGACAGCCTTCCCAGCCTCTCCACAGATCTCCCCCTCCCCCAAAATTTAGCTCCCCGGGAAACAAATATAGCTGGAGCAAAAGCAAGGAAAGTAGTGGTCTGTTTGTGGGTTCACTCATTTATTTATTTTTTCCTTCTTGTCTCTTTCTCGCTTCCCACCCCCGTTTGCCCCCCGACTGCCCCATCGTTCCCTCCCCACGCTCCTCACTTGCAGGTCTGCGAAGAGCAGAAGTGCGAAGAAGAAGTATTCCCTCTGGCCATGAATTACTTGGACAGATTCTTAGCTGTGGTGCCCACTCGGAAGTGCCATCTGCAGCTGCTGGGGGCGGTGTGCATGTTCCTGGCCTCCAAGCTGAAAGAGACAATCCCCCTCACAGCCGAGAAGCTGTGCATATACACGGACAATTCCATCAAACCCCAAGAGCTGCTGGTAAGCAGCCCCATTCCTCCCTCCTCTCCAGCACAGCACCTTTCTCTCGCTGGCAGAGCACCCAGCACTTCGCCACCCAACCCCTGCCTTTTAGAAAAAACGCACGCTTCTCCCGCGTTTCTGAACGGCCAGAAGGTCTCGGGGTTCAACGCTGAGGGCGGGGGACACCCGCGGGAACATCCCTGTCCTCCGAAGCCGCCTGGCAGTGCCATGCGGCGCTCCGGCCGCTACACGCCTCGTGCGCGGGCACGGCGCTGCCGGGGGTTCCGGGCTTGGCGGTGCCGGGGGTGCGTCCGTCCGTCCGTCCGTCCGTCCGTCCCCGCCGTGTCCCCGCCGCGTGCCCACGGGGGACCTCGCCGGGCGCACGTGCGCGGGCGGGCGGCGCGGCGGCGCCACCTGGCGGCAGACACGCGGCGGTGCGCAGCCCGAGCCGGGGGGGCCCCGGGATGCTCGGCCGTGCCCGAGAGGCAGCGGCGCCCATTGATGCCCAGGGAGTTCCACCTGAACACGAGGAAGAACTTCTTCATTGTGCAGTGACCGAGCACCGAACAGATTGGCCAGAGAGGGTGCGGAGTCTCCTGATTGGGGATATTCCAGAATTGTCTGGACCCAGTCTTGTGCCCTGTGCTCTGGGATGGCCCTGCTGGAGCAGGGAGGTGGCACCAGGTGCCCCACTGTGGTCCCTTCCAGCCTGACCCGTCCTGTGTCATACAGCTCAGTTAAACCACTCTGTATCTGCTGCTTCTTTCAGTTCAGGCACAGTGGAACCAGAAGCAAATTGATAGTTACTGAAGGAAATAAGTGAGGTATATGTCATGGTGTGAAGCACTGAACGTGCACTAGGGCCCCTTGGTGACATGGGTGCTAGGTCAGAGACATGACTGTTGCATGGTCAGAGCCATCCTGAGTTGCAAGGAGATTTTTCCTATGAATCACTGGGAATTCCCCCTGGGGAGGGGTTGGGGTTGATAGCTCATGCTTCCACAGAGTTAAAGAGCTGTGCCTTCAAAGCCTGCCTGGCTGTCAGGGCCACGAGGTGTCCCATTGGCAGCACAGATGGGCAGGGGGAGTGCTGTGGTCCTCATGTGCAAATATGCAGAGCAATGTCCCTACCTTCTTGTGCCATGTGGATTTAAGCATGTGTTTAAAGTGCTTCCTTGTATTTGGTCCTCTGGATTGACTGTTCTCTCTCAAAACCTGTCACATCAGTAATGCCGGGAAGAGCAGGCCTTAGTTCACATAATTGCTGTTATGTTCCAACATTTTACAGGTTTTCTTGAGAAATTAAAAAAACCCGTCTGGTTTCTGCAGCCTTTAGCATATATGTGAGATTTTTCAGGCCATGGAGGGCTCTGTCATAATCCAGCAGGAATGTCTGTAGGAAAGTAACTTGCTCTTAAAGTGGGCATCTATTCAGGGAAACGACTGCAGAAATGGCATTGTGGGGTCCATGTTTATGGTTTCTCAGCAACGCTGGTTGACGTCTCCGTGGCTGCAAAATTAAAGGACTTTTTTTTTTTTCCTGACTTGCCAGCTCTATGAGCTCAGCTGGGGCTCCCCACCATGCTGGGCTCCATCAGGCATCATCAGGACTCAGGAATCAGTGCATGGAATTTAGTTAATAGCTAATAGTTGATGGATGAGACAAATGCGAGTTGGAGGCCTGAGCTTTGCTCGCTCTGTGGGGCACTGTAATGTGTTCAGAACTCAGTTTAAATGTTGGAACATGCAGGTTGTGCACCCCATGGCTGGATCTGGCAATTGGGTGCTGTTTGCACATGGAATCCCATTCCAGGGAATGGCCGGTAGTTACGTACACGCCCAAGTTTTCCTTTGATTGCAGTGGGAGTTTTGGGCGTGCAAAGAATCTGGGAATGGCTCCTACATGATATACTGGCAGATAATTTACACAGGCTACTTCTTGGCTGTGTTGTGTGCATTTCCTTTCTGCAGAGCCTGTCTTGGAGTAGTTTAAGCACCATCAGATTTATCTGTAGGACCTTTGGAGTACAGTTTTGGGAGGGAATGCCATCAAGCCAACTTCCCAGTTTTGAAAAAGGGAATGTATATCTAGGTTATTTTTGTGCATGACTGTCCTAGGGCTTTAAATGGCTATAAAGTAAAGACTATACTTTAAAAGAAGTTATTAGGAAAGGACCACAGTGACCTTGGCAATATCTAATTGCATGCTAAACTTTCTGGGTGGGCATTCAGCACTGGATATTTAAAAAAAAAAAAAAAGTAAAACCTTGGCAGGAGCTGCCAGGTCTCATTATTTTCAGTAGAGCTTGACATTTCTGGTGTTCAAAAAAAAGAAAAGAATAAAAAGTCAACAACTTCAAAGCAGTAGAGGCATATGGAAGAAAAGGGTTTGAGCAAAATGAATTTAGCAGCGATAAAGTTATAATAAGAAATAAGCAGAGTTTTTTTGCAGGCTTGCTTATGGCTTTTCTTCTCTTTTGCTTTCCCTGTCCCCCCTCTGCAGGAATGGGAGCTGGTGGTGCTGGGGAAGTTGAAGTGGAACCTTGCAGCTGTCACCCCACACGACTTCATTGAACACATCCTAAGAAAGGTGCCTCTCCCTAAAGACAAGCTGCTTTTGATCCGGAAGCATGCACAAACCTTCATCGCCCTTTGTGCCACAGGTAAGCTCAGCTGCTCTGGCTGCTGCTGCTGCTCATAGTGAGGTTGGAAGGGCAGCTTCGTTCTTGGTGGTGCTTTATCCCCTCCATCATTACTTGATGTGGGAAGAGGAGCTAAATCCTGTGGGACTGTTTGCAAAGGGTGTTGTGAATCAGACCCCAAAACTGCATTGAATAGAATTCTTGCAGCAGTGTCCCATAGTGCAGCTGATGTCTGTGGTGCTTTTGCAGTGAAGTCTTATAAGGCTGGATTAGACCATCCTGTGTTTTATTTTGCCTGTTCACTGCTTCTTTTAGAGGGCCATGGATCATTTGTAAGCTCAAAATACAGAAGCTATTATGGCAATTAGCCCAAAATGTATTGCGCTAATGCATTGCATTAATGTCTTCATAAACTTCTCATTAACTGGACTCTGTCCAGATAAAAGGTTGTGTGTTTTAGCATTTATGTGGTACTACCACATCCTTGAAGCACAGGGAACGACAGCTTAAAAGGTAATTATTTTTTTTTTCTTAAAAGCATTTGGATTCTTTCCTAGCTTCACCTCAAGAAAGCAGTGAAACTACTAGTGAAACTGTGTTTCATAGGGAACCATTGCACACCCTTTTTGTCATATGGCTGAACACAGTTTCTGAAAATTGAGATAAGAATAATTGCCTCTGTGGAAGAGAGGCTGTTTAATTTTGACCTGTCTGCAAAACCCTGGTTTTGGTTTGTGTGTTATTTTGTTGTTTGGGTTTTTTTTCCCTCACTTACTTTTACAAAATTATTGTATTCTGAATTTTCATCCAAAAGGTTAATGGTAAGACTACTTTTTAGAAGCTAGATCTGGACTAGATAAACAGCGTGCAGTGTTTTCCAGAGTCATTATCAAGAAGTGGATGGCTTAGTGTTTGAATATACCAGTTTGACGTACCTAATCCTTTGTGCTAGGAGCTGTGTAGGTTTTGCCTGGGTGTTTGCAGAGGGGAAGAGAAGACTGGGTGCAACTTTTGGGTTTGAATGCCTCCTTCCTGGTATTTAAGACATAGTGACTGCTTTTACAATGTTGGTCAATTCTTCCTACCTCAATTGATCTGTTTTAGAGATTTGTATATGGGCTTTGCTAGGGTAATTGACTTTTTGGTTGCCATGATGCTCAGACTTTCTCTTTTTTCCCACTGCTGCATGATCCTTTTCAGACCAAAGACCATGGGACTCAATAGAAATATTGCTTAAATACTGCAGGATCACTCTTGGTGATTTCTTATCCTTCTCCCCGTACTCAGGGTGCATTCACTGTTCTGCCTTGTGTGATATGAAAAAGATGGTCTTTCCCATGGACATTTCCCTGGATCTTCACACCATCAGCCATCAAACTCCAGCTCCATGTTGCCTTCCAAACAAGACAATCTTCCCACTCTTTTGATGCTTTCACTTCCTACGATAGTGTTTTGGTTTGTTTTCTTTTTTATCCCGGACAACATTTTCCTGAGAGCCCTAGAATTTTGTTACGATTTAACATCTCAGATTCTGGTCTGTAATCCTTCGTCCTTAAAGTTTTCCATGTAACCAAACTATTAAAAGACTGTGGGCCATAAAAGAGTCTTCAAAGTCCATGGCTTCTTTCCACTCCATGAATTCTTTGGTGGTTAGCTCCATGCTATAGAAGTCCTTTTACTGAGATCTAGAGCAGTGCCCCCTTTCCAGCCCTCATTCCTGTCATGCAGTTCCCTCATGTGTGACCCCCATGTGATCTGCCTCTCATGTTATATGTCTCTAATGCATGAAATTAAGTCCTTTGCATAGAATTTAAAGAGGCAACAAGTCAAGAGTTTCTTCTTTTAAAAGTGAAAGACATAATTGCTGAGTACAAAGCTTCCATAAAGTGAGAGCACCATGGTGCTGGCTGGAGATTTTCTTCTCATCCTATTGTCCACAGACCACTGTGTAGTTTTGAGGAGGGCCCACAACACTTTTTCATTTCAAAAGCAGAGGTCTTACCCAGGCACTCAGTACCACATTCCCACTTTACCTGTGAATTGCTACCTCAATTTCCATTGTGGAAATGTTGTTGTTACTACAGAATTCTCCTTTCACTGCCATTCTTTGAAGAAGAGCCCCTTCTCGTCAGACTTCCTTCCAGATCCAGTTGTAATTTCCTTTTCTTGTCTTGTTTGTTGCAGAGCTCTCATCAGCCGCTCTGTTTCTTCTTTCTTGTTTTCCCTCAGCCTGGGTTAAGCCTGGTGTTTCTTTTCCCCCTTTGCCTCCTTTCAGCAATAGGACTTCCTCTGACATGTGGCTCCCTCTTTCCTTGCTCCCCATGTGTGTTTTTAGCCTGGATTTTACTCTTTGCTATTCCCAGACTGGCTGCCTGGCTAATAGCTCTGGTCTGGAGCACAGTGGTGAATCTGTTTCCTGATTCATCTCAGCACAGTTTATCTGCTTTCAAGTACTTTTCTTCTTTAAAGTATCATGCAAAATCTGGCATATTTTGAACTTTTCTCCTCTAGCCTTAGTTCTTCTTCACCAACTGCTCCATTTTAATTTCCCAGCAAAAATGTTTTACCAGAAATTCCCAGGTGTTCCCTGCCTGTATAGGGCTGGCTTTGATCTCAGTCCTGCAGCACTTGGTGTCAGCAAATGAAGAGGCAAGCAGCCATGAACAGTTACTGAGTGTTGTGCTGGATGTGTAGGATCACTATGATACTCATCCCTGTTCTCCTTTCTATCTGAATGTTCCCCAAAAGGAGGTGATACTCTGTTCTTCTGCATATTCCTTTTAGTCATGTTTGGTCACTTTGGCACTCTCTATTTCTCTGCCTTTATTTTGAGCCCAGTTCCTGAACCAAGCTGCATGGATATAAACCCATGGCCTCTCCCCAGTCCTTGCAGTGATTAATGATTCACATGAGCATGACTGGAACTGGAATAGCTCCCTCTTTGCCCTTGGTCCCATCGGAACACATGGCTGCTGAGCAGGACAGAAGCT
Organism: Acrocephalus scirpaceus scirpaceus; assembly: GCA_910950805.1. Lineage (NCBI taxonomy): Eukaryota > Metazoa > Chordata > Aves > Passeriformes > Sylviidae > Acrocephalus > Acrocephalus scirpaceus. The sequence goes on from OU383777.1 coordinate 60,765,092, forward strand.
TGTGCATCCTCCCGAATAAAGAGTTTTCTCTTTCATTGCTCTGCACTCACAAAGGTTTCGGGAGTCTCCTTCTCCATTAGGAGAGCATGGAAGTGGCATTTTCCTTCAGCTGCCTTGCTGTAAGAGTGCATAGATGGACACTATGCACTGGCATAGACTGATCTGTCACTATGTCATTGTTTTCTCGTCCCGCTGGTGGCTCCCCATGCAAGCCAAAATCTCCTTCAGAAGGCTTCTGAATTTTCAAGGCACCAAGAGGATGCATTTGGGGCCTTTAAGTGGTGCTTATGGCTTCTCTCTTATGAGGAGAGACTGAGGGAGCTGGGCTTGGTTAGTCTGGAGAAGAGAAGATTGAGAGAGGATCTCATTAATGTGTATAAGTATCTCAAAGAGGGTGTCAGAGGATGGTGTGAGGCTCTTTTCAGTGGTGCCCAGGGACAGGGTGAGGAGCAGTGGCCATAAACTGAAACACAAGAAGTCCCACTTCAACACAAAGAGGAATTTCTCACACTGAGGGTGGCAGAGCCCTGAAACAGCTGCCCAGGGAGGGCCTGGAGCCTCCCTCTCTGAAGAGATTCCAAACCCACCTGGACACGTTCCTGTGTCACCTGCTCCAGGGGACCCTTCCTTGGCAGGGGTGTGGACTGGGTGAACTCCAGAGGTCCCTTCCAGCCCTAATGATTCTGGGATTCTTCAGCATGGGAGGTTCCTGTTTAGCTGTGAGCCCAATGGAGATCATCCATGGTTTGCTGGCTGGAGTTGTGTTGCTTTTCCACTCTGCCCACACCTCCATCTCTTTACTTCTCTGCACCCTTTGCTCATCTGTCTCTTTGCACAGCGCTGCACAGCTTGGAAATGTTCTCTCAGGGGCTGGCCATTGGCCTGTGCTGAGCTCCAAGCCAGGGAATCACTGCTGAAAGGAGTGGGAGAGGGCAGTGGTTACAGAGGTGTGTGCAGAGCCTGCCACACTGCTGCTGGAAAGAGAACTGTGCATTATTTCTTTACACTTCAGCATGCTCATCATTCTTCTTGCAGCCTGTTCAGAGTCACAGATGTACAACTGCTTCCCTGTGTTACACTCTTCTCTCAGAGGCTGTACGTGCCACAGTTTTGGTGCAGCATACCCCTTTTTTATATGAGAGTCTGTAAGGGAATGGTTTTTGAGGGAATGCAGCCCATGCATGACAGGCTTTCAGAAAGAGGAGCTGTAATGGAGACACTAATCTCTGTGAGGAGCTTCAGGATTTTAGTTGAGTGGCCAGCAAAACCTGGAAGCAAAAACCTTTGCAGACTTGCAGAGATAGAGGGCAGCTTGTGTAAAACCCTGGACTCAGTCCTTTGCATGGTCTTTTCTGTGCCTCAGCTGAGTCCTGTGGCAGGTGGGATGTGCCCATGGTGGATCCAGCATCTTGGGCCTTGGGGCCTGTGTCAGCACAGAGGTCGAGAAAGAGTGGGAAAATGTCAGCTTTAAGTCAGTTTCATACAGTGTGCCAAACCTCTGCCCACTGTTTCTGGGACATTATTCATCTACACTTGAAAGCTGAGAAGGCTTTTTTTAACTTCTGGGCCAAATTCTGCATCCTTCTTCATACAGAAGTTCTGTGGAAGTCAATGGGAGTGTTGTCTGAGCGAAGACTGCAAGATGAGGTCTACAACCCTGGTAGTAATCTACAGGGTGACCACACAGAATGAGGCCTGTTTGCTCCTCAGCATTCCTGCTGGGCAATTCTACTCTGCATCCCCTTTTCATCCAGTGTAAGTTACTGGAGCCTGGAAGTGTGATACAAGTTTTATTTGGGACCTGTTCTTTGCTGAGGGGAAGAATTAAGCCTGCAGAGGCTTCATTATATAAATGTCTTAAGAAATAAAATACATGTTGCGAAGTGGCAGTTTTTGCAGGAACTTCTTGCATAACAGAAGAAAGAATAATTTGCACTAATTTATTGCTACACAAAAGAAGGCTCTTGCTTGTTCCAGGGAGAGGCAGCTCTTATCAGTATATTGAGCTTTCCAGCCACTGGAGCCACAAGAACCAAGGAAGTGCCATCAGCAAGTAGTCAGGGCCTCAGGAATGTTTCATGAGCAGTCAAGTCTGGCAGGAGGAGGTGGAAAGAAACAGAGAAAGGAAGCATGTGTTGATACAAGCTGGCATCACTTTAGAGCTGCCAGAGGAGTTGCCCTCCTTTCTACCAGCTGCAGGTTTGACATTTTGGTGGTTCAGGCACTAACATCATCCTAATCCTTGGTTAGGAAGGTGTAAAATAAGTGCAAATAATAACCAGTGAAAACAGTTGTTCAGAAATAGTATTTACCATCAGCTAATGAGCATATTGTTGTGAGTGCTCCTGTACTTTGCATAGGTTGTTCAGCGTGTTTCCCTGTCTTTACCTCTCTTGGATGGTTATGATGAAGCATTAACATTCAGGATACTTCAGACCCATTTGTATAAAGGCCAAATGCTGTTTGCTTTACTGTAGCCCAGGAGCAGAATTAGATGTCTGCCCTCCCACCTACTCAAAGGATGGAAGCATGTCCACATCCTGGTTTACTTGAAAGCTTTGTGTTTGCTTTGAAGGGCTGAAGAGTCATCTGGGTTTGCCTTTAAAAGTAGAAATAGTTAATGTGAGGAAAATTTGCAGTGTCTTGGAGAAATACAAGAGCAAGAGAAAAAAATGGCCATTGAAGAGACAACCAGCTGTATTAGAAAAAAAAAGAGTACCACACTGACCCTGGAATTGCATTTGGATCAAAGCAGACAAGAATTAAATTCACTACTTCCACTGTTTATCTTAGATTTTTCTTTTAAACTTAGATAGTTAAATATAGATCCATGCTTGTCTTCATAGTACAGGCATTGGCTGGGTGAAGTCTGAGGCTGGCTATGACCATTATCTATATAATTTTAATGTGTCAATACCTGTTTTCCTGATGGAGGTAACATACCTTTTTTCCCCCACTTTTTTCCCCCCACCATGGGAAGAATTACCTTCCTTACAACAGCAGTTTCCCACTCTGTAAAGACAGCAGTTTCCAACTCTGTAAATAAGTATCTATCAAATTACAGAGATGAAAACTGGCTGCTGAAAAAAAGCTCAACCAGCAGCCAGGTCAGTAACATGGGTTGTTTTAAGTTGGTAGAGTTCCCCCACCTGACTTTGACACACTGAGTACGTTCAGCCTGGGTATTTGTCAGTGCTCTTCTCCTTCTGATGGTTTTATTTGTTGGCTGCAAGTTAAGGCTTCCCCTTGCAGGACCTCTCTGGGTTCCTTCCTCCAGTTCCCTTCTGCTTTGGACTGACTGTCAGCCATGCATTTTCCTGGCTTGAAGGTAGTGAAGACCACTGGATTGGGAGACAGCCAGCAAAACAGCTCAGCCGCGGTGCTCGCAGCCCTGGAACTTTGGTGTGGATTACGTGTGCTCCACTGGCAGAAAAAAACCTCCTCATGCCCTAGCTGTGTCAGCTCCAGGCTGAAAGTGGGGGACAGGTTCAGGGTACCCTGAATTTACTTGATGACTCTGGCTGGCTATTCCACTGGTGGCTGTGTTTCAAAGGGTGCTGTTTCTTGCATTGCCGTTTTTTATTTTCAGCACTGAAGTCAGTAGGGTTATGCAGGGCTGGTCACTTGTTTTTGAGGTCATTTGGGAAATAGGTGATACTAAAATGGGGATGGGATGGTTTCTAGTGTTTATTGCCGGGGAATAGAAAGCAAAACAAGTTTTGCTTTCTAACAACCCAGTGTCTTCCGTTAAAGTGTTCATGTGCTCAGATTCTCATGTGCTGTGGCACTGCTTCTCTAACTTATGAGACTCTTTTGTACTTTTCCCATGGAATGGCATAATCACAGAATCAATTAGGTTGGAAAAGACCTCTGAGATCATTGAGCCCAACTATAAACCTATAAATCACAACAAAGTTAGAGTCAGAGCCATGCTTTAGATCCAGGCTCTGTGTGCATGTTAACCAAGTTTGTACACAGGATTCAGCCCATAACCTTGCTTTAGGTGTCCAGGGAGAAGTGCTTTTTATAAAATTCCAAGTGTCCAGTAAGAAGTGTTTTCTATAAAGTTTCCTCTGTAGTTCAAGTTTAATCATCTCCTACAAGAATTTGTAGTAATTGCATATGTTTCAGCTCACATTTTTAGGTTGTCTATCTGTGCCCCCCACCTTTTTTAAATTTTTTTTTTCTTTTAATCTCATGGCAAATATTTGACCTAATTTGGAGAGGGGACAGTTTTACCTGGGTGAAAACTGAGTGAGGATGGCAAGGCTTGTCTTGTTGTCATGGTAAGAGCAGAGATAGAGGTTTATAATTGAAAATAGCATGTAAATAGCTTGTTTTGAATTTCTCAATGGAATCTAAGAGATTGGGGGGGCGGTTCTGCATCCCCTCAGATACGGTACTTAATATTTATGCTTTCACTGCACCTTGAAAAACATTTCACGTAGTTATTGCTTTACTTGAATATGGAAATATGTTAATTATGGCCTTTATTGCGCTGCCTGCTCTTTTCCTCAGCCTTTTCTATTCAACCCTCTAGGTGGCCCAGCACAATGTGGCTTCTTTTCTTTCAATGAGCTCTTTCCACACTAATAGGGTCCAGGGTGATGTGGAGAACCATGTGCACAAAATTGGTGCACCACCCCCCATTCCTTTGTGGGCATGTCAGGTTAAATTCATATCAGCAGGAGGGTCACTGCCATGATTTTCAATAGCTCGAGATGAGGTGATGACTTCAGACAATGGTGCCACACTCTCCAGTTGGAGACACTTGCCTCACCAGTTGCAGTAGTTAATTAATATGCTAAAAATAGAAGCCAGTGATACAAATCGCTGCCTGTTGTACAACAAAGACTGGGCATGTGTAGCTTTGATAGCCAAGTTTATGGTGCTTGTTATGGAGGGAAGTTAGTTTAGAGCTAGAGGCAATGTAAGACTTTCTGGATGCTGAGCTTTAGTCACTCTGGGCCTCTGGCCATTCGCTCGCTGTCTCATTTGCATTATGAATGACATTAAGGGAGCTAACAAGGTTATTGGGCATAGAAATGTTCGCATGTGACCCCACGTGGAAGCAGACCTACAGCAGTGCTAGTTGGCAGGGACACTGTGCCTCTTTATTCAGCTTCTTAGGAAGACAGTTTCTGGGAGTGGATCTAAAATCAGCCACGAGAACACCGGTGTTCGGATAACGTGGAGGTCGTGATTCGAGGCAAGGAATTTCAGAGGGCAGGTGGAGCTCTGTCCTTTGCTCAGCCCGTTCTGCCTGGACATGGGACCTCCCCACACCAGCTTTTTACTACATCCTGCCCGAAACTCAGAACAAGGAGGGGAAAATTATGGAAAGTCAATTGCTACCTGTAGTTCCCGTGCATAAGTGAGAGTTTGGTACGTCCAAGATCAAACATGGAAGTTGCTTCCCAGCTTAGGGGGGTGGTTATTCCTTATGTGTGTTTCTATAAATCCATGTGAAGTAAACATGAAAATAATTTTGATCATAGAATCGTTAAGCTCAGAAATTACCTCTATCGTGAGCTCCAACCCTAACCCAGCACTGCCATGTTCACCACTAAACCATGACACCAAGTGCCACACCTGCATGTTTTTTGAACACTTCCAGGGGTGGTGACTCCACCACTTCCTTGGGTAGCTGGTCCAAAGCCTGATCACCCTGAAGAAATTTTTCCTAATATCCAGTCTAGACCTCACCTCTCCTGGCACAACTTGTCCCTTGTTCTCTGGAAGCAAAGCCTGACCCAACCCTGGCTGCACCCTCCTGTCAGGGAGTTGTAGAGAGCCACTTTACCTCCCTCAGCTGCTCCTCATCAGACTCGTGCTCCAGCCCTTTGCCCATCTCTGTTCCCTTCCCTGGACATGATCCAGCCCCTCAATGTCCATCTTGCAGTGCCAGGCCCAGAACTGGACACAGCACTTGGCGTGAGGCCTCACCAGTGCCCATGACAGGGGGACAGTCACTGCCCTGGTCCTGCTGGCCACTCCATTGCTGACCCAGCCCAGGAGCCATTGGCCTTCTTGCCCACCTGGGCATGCACTGTGGTGGGCATGCACTATGGACCAGCAGGACCAGGCCCTTTCCTGCTGGGCTCTTCCCAGCTTGGAACTGCTGGGGGTTGTTGTGACCCACGGGCAGGACCCAGCACTTGGCCTTGTCATCTAACTCATCTCTTTGGTCTGGGCCCATCAATCCAGCCTGTCCAGATCCCTCTGCAGAGTCTTCCTGTCCTCAAGAAGATCAACACTCCTGCCCAACTTGGTGTCACCTGAGAACTGAGAGTGCACTCGATCCCCTCATCCAGGTTGTTTATCAAAGAGAACTGGCCCCAACACTAAGCCCTGAGGAATTGCACTGGTGACTGGCAGAAAGTGCAATCTTGATACATTCCTAAAATGAATTCCTGGAAGTGTAATATAATCTTGATACATTCCTGGAAGTGTAATTCCCATTCCCTTGCCATGTGCTGAGATCAGCATACTCATGGCTGTGTCCTGCATGGAGAATTTGGGAGTCAAAGTTCTCCTCGTTGTCTCACTTGTTAGTGGAGGGCAATGTAATTTCATTTCCAAGAATCAGCTTTCCTATGTACAGTGGGTTCTTACTATTACAATAGTGCATAAATTATTATTTTTATAATAATGGCAGTGCATATTCCTTACTTCAGCAAGTGGAAATTTGCCCTTCAGAAGTGTCTGTCAGAGTGTGATGTCTGGTAGGAAGCAGTGTGCAGTGTTGGGCTTGCAGGTGGGAACCTCTTGGTGGCTTTGTGGGACAGAGAAATCCATGTCAGGGTTTCAACTCCTCCTTTTGTCTCCCCACTTCCAACACCCCCATTCTGGTCCATCTGGGTGAATGTTATGTCCCAAGTGCTATTCTTACTGGACTGCTTCAATCCCAGGGATATATTCCAGCCTGGAGAATAACATGCTGTCTCCACAGCTTTTGAAGTATGTGCCAGCTCTGAGTTTGGGAGGCTGAGAACAACTCTCCATGTGTCTAAAAACCGAAGTGGTTACACAGACAGCAGCAGGGTTACAGAATTTGTGAACAGAGGGGATTTGGGATCTGCAGCTGGGCAGTTTTCTGTAATCTGTTTCTATTGATGGAATGTACTGCTTCTAGTTTATTTCTTATTATGTATTACTTTGGTTTACTGTTCCTTCTACTCCAGTTCCCCCAGATGAAAACTGGTAGAGAAAGGTTTGCTAATACTGAAAATTGGTAGAGAAAGGTTTGTTAATGAGTTATTGTTGAACCAAAGAACTTGAAAATCAAGTTTCATTTTAGGAATGTATCAAGATGTGGGAGATCTGGTATTTAGCAAGATAAACTAGTGCTGATAAACCAGTGTCTGTGGCAGCATGATAAACCATAAAATTGCCTTATAAAGATCACAGGATTTTATTTTAATTTCTCTTTTTATTTGACAGATGTGTGAGAGGAAGTTCTGAAGTGTATTTTTAACTTGTTTATTAAGAAGTAGTAGTAATAACAAGTGTGATCTTTGTTCTTTGATTTCATAGCTATGGGCTGTAAGTGTTCTCACTTCCTAATTGCTAAGGTAGTAAAGATGAACCGTTAATTAAAATCTCTTTCCCGGACAGTTCTTGAAATGCTCGAATTAATTAACTCTTTAAAAATTGACGTGACTAAAAATCTCATTTTGGTCCTTTGTGATACCTTACTCCAGTTAGTTTTCTGGTTATACAGAGAGGCCTAATGTGACCAAGACCCAAATTTCTGACATAAATTACAGAAAGCCTCCTTCTTCTCTTTCCTTTTCTTTAAAACTAAGGAAAGACTATTAAAAATTGTCCAGGTTTACTTTATGCATCAGTGAGAATAAAAGACTGAACCACATTTCCATTTTAATTTGCAGGTCTGTTCCCCCTCCTTTGACTGCTTGTGATGAGCAGTGTGACTAATGAGCTCCATGGGACCAAAAAGAGTGGCACTTTTCCCTTTCTTCTACTTCCCCGGGTTTTATTCTTGGGTGTGGTTTTTTTTATGTTGCTTGCCTCTGATGTTTTGCAGCTTTTCTGGTCTGGGCTTGGACTAATTCCCAGATCTGTTCTTGCAGATTTTAACTTTGCCATGTACCCACCATCAATGATAGCAACTGGAAGTGTGGGAGCAGCCATCTGTGGCCTTCAGCTTGATGATGGGGACAGCCTCACGGACCTCTTGGCCAAGATCACAAACACAGATGTGGTGAGTGTCCCACATTCCTCTTTTCCTTTCACTTCCCAGGGCATAGTGGAGAACTGGGCCTGATGCTGAAGGCTGACTGGAGCTAAGGAGGGGGTGCTTCTGCAGGGAGTGAGTTGCAGGTGTGGACCCACCACTTTGGTTTGAGTCTCAAAGCAGTGGGGAGAGCCTGCTTTGCTTTCCCAAGCTGGTGGTCGAGCAGTCTGAGCCTCCTCAGGAGCCCTGGGTGATGGGTTGAGCAGGCAGCATTCCCTGGGGCATAAAGCAAACCGGTAGGTGTTGTGCTGCAGTTGGTCCTGTGCTTGCAACCTTGCTCTTCTGGCCATCCTTCAGGTATCACCTAAAAATTCTTGGCTTGGAGGAAGTGAATAATGAGCTAATTTTGAGGCAGGATGCGAGACAGGCACAACTCAAGCTGTCCTTAATGTGTGATAATTTATTAGTTTTAATTCAGAGTAAATATGTGGCATTACTACATCAGTGACAGCATTGTTAAATGAAGATTTTGGTTTTTGATTTGGTTAAAAAGGAGTAATTAGTCCAGTTTACATAAAAGGGTCGAATTTTGATGTTTCTTTTTTTTTTTCTTAAAATTGAATTGATCCTAAATTTCAAATGCAGTTCTGGGGTTTCCCATTTACTTTAATTTGAATTGGATTTGCACAGAAAAAGGAATATTTCCAATTGAGAGTGCATGAAGTCTAAGCCATAGAATTACAAAATGGCCTGGGTTGGAAGGGGCCTTAAAGACCATCTACTTCCAACCTCCCTGCTGCAGACAGGGACACCTTCCACTCTCCCAGCTTGCTCAGAGCCCAGGGATGAGGCAACCACAGCTTCTCTGGACAAGCTGTGCCAGGGCCTCAACACCCTCACAGGGAAAAATTTCTTCCCAATATCCCATCTAAACCTCCTCTCTGTCACTTTGGAGCCATTCCCCTTGCCCTGTCACTCCAGGCCCTTGTCAAGAGTCTCTCTCCATCTTTCCTGTGGGCTCCCTTCAGGCACTGCAAGGCCACAATGAGGTCACCACAAAGCCTTCTCTTCTCCAGGCTGAACAATCCCAATTCCCTCAGCCTTTCCTCCCAGCAGAGCTGCTCCATCCCTCTGATGCCCTTGGTCCCTCTGAGAGGAAGAACACCTTCTGTGCCTGAGAGAATTGGGTGTAAGGCCTATAAGGCCCTTTGGCTGCATCTTGCAATTTGAAAATCTTTTATCTACTGTGCTGATCTTTTCTATCCAGATTGTTTAAGACTGAAAGAAAATACCTACAAAAACATCTTAGTAGTTCTTAAGTGGTCAGAAGATGGGATTTTCATTTTGCAATGAAAATGCCTTCACACCTTTTCTTATAAATTTAGCAGGGTTTTTGTTGTCAAAAGCTTTTTACCGTCCTGGTGAAAATCTTCCCAGATCTGACTGAGCCTACTTTCCTTCAGAAGAAAATATCAATGCTCTTCCCAAATAACAAAGAACTCCTAACATTTTACTGTTCTCATCTCTTCTCCAAGAGTCTGTCACCATTGGGTAGAGACCAGTTTCCTTCTCTTTGCTCCTGGTCTCATCCCACAGCAGCACAGAGGAGAGTCTCACTCATCCCCCAAATCAGAACAAACTTGAGACAAAAGGAGCTTCTGGATAATTTAATTGCTAAAACATATAAACCTCTGCAGAAATTAGGGGTGCTGTTATTTTTGTCAAGGTGTTTTCATTGTTGAGGCATAACTCCCTGCAAGCTTTGAACCCTCAACCTAACCACAGGAGGCCAAAATTTTTGAGCTTGGGCAAAATAGTGTATTTTTCATAAGCCTGCTGTTTCAATTTGGGAGAAATATTTTGCTAGGTATTTTCTCTGTGAGTTTTGCATTGAAAAATACATGAAAAATACAAAAGGGCCCAGGACTGGAAACTTTCATCCCACCTGATAAAGCTTGAGAGAGAAGCAACTGAAAATGGGGTCTCAGAGAAGCATGGGGCAGACTTAGCAATAGGTAGTCATACCAGCCTCATGTGTAAAATGTATTGTTGGAAAAAATGTACTGTCTGGATTGTGTAAGAGTTGGCCCAAGGCTGTTTTAATAAAGAGTAAAGACTATTGTAATACATTTTACACTGGGACTTAATTAAAGTTGAATGAGGAGCTTCAGTTCTCTCACTTCTGAATTTCTGATGCCTGAGAGCTGTTCCTGCAGTGGCACAATTAATTCCTTGTCAATGTGTGAATGATTTTGTTTTCCAGTGGGGGCTTAGGGAAGAGGGAGAAATGAGAGTTCCTTTAGGACCATCATGCGGGAGAAAAGTGGGGAAATCACAGAAATTCACAGTTCTGCAGAGGGAAACCTTCTGGCTCCCTATGCCTCATGGTAGCCCACAGGAACCATCAGGCAGCTGGGGAAGAGTCCTTCCCAGCCAGAGGGTGCCAGGGCTTCTGCTTCACTTTTGTTTTGGAGTGTGTGATTGCTTAGCATGGAAACAGATGATAGGACTTTCCCACTGGCTTTTCAAAAAATGTCACTGTCTGAGGTGAAGCATGAAAAATCTCAGCTTCAAAGCTGCAAGTAGATGAAAAGAAAGAATGGTAATGAAACCCTGATGCAACTTAAGTACAGTGAGCTTTTCTGAACTTTCACTGTTTTATAATGATAATTTAAGGGTGCAGTCTATTTCCTGGGAAGTAGCAGCATTAACCAGGAGGCTGAAATCAGTGGTGTTATTTTAGATTTACATTAGTGTAACTGAGACTGGAGTTTGACATTTACAACTAAAATGAATCTTTTTAATGGATCTTTCATTAAGAAATAGACAAAAAATATGTTATTAATAAATGTAATAATAATTAGTAATATGTAATTTAGAGCCCAGCTATTGGGTATGCAGACAACCAGCATGAGTTTCTTTCAAAAACACATTAGTGTTGGATATCCTTGTATGAATCCAGAGCAGTGCTCCAGACTTGGGATGGCATTGTCCAAGGCATCCTGCTACTGTGATTTTAGGGATAACCAGCATCTGGTAAATAGCTGCCCTGGGCTGTTTGGTGAGGGTTGAATCACAATCTGGAGAAAGTGTGAAAACTTTTCAGGGCCAGGCAAACCCTGGTTTCATTACTCCTTCCACCGACCGAAATAAACAGCAGGGAGCTGCTCTTGGAGAAGCTCAGCAGCCTGAAGGGCAGTGAAAGTAGCTCTGCACGGTGCATCTGAACTGCCTTCTCTGATCATTACTGTCCCTAAGAGCCACTAAGAGCTAATCCCGCACAACTGAGGGAGAGGATTCTCCCCTTCTACTCTGTTCCTGTGAGGCTCCACCCGGAACACTGTGTACAGTCCTGGTGCCCCCAACATAAGGAACTGTGGGAGCAAGTTCAGGTCAGGCCATGGAATTGATAAAGGGAACTGGAGTAGCTCCCCTGTGGAGATAGGATGGGAGAGTTGGGGCTGTTCAGCTTGGAAAAGAGAAAATTGTGTGGAGACCTCAAAGCACCTTCCAGCATCTGTGAATGGGCTAGAAGAAAGCTGGAGAGGGACTTCTCTTTACAAACTGCAGTAACAGGACAAGGTGGAATGGCTTGAAACTGAAAGGGAGTAGGTTTAGGTTAGATATTAGGAAGCAATTAGGAATTAGAATTAGAATTAGAATTAGAATTAGAATTAGAATTAGAATTAGAATTAGAATTAGAGAGGGTGGTGAGACCCTGGCACAGGTTTCCCAGAGAAACTGTCTGCCCCATCCTTGGAAGTGTTCAAAGCCAGGTTGGATGAGATTCTGAGCAATCTGGTCTAGAGCAAGGTGTCCCTGCCCATGGCAGGGGATGGAACAAGATTAACTTTAAAGTCTGTTTGAACCCAAACCATTCCGTGCCTCTGATTCTGACTTCACACAGCTCTGCAGTATGGGGATTGCATGTTCCAGTCTGTTCTCCTGCCAGGAGATGGGAACATTTCCTTTGTGGTTGCTTGAAGGAGGAGAGGCTGGTGAGCGAAGAGTTAACAGACCTACTGGCAGGAAGCCGCAGAGCTCCCTGTGCATCTCTTGGTGGGTCATTGCAAAGGAAAAATAAACAACTCAGGAAGTCAGGAATTCCCATAGCATCCCAGACCAGCACTCCAGTGTGAGCAGTATCCTGTCCCTGGTGGAGCCAGATGCTTTGGAGGAGGATACGAGCATTCCCTGCTGTGCACAATTACGGGATGCGAGGAAGGATAGCTGAATGGGTAGGGCACATTTTAAGACCTTGCAATCAGTTCTGCTTTGCTTGAAACCTTTCTTGGGTAAATCTATTCCCTCACCTCCTGGAAGAGCAGCCATCCAGATTGCATCTGTATGACACACAGAGTTGGTCTCCCTAGCATCAGCAGCCAGGGAGACGTTTTCAGGTAGAGCCAATGCCTGTATGTGGGCAGAAGTCATCTCTAAAAGTCTATTCCCCGATGGTAACTGGTGTGTATTGAGTGGTTTGGAAAATCTAAAGCATATTTAAGGGCCTGAAGTAGGAAAAAAGCAAGGAACCAAGCATTTTTTAAAGGCTTGTCGAAACAGCTGGCTGTGAGCCTTTAAAAATGTGGAGTGGGGCTGTTTTGAAGACTGGATCCATAATAAATGGCATTTAAAATATCTCCACTTATATGTGCCACATATGTCAGTGCTGGGATTTTTTTTTATTCCCAAGATCAGAGACATCCCTTCATAAAGATCTGCAGATTTCTGCACAGAAACGGAAGTGAAGAACCACTCATTCTCAAGAATTCAGAGCTGCAGTAAAAAAAATCATGCAAATCTATCTTGAATGGATCACATTTGAACATTGTCCCTACAGCACATACACCATTTATCCCCTCCTTTGTAGTGTGTAGGGCCTGTGGTTTTGGAAGCAAGAAACAGGACTCACTGTATCTTATCCTGCCTTATTTGTTGCAGACCGCATTTTGTATGCAAGGAAACAACAGGCAAAATAGCCTCCCAGAGAAAGGAAGAATGAGATAGTTTCCTAAGTTGTCTTTGCCTGAGTTGGCAGCTGCTCCGTTTCATTCAGCTTTTTGTTCCCCAGTGAGTGCTGTGCGTGTGTAGCAACAATGGGGTGATGCAGTGACACCGCGGGCTCATGGCGGAGTTCCGTCGGGTCCATTGACAGGCGCGGCCGTGGCCGGCGCGCCGAGGGAGCCAGGCCCCCGAGGAACGGCTCCGCAGCCCCCGGAGCAGCTCCCATGGATCAGCCACTCCGGCAGGGAATCCCTGATCAGCTCCTGCAGCTCTGCGTAACGTGGGCAGGTCCTCCAGGCTTGTTGAAAATCCCCTTTTCCACTAAACGCTCAGGGTGTTTGTTACAACAGCATAAACCCCACATCTTTTCATCTTTCCACCTTTTCACGTCTTCAAAGTATTACCTGGTAGAGCTTACCAGAAATCCCAAGTCACACTGAGCAAGAAGTATGATGGCATTCTGCCCCTGCATCGCCCTGCTGGTGTGTTGGCTTTACTCTCTCTTTTCCCAGTTCCGAAAACATTGTTCTCTCCTGTTTGCAATGAGAAATACCCACAGCAGCAACAGGAAACCAGCAAACTGAGTGGTGAAGCAAACAGTGGAACTGAATCTAGAAAGGACACTGTTGAAACTGCTGAAAAGACCAAAAAATTGCAGAGAAAAATGCCCTGTATTTCAGATTTTTAATGTTAGTCACCTTATTTATTGCATTATTGCAATAACCTGGCAACAGTAAGTGGAGAAGCTCTGACATGAATTAGTTTTTTGCGGTTTTTTGTTTGTCTTGGTTTCTGAATGAGATGTCCTTGTTAGTCCACATGAAGTGTCCTTTGGAACAGCAAATTAGTATTTTCTATACTTTCAGATGGAAAAAGAGACATAGACACTTATCTGTGATTGATGCTCTTTGTTACAGTAGCAAAAACATACATTCAGGGGGGAAAGTATTTCTGGTTTTTAACTGCATCCATTAGATGTGAGATCACTGTAAATACAGTAAATGGATAAGATATTCCCACAGCAGCTTTCCAGGCTCTTGCTTTGGAGAAGGTCAGTGAGGTAAAGGCCAGCGCTCAGCACACAAAGGCCCCACTTTGGGAAGGAATCCCTGTTTATGTCAACAATGAAGCATGTGCTTTGGAGAGGTCTGAATTGGGGCTTAAATGTGAACCAGTGGAGGAATCCAGCCGGCTTTTGTGTGTAGGAGTACAGATGACATGTTCCACATTGGAATTTATGTAAATCCAACTCTTTAATGCATGTCTGATTGCTGATTTCTTAGATTATCCAAGCAATGCATACATGACCAATGAACAGTACTGTCATTTTGGGTATCTCCAGCATCCTTTGCATTTATCAAACCACATCCTGCACCTAAAAAGAGCCCTTTTCTGATTTCCCTTTTGCAAATTAGAAGAGATTGGGGGCCGTAACACTTACTTGTGAAGTAATTCATACGTATATGGAAAACTAACCACCCTTTAACACAGAAATTCCGGAAGGCTTTTTTAGCATTCCCAGCTTTGGGATTTTGAGCAGCGCAAAGCAAGAGCCTGTTAGTTGAGTTGAGTTGGGTTGAGTTGGGAGGCCTTCCCTCATAGCTTGCCAATGAACCATAAATGCCAGTTTAAAACTGGAAGCTGGGGGCCAGTATAGGACATGCATATATCACAGAAGTGTTGAAAAATTCAAGAAAGTGAATTATGTGTAATTTTCTGCAGGATCTTCCCTAGGGCTAATGCTTTATTTCAAGATTGTCATGAATGGAAATTGAAATCTTCAATGATTATTGACTTGAATAATTAGCTCGTGCCTTAGAGCTGCTGATTCCTCCTTCCATTTATTTCCACTGCCAGCATTTCCACCCTGGCCATGAGGCTGCCCCTCATCAGACACAGGAAAGCTTTTCTTTTCCTTCAAATGCATTTCAAGTGTGCTAGTAAAATCACCTAGGGAAGAAAGAGTTTCAGAATGAAAAAAAAGAAACCCCAAAGTTAATTGCCTTTTTAGTTCTGTACATGCTGAAGTAAAAATAAAACTATGGAATGGAAAGTACCAGAACTATTTTAATCATTAAAACTACTAGACCATATAGAAGAATGGGGAAGTTGATCCATGTGATACACACTTTAAAAAGTTCTTTATAAAAACAACAAAGGCAAACCCTGCAGTATTCTGAAGGAATTGCCTAGTCCTTGTATTGCAAAATCTGGGGTCATACTGCAGTGCATTAGAGTGTTCTTTCAAGGAAGATTTGTTGAAAATAGTGCAATTAATGGGTTTTTTCTTTGATATGTTCTTAAAACTTAATTCTCTGTTGTCAGAGCCATCTAGAGCTTGCAAAATGAAAGTCCACCGGTAAAATATGTACACATGCAGCAAATCCCCATGAAACTTGGAGGGGTTAAAAATACTGTGTCATGGGAAGGCCAGGGTGTTTGTCCTGATGGGTTTTTAGCAGTTTTTTGTATCATGTCCCTTAACTTTGTATTGACAGAAAGTTCCAGTGATGCCGTCATCTATACAATAAAGCCACTTTCCTTATCACACTGTGACAGCTGCCCTGATAAGATACTCTAAATTAGGGTTTTCTTCCTTTCACTTGAGAGATTTAACATCCAAGGAGCTTTAGTATGCAAATAGCAACACCTTTTTGGAAAACCACTTCATGATGAATTCAGTGTGCTGGTAGGTTTCTTTGTTTTAAAGAATTCAGTGGTTTTAAGTTCAAAACTTAAGTGTAGAACAGAGAGATGATACACAGTGGCCTGTGGATTCCCATATGAAATAAAATCCATGTGACAATTCCAGTCGAGGCCACTTCATAGATTTTATGTACAAAATGAAGATGCGAGAAATTACTCATTTCTCTATCGGGTTACCTAGAGATTTCAGCCTCTTCATACCTGAAATGAATCATCAAAAGTTTGTATAGTGATGGTTAAATGACCATACATAGGGTGTTTAGGAACAAAGCTGACTCCAAATGCTTGAGTCTCATGTTCAGCATGTCACCACCCTTCCTTCCCCAAGCCTGCCTGCAAGGAAATTGCCTCATTAAGCTTTTCAGACTGAAGCTGCTTTAAAAAAATCTGGCTTGTTTTCAGAAGGACACAGTACTTTGAAACTGTGATTTAAAAGAAGAGGTTCTTATACACAAAAAAAGCGCATTACGAGTGTCGTCTGTTACAAGAGTCTCCAAACTGGTGCCCCCACACTTAAAAATGCCTTGACCCACACAGTGATTTGTTGTCATTGCCCTCTTACACACAGGTGAATGCTTACAATGGACCTAAAGTCCTCCCTAGCTGATAATGGGGGCTTTTCTTTATCTCAGGAAAGGATTTTGCAGCCAGCAACTGCTGGCTGGTAGCCAAGAAAAATGGCTGTTCATTACCCACCAGAGCTAACTGTGCCCATCACAAATGTCAGCGTTGCCAGTAGAACAGATCCTCTTCACTGGATGTGTTTTTCCCAGTCAGACTGAAATGGCAAATCAATCCTCCACGCATGAATATTTCAAACTCTCCCCAATAACCAGGTACTGTGTAGAAAAAGGGGTGTGTTGGTCAGGGTCCAGCTCCTCAGTGTTGCAGTCACATCCCATAGTGGGTTCACAGGTGCCTGTGGAACCCTGTGGAGGTCAGTGTCCTGCTCTGTCCTTCAGCTCGCCTGCCTGACAGTGGGAATGGTGATCAGTCTCACCCTCCCTGCCAGATGCTACTCGGGAGCTCTGGTTAAAGCACTGTGCTGTGAAAATCCTACCAAACCCTCTGTTTTTTTTCTCCCTGAAGACTCCTGGAAAGACCCAGCTCTTAGGCAGGCTGAGGCCCCAGGAAGTTTAAAGTATTAGTGCTTTTTCCAGAAAGACTCCTCAGGGCTGCCTTTAGAAAATGCCATTTCTTGTAGCACCACTTCTCCCCCTGCACAGTGCTGGATTGATACTTCCAGTGCCAGCACACTGACCATGGTTGGCGTTGTGTTCATACAGTTACAGCTTGGGTTTTAAGTTTCTCCTATAACTTGGTTTGTCGAAGTTTTTTCTCACTTTCTTTTTCCTGGTAAAATAACCACTTTATTTGGTCTTCCAGTATATTATCAAGAATGTGGAATATCCTGTAAGTATTTTAACAGTCATCTTCTTCATCTTCATTTTAACAGTCACATTCTTCATGTGTCTGGTTTAAATGTGGTGAATCCTTTGCATTTTTCTGTATTTATACTTCATGGTTATTGTGGGACTCCTTAATGGACAGGCTCCGGTATTTATGTTGCTGTACTGTATCCTGCTGTTTCTCTGAATGTTCTGTAGTTTGTAATGCAGTGGTCTCTGAGAACTGGATACATGTTCAGAAGTTGGACATGGCACTCAGTGCACTGATTGTCAAGGTGGTGTTTGCTTAAAGGTTGGACTCGATGATCTCAGAGGTCTTTTCCAACCTAAATGATTCTACAGTTCAGTAATGCAGCTGCATTTTGGGGGCTTGTGTAAATTTTCTCGTGTGAATTTTCACAGATAAACTGACCTTTTTGCCTCTGCCTGGGAGACCCAAATGTGTCACAGATAAAACTAAGTCCCAGAGCACTGTACTTGTTCAGAGACCTCAAAAGTTCTCCAATTTCCCATCCGTTTGCTTTGTATAAAGTGCATCTGTCTGTGTGATCTTGGTACAGCACGTGGAGGTTATTTCAGGATAAAATTGCAACTTTTTTCGTAGACAAGACCAACTTAGGTGGCTTAACCTTGCATAGGAGAATGAAAAATTATTTCTCTGTAGTACCTAGGTTCCTGCTCAAGAAGACCACATAAATCACATAATCATAGAGTCATGGAATGGCTTGGGTTGGAAGGGACCTCAAAGCCCATCCAGTGCCACCCCCTGCCATGGGCAGGGACACCTTCCACTATCCCAGGTTGCTCAGAGCCCCATCCAACCTGGCCTTGGACACTGACAGGGATGGGCCAGCCACAGCTTCTCTGGGCAACCTGTTGATCAAAGACCAGTAAAATAGAAAGATTCAGAGCCTAATCAATACAGCATGAACAGTGTTTAACCCAGGGAGTTTGTACACAGTGATTACCTCTCAGAATTCAAGGTTGATTCATGTCAGAGCAGGCACTTCTCGGAAACACCTGACCCATGCTCTTCCAATTTCTGCTAGCTCAGTAAGGAAAAAATAACCACCTTTATCTTTACTAATAGGTAAATCTGCTTTCTTTTCTCTAGGACTGCCTTAAAGCTTGTCAGGAACAGATCGAGGCGGTGCTTGTGAACAGCCTGCAGCAAGTCCGGCAGCAGCAGCAGCAGAGCAACCCCTCCAAGACAGTGGATGAACTGGACCAGGCCAGCACTCCCACAGATGTGAGAGACATCAACCTGTGAGGACATCGGCACACAAAGTCACGCTTGCTCCCCCAGACCCTTTATTTTTGTTATTATTTTTAGAGTGAAATTTTTTTTAATCTGCTCCCACATAGAACATATTTAAAGCTCTTTTAGGTATAAAGAAAAACAACAAAAAAAGTACAAAAACTGAATAATGAAAAAAAAAAAGCATTTGGTGCCTGTGATGTTCTACAGAAGGGAATCCCATGATATATTTGGTAATTGCTATTTGATTATGTATCAGTGATATTAAATGCTTATAAAAGCATACAAAGTAGCTAGATCAATGTAAGCCTGCATTTGTGGGAACAAAGTAGAGTATACGTGTCTGTGTATTTTGAACTAGTGCATACACCCCTTTTTTAGATTTAAGAAAGGAATTGTGTGTGCGATTTTATGGCTTGACTAGATTGCAAAGCAATAGAATAAGGGGTTTAGGGCAAAGTGGGAAAAGATCCCTGAAGCAATTGAACCATTTTGAATGCAGAAGAGATTTGCTGATCTGTCACCTCTGTTATTAGTCAGAAGTGTTTGTTGGATCTCTGTATGTTAGTTTTGTTTACTCTTGCTGTCTGTGGTAGCTGCTACCTAAGAAAGAAAATGCTTTATTTTACCAGCCAGAAGAGCAGGTGTCTTTTTTTTTTTTTAGTTGATTTATTTTTCTTTTCTTTTTTTTCCAACTTCCCCTCTGACCCTCTTGACTTTTTATCTACTTTTCCTTCTGAAATGGTTCATTCTAAACACAGCAGTGTCTTTGGCATGACAGCAATTCAGTTTACCCAGCCGTGGGCCAAGCCAAAGTTCCCAAGTGTTGATGGTCAGTGCGGGGCATGCACGCATTAATCCCGACCTGTTGGCTGGGCAGACCACCTCCAACCTTTGGATTGCAAGATGTGGTGGATCATCTAGGAAAAGCATTATATTCCTTTACAGTGCGAATGCTTCACATCCATGTTAACGTCTGGCAGCTTCTTAGCTTGGCCACAAAGACATTTAAATGATGCTCTGTCCATCTTCCCTTGTAATAGCCCCTCACTGTGTTAAAGAAGATGAGATTTGGTTTGCTCCCTCGTCTCTCTTTCCCCCCACTCTCCCCTGCACACTTTTTCAGCATTTCATTAACTTTATTGATCCACAGTGAGTGTTTTTGTAAACCATTTCATTCGAAAAGCACTTTGAAAATTCTTCCTAAGGGATTAAATGAGATGGTTTATGACAATTTTGCCGAGGAAAGAATAACAAAAAACCAAAATAAAACAAAAAAAAAGAGAAAAAAAAAGAAAAGTTAAAAAAAAGAGAGAGAAGTCACAAAAGCAAGGCTTTGTATAGCTTTTTATAGTCAATATTTTCCAGTATCTGGTGTACTCACTTAGCTGCGGTGTTGCTGGAAATACCAACACCCGCTTCAGATGACATTCCTGTCATGACATTCCGGATAAAAGCCTGACCATCTGTATTGTTCAGTGTCACAGAAGGATCTTAATACCACCTGTGTGTTTATCTATGGACAAGGAAAGAAAATTGTTGGTGCAACAGCCATGGTGGTAAACATCGAGGTGCACGACTTGGAGTTTTATTACAAAGGTGTATTCAGTGTACTTGAATTTATTTTCCTGCTCCACCTGTAATGAAGAGGCATTTAGATGGCAAAGGAGTTGGAGCAACTTTTGGGTTTTTTGTTTTGTTTTGTTTTTTGTTTTAGTGGTGGTTTTTTGTTTTGGGGTTTTTTTTTTTGGTTGTTTTTTTTTTTTTGCACAATTGTATTAACATTTTGCAGATATCCAATATGAAGCTGTTGGTTGAAATGTTAATGTTCGCATTTTTAACACAAAAATACAGAAAGAACGTGCTACTTCGAAGAATATTATATGTATGGACTCAGCCTATTTGGCTAGATGAGGGTAGAAAATGGAGTAAGATTCTAAGGTCTTGTTATATTTTTTTTGTTTTGGGGGGTTTTTTGGTTTTGTTTTTGGTTTTTTTTTTGCGCTGCTAAGAAGCTATGATTTGTTTCATTCTTATTCACATTAACAGTACTTAGCTGTATTGTTTCACTGAGTGTGCTGCTATTTTATAAACATTTTTATAATATATTATTTTACTGCTTAAATTTCAAATCCTGAAGTAGATGGTTAAGTGGAGATATGATGAGTTCTTTGATTTACTGGAAATGCCCTGTACAGGTTTTTTTTTTCCGTAATAGCGTGTTCATAATTTTTTTTTTATTTTATTTTTTCCTTCTTTCTTCTTCCTTTTTTTTTTTTTTTTTTTTTTTTTAATCTCCTTCCTTCCTGATCACATCCTGCAAAGATGGTATACTTACCTCAGGTTTGCTGGACAGGAAATGATTCCCATTTTCACAATACCTCACAGTGACAGTTTGGTTGCCCCGGGGCCCACCGGGGAGAGGTTGCAAGCAGCTGAGGCGGAGCACTGGCTCCTTTTTGGTCTCTGGTATCCTTTTCATAGTGGAAAAAATGCATTGACTCTCCACTGGTGAGCGGGTCTGTCCTCCCCAAAGCTGCTGCTGGGCACAGCCTTGGCCTTGCCTCCCACCTCGACGTTCTTCATTGGGAGCACCCGGAATTCCACGGCAGTGTCTCTGTCCTGGAGGAAAAAAGTAGCTGATGTTGTTGAAGCAAGACTGCGAAGCCACACACAGATCAGATCAGATCAGGTCAGATCATTCCTTGGCAGCCCTGCCCCATGGCTTCATGGGGAGCTGTGCCAGAGGGCCCTGATGATGGGGTGACATCTCTGAGCGCTGGCACTGCGTCCATCATGTTGGCGTGGTTTGCTTCATGCTGTAGGCGAGGTGTAGGCAGGACCTGTGTTTAGGGTGCCTGCCCCTGCTCTTCGTCAAACCTCCTGTACACACTGGTCCCACAGTGGCCATGGGATCACAAGGATGATCCCTGCCGTGGGTCACAGGGGTGATCCCTGCTGTGGAGCACAGGGCTGATCCCACAGTGTCACCCCTCTGCAGAACTGAAGGGGCAGGGGCTGAGGGCTGTGGTCGGCTCCTCTACAGCAGGGTGAGGGCGAGCTGTGCTGGAAGGGGCAGCACCATTCAGCATTCCCTGTCCTCTGTGGGGTCTTGGTGGGTCTGTGTGTGTCCCCACCAGAGTGAGGAGTGTCCTTGGCTGCAGTGACGTGCTCAGCAAGTGCCAACCCTCTGGTTACAGCGTACTGTATGTTTGAAGGTTGCAAACCCTACAACTTGAGTGCTTTCACAGTAGCTTTCAGAATCAAATGACTGCCTACTACTCTCTTTCAACAGGTGTTTAGGGAATTGTGTTGTTACTGCAAATGAGGTGTGAGATTTTCCCCTCTGAATTACAGAAATCTTAAACCTCCCAACTGATTGATTAAAAAAGAATAGAAAATGTGTTGCTGATTCTGCCTTACAAATGCCAAAGGATTGGTACAGTTGCTAAAAGCATTTCTCAGCTTCCTATTGATGGTACTTTGATGATCTTCTCCTCCTTCCTGTTACTGTAGTGTAGGAGCACCTCATAATGTATTTATTCGTATTTCCAACATGCTTGTGAAAGAGAAAAATAATGATGAATCCCATGTCAATGTCGATGATGTATGCTTGAGTAATTGGACAGCTCCTAATTACTCAGCAAACCACCTGGCCACTGGATTTTTTCCACTATGTTTATTACCATGTTCTCATGTACCTCAGAAATCACTCTCGGTTGCACAGTTTCTGTTCTCAAACTTTTTTGGGTTTTGTTTTGGTTTTTTTTGGTTTTTTTTTTTTTTTTTTTTGCTTTATTGAGTGTGATGCCATATCAAGTCAACGTTATTCTCTCACAAATGTGCTCTTTAAGAGGTGTGGATGTTTATGTGGTCAGGGGATGCTAGAAAGTGTGGTAGTAGACATCAGTGTAAGCAAAAGTATTTAGAAAGTACACAAGGTACACTTGTTTTTGATGGATAAGACTCTGATACGGTGTAGTCTTGATTACCTTTTAAAAGGTCTTTGTTCAGTGTTGTCATTTTTATTAATAACCTATTGTTTTGACTAGTTTAAAGATGGTTCTAAGAAAAGTGTTTTGGCGGGATTAGGTATGCTGTATGGACAATAAACTCACCTTGACCTAAATTTACTTGCCTTGCTTTTATTCCTTTAGTGAATTTGGTTGTATTACTCACTCCATGGTGGTGTTTCCTTGGTGGGATGTGATTCTGAAGTCTCTGATCTGGACAGATGGTGTTAGCAGGCATATAAATGAAGGCTGCAGTCACAGAACAAGCCTGCCTCGAAAATGTAGCTGCCTTCCCACTGGATAGGCAAATTCTGGCACGTAATCCCATGAGATTCAATGAGAACGAAGTCCTAAAAAGTGGTAAATTGGCAGGATCAAAATATTTTGTGGGAATCAAATTGAGCAGGTGAAAAGCCACATGGAGTGCACATTTTTGCAATGAACTGAAATACGATTTAAATCTCCACTCAGTTGTTTGTTGCACTGGAATGCTACTGCAAAAATCAGATTGTTTTTCTTTCTATAAACCTGGGGAAACGGTGAGTAGAAGGAGTGGGATTTGTGGTGAGGCCAGTGGGAAGAAATGAATCCATTTCCCAGAGTCTGCTTCCTCAGCCTGTGGCCAGGAGGGCAGGATGCTTAACCTCTCCCTCTCCCACATCTGCTTGTAGATGCCTACTGTGAAGTTACCAAGTCCCTATGTGATGCGTTTGGCCTGACCTCTCCTCCACTGCCATCCAGTGACAGTTTTTTCCTGAATTTCCAGGCCTTTTTCACCCCTAGGGAGAGCAAAGAGACCCTGAAGAATGAGGCATTTGGGAAGACATAACTGGGGAAACACCATCATAAAGTGAATTATACTGCCAAACCCAAAGATAAATAAAAGGAAAAAGCCCCAAAAGACAAACTTCAAGATAAAATGAACAGGGAGAAGGAAAAAAACCTCAAAAGGAAAAAACAAATGTTGCTAAAATGAAGAAACATACAAGGAAAAATAAACAGAAACAAATAGAAAAAACCAAGGATGGAAATATGAATTAAGGAATGAATATGAATGAATAAAAAAGGAATAGGAATTAGGGATTAAATCAGGAGGCTGGGGATCAGAAGATACAGCTCTTTCTAGCCATAATCACAAAATCTTGGGACCTGTGGTTTTAGGGAAAGTCTCTGGAGACTTCCCTGCCAAATGTCTTGTGAGCTCACATTTCCCAGCTTATCTGCACCAGAGGTAGAGATTCTAAAACATCACAAGTCCAGGGTTTTCTCTGACCACCATGAACAACATGACCAGCAATTTCTGATATTTAGTAGGCTCAACTTGGAGCCTGTGAAGGACTGGAACTGCAGTGACCGAGCCTGGAACAGATTGTCCGGAGAGGGTGCGGAGTCTCCCTCACTGAGGATATTCCAGAGCTGTCTGGACACAATCCTGTGCCCTGCGTTCTGGGATGGCCCTGCTGGAGCAGGGAGACTGTATCAGATGCCCCACTGTGGTCCCTTCCAACGTGACCCATCTTGTGTTTCTTTGATTGTGATTCTATTTAAAAGAGTTCTCAAAGATGAGTTGCATTCCAGCTGGGCAGCTGATGTTCCTGCTGATGCAGCCAGGAGACAACACTGAAACCTGTGGGAGTCTCTGTGAGGACACTTGACAGGGAGAACAGGTCAGTGCTCTGCTGAGGCATCCCTCAGCAGCAGTGGCATTCAATCAAGACCTGTTAGGATTACAAATTAAGGTGAGTAAAGCTGAGGTATTTACACTGAGGTAAGAAAGAACACTGAATTTTGCTGCAACCTGCTAGAGAGAGAGAAAGGAGCTGATGCAAAGAAGAAAACAATAAAAGGGAAAATGTCTGTCTCCTTAAATGCCTGTCCTTCTGTGGAAATGATGTGGTGCTAGCTTGATCTTGCTATTGAGTTTTCTCTAAAAATAAACTGAGTTGTTATTTTGAGCTCTTCCAAAACGCAACATGCAGAAACTGCAAGAAGAATTAGGCCAGAGCAGTGAAGGAGAGAGGGAAAGGTCAGCTGACTGGCTGTGTTTGGCTGCTCAGATTACTCAGGAACTCTTCTAGAGCAAAAGCTCTGGTTCGTCTGACAGGACTCACAAGCATCCCTGAAGAGCAATAGATTGACCTTTCTGATGATTGACCTTTTCAGAACTTTAGCAAACCTGTGCATGAGACAACCAGCTGGAGGATGAGGGATGAAATCAGCGTTGTCATCCAGCACACTCAAATAAAAATTTATCTCAATTTTTCCAGCTTCCTCACATTGTCTTTGAGGGGAGAACTCATCAGTCTCTAGCTTCCTCATGAGGGGAAGAGGAGGGGCAGGCACTAATCTCTGCTCTGGGTGACCAGGGACAGGGCCTGAGGGAATGGCTGGAGCTGTGTCAGGGGAGGGTTAGGGTGGATATAAGAAAAGGTCCTTCTCCCAGAGGGTGGTGGGGCACTGAACAGGCTCCCCAGGGAAGGATCGCAGCCCCAAGGCTGCCAGAGCTCAAGCAGGGTTTGGACAGCGCTCTCAGGGATGCACAGGGCGGGATTGTTGGGGTGGCCTGAGCAGGGCCAGGAGTTGGACTGAATGATCCTTGTGGGTCCCTTCCAAGTCAGGATATTCTATGATTCCATAATCGTAAATTCAACTTGTTTGCTTCTCTGAGAAGCTTCTTATTCCAATTACTCTGGATCTCCTTCTTAGACACAACAAAGTATTGATCTTTCTGGTGTGCGCTGATGGTGATGTTTAATCTCCCAGGTTTAGGTATTAGGGCTTGGCCTAACGCTACAGAACTTTGCAACAGGAGTGCCTAAACCGCGGGTGTGAGTCTCTTCGGCGTGCAGCAGCGCCAGGGCGAAGGACGGGATCCACGATGCAGGGAAAGGCGAGGGCTGTGGAACGGGAAGGGGCCGCGGCGGGCGCTGCAGAGCGCAGGGGGGCCGCCAGGGGGCGCCCGCGCACCGCGGACGGCCCGCAGGGCCCCGGGACAATCCCGGGAATCCCGGCCTGGGAAAGGAACATCCCCGGGGCTCCCACGGCTCACCTGAGCGCCCGCCTCCGCCACACGGCCCGCAGCCGCAGCTCCAGCAGAAGGGAAGGTGTTCGGCCTAGGGGCTGGCTCTGCTCCCTGCTCGCAGCCCGTACACTGCACTGAGAACAGGCTTAGAAACAATTAGAAACATTCCCGAAGTCACTTTGCCGTGAATGAAATTCTAAGAACTGTGCTCTCCGACAGACCCAGTATGAGGCCTATCTGCAGTACAATTGCTGTGTAGGATTTGCCAGGGTTATGCCTCTCTTCAGGCCAGCACATCCTCCAGAGGAGCATTATGCAGGCAGGGAAGTGCAATGACACAGAACTGAAGAAATTCAGCAAAGGTTTCTGCTGGATGTATTTGTAAGTGCAAGGAGCAAGATCAGATCCCAAATGACAATTGAAAAGGGAAACCCAGTCTAGTAGCTAAGCCACGAGGCTCTAAGTCAGAAGGTACAGGCTTCCCAAGCTGTTTTCTCACAAAGCCAAACTGGGTGACCTCAGACGTAAGTCTCTCTCTCAAACTCTGCCTGAAGGGCTGTCACTTTTGCAAAAGGACCTGTATGAAAACATGCACTTAGAGAAGAGATGTTAACAGTGTTGGCTCATGTTTGAGACTTGATCCTTGAAACCACGTGTGAGGCACAGCTGGAGTTTTATCATCGCAAAACACAGTTGTTTTTAATGGTGATACAATAGAAATAGGTCAGAGCTGATTCAGTTGGCACTGGCTCATTTACAGGCGAGACTGTCTCTGGCATCATCCCCTAAATATGTCAGTTCTGAAATCTGTGGAGGAGAGGCACTGCAGAAGTTTGAGGTTAATGCCACACTGCTAAAGGAAGATAAAAAGGAAATGAAACAGACACAACTTTTATTGCATTAAATATTTAATTTTGCATCTGCTTTAAATAGCAATCAAATGAAACAAATTATGTTTCAGTCTTTATTTAGAATGTTTGGTGCTAAAGCACAAACCAGTTTGAAACTGAGGTCAGACCCTTGGGCAACCCAGAAGAATTTCCTCAGATTTTTTAGATAGCATTTATTTGATCCAGTTGGGAAGTCCTGAAGGAAATACACTCAGCTGACCAACTAGTATTTTGGTTAATCACACTGTCAGTAAGCCATAAAACTTTAGCTTTCTGAGGCAAAAAGGGTGAGTTCCAGTCACTTCTTGTGTTACTTTGTCCATTTTACCAGCAGGAATTTCTAGGCTGCCCAGAGAAGCTGTGGCTGCCCCTTGATCCCTGGAAGCATCCAAGGCCAGGCTGCATGGGGCTTGGAGCAACCTGGGACAGTGGAAGATGTTCCTGCCCATGGCAGGCGGTTGGAACTGGATGAGCTTTAAGGTCTCTTCCAAGCCAGGACATTCTGTGATTCTATGGGTTGTGCAGGACAAGACCAGTGTGGTCCCAGCTGGATGTGGATGCTGACACCTCACACTGCTCTGCCTTAGAAACTGCTGCTTTAAACTATTCCTTGGAATCCAAGTAAGCATCACTTGGAAGTGATGCTTACTCTGGGGTGTGATTTGGCTGCCCAGGCTTCTAACTGACTTGTGAGTAATGTCCTTTGTCCATCTATATATAAATATCAATGTATTGATATTACTCTGAGCAAAGTGCTGCTGCCGATCAGTGTTAACTGAGCTGATGTAACCAGGCTGAACATCATGAAGTATTCTGTGTTCTGCAAAGGGGCAAACTTGTCTGTCCCCTGGTCCCGGTGCGGAGGAACACACTCAGGGCAGGGAGCTCAGGGTGTAGCTGCAGTGGAGCTGCAGGCTGAGCTGTGGAGCAGCCCAGCTGAGACAAGAGCCTGGGAATTGCCAGCCCTTTGCCCAGCGCCCTGTGGCACCAGGCAGGGGATGGACACTCAGAGACACGGCAGGAGCTGAAAACTCAGACTTTCCTACCCTTAATCTGTGAGGTATTAGGGCTTGGCCTAACGCCAAGGGGCGTGTAAAAGCCCAGGGGTTCCCTTGTGCTGCGCACCTCCTGGGAGACCACCAGCTTGGGCTGTTGTTTTGTTATTTAGTAATTGCACCGTGATCGAAGTACTTTTAAGATCTGAACATCTGAGACTCCGGTAAGGGAAACCTGGACTTGAGCCAGTAAGGAAACCCGGCCCGACTGTGAGTGTGGGGGATGCAGCTGGGAAGGGGCTTCAGACCCAGCTGGAGCGCTGCGAGTGTCCAAGTGGTTCCGGGATGCTCACACCAGGAAGTTTCCTTAACACCAGCGTGATGAGATGCTGCGAAACCCAGAGTTTTAAGGTGAAAGTCTCCTAATTGCTACTGAAGTGAGAATGCGGAACCATTTAGCGTGCAGAAGTCCAGGCGTAAACCCCACACTGCCACGCCCTCCACTGAACCCCGTCCCCAGGCGCCACAAGCACGGGGCGCTTAAATGCCAGCAGGGCCGGTGACCGCACGCTGCCCGGCCGCCCGCCTGGATGCTGCACAGCCCTTGGGGAGAAGAATTTCTTCCCGATGTCCAACCCAGCCTGCCGTGAGGCCGCTCCCTCTCGCCCTGTCGCTTGTGGCGTGGGAGCAAGGCCAGCCATCCCGTACCATGAGGGAGCGCGGGGAGCCCTGAACCCTTCCCGGATCCTCCTTTTCCGCCGGGAGCCGCCTCCGGTGACGTCAGAGCGGGGCGCAGGGCGGGGACATGACGTCAGGGCGAGGCGCGCGGCGCCGCAGTGCGGGCGGTGGGACGGGCGCTCACCTGTGCACATCTGGGCACGTCCGCGCTCACCTGCGCGCACACCTGGGCTCACCTGCGCTCACCTGAGCCGCCCTGCGCCATGGTTCGGTTCGGGCTGACGGTCGTGCGGCAGTGAGTACCGCCCGCGCATCCCCGGCGGTGGCGGTGCCCCCCGGGGGCCGCGTCCCCTCCTCGGGCACGGGCAGCGGGAGGGGGAAGTTGGGCAACAGCTCTCAGGCTGGGCAAGGGTAGGAATGGTGGTGTGAACGTTTATCCCGTGAAACGTTAAAGAATTGGTGGAATTCCTAAGTTGACTTTTTCTCTCACTCTGTTGACAGAGGTTTGTAGTTGGCTGAACGAAGTAGCTCCAGCTTCCTGCAGCTGTCAGGAGAAAACTCTTTAATTTTTAGGAAAGCTGAGCTTTTATTCTTCTTTACTATAAGACCCGTGGGCAGCAGGGGAGGGGGGGATTCTGCCCCTCTGCCCCGCTCTGCTCAGCACCCCCTGCAGGGCTGCATCCAGCCCTGGGCCCAGCACAGGAAGGACAGGGAGCTGCTGGAGCCAGGCCAGAGCAGGGACACCAAGGGCATCAGAGGGATGGAGCAGCTCTGCTGGGAGGAAAGGCTGAGGGAGTTGGGATGGTTCAGCCTGGAGAGGAGAAAGCTTTGAGATGACCTCAAAGATGGAGAGAGACTCTTGACAAGGGCCCGCAGTGACAGGACAAGGGGCAATGGCTTCACTCTGACAGAGGGTAAGTTTAGATTGGCTATCAGGTAACGAATGTTCCGTGTGAGGGTGGTGAGGCCCTGAAAAAGGTTACCCAGAGAAGCTGTGGCTGCCCCATCCCTGCAAGTGTCCAAGGCCAGGCTGGATGGGGCTCTGAGCAAGCTGGGATAGTGGAAGATGTCCCTGCCCATAGCAGAGGGTTGGCACTGGATGATCTTTAAGGTCTTTTCCAACCCAGATCATTCCATGAGTCTATTTCTTCTGCTCTGACCTCCTAGGCTCTGTTTCTTCCAGATGTGCATCTCTGCTGCTACCCTTAATAATCTCTGTAATTGGTTCTCTGTAAAGTTCAGAGAACCAGCTGCCAACACGTGCTTGTCAAAAGAGGGCTCTAGAGTCTTCCTGCAGCTTTGTTCTCTCCAGCACGGAGGTGTAGTTGTTACAGATAAATTGTGCTGCATTTATGATAAATTTAAGAAATCACTTGTCATACTTTTATTCCAGATAGCTTTGTCTCATTAAAAACTGGCAGTATGGTTGGAATTGATTTGAAAATTGTTTTTTATTGTATAAAATCGTGTGTATTGTTTTGAAAAGAGTTTTTGTGGCACTGTGTCTCATTTTTTTTTACATTCAGGTGCTACTGTCTCTTCTTGGTATTTAATACAACAATGTTTTTGAAAATCCACTAAAATTATGACACGTTAATTTTTTTGTTGTTGTTTACAATCTCTTTCAGTGGTGAAACAAGATACAACAAGGACAAGATACTGCAAGGTTAGTAAGAGTTATTGTGTTAGCTGGTTATGATGGAAATCCTAGAGTTAGGATTTCATGGTGAAATCCTGTCACCTCCTGCTCAGATGTTATTAAGCAATAATACTGTAAACCTTTAGAGACTCTATGTGTAAGCCAGGGCATGGCTTTCATAACATTACAGAAGATTTTAAGTTACTCTCCACAGAATATCAACAGATGCTGATGCATTTTGTGTTTTGACAGGAGTATTAGAAGAGTTCCTTTTTCTACACAGGTTAAAAATACATTGCATGTAATCAAGTAAAATGGTAGCAGCACCTTTTACTAAGGACTCCATAGCACTGTGTTAAATCCTAGTAATATGAAGTTTGGGAAGAGGGCTTCTGGGAAAAGGAGCTGCAGAAGGATGGATAAAAATCCTGATGTGAAGGAGGCTGTTGCCCCAAGAAGGGAATCTGTTACTTGCTGTAGAAACCTGCAGTAGGGTAAGGGAGAATGAAAAGTAAAGGTTGTTTAAATGCTTGAATTGCTCAATCCCAGCTCTTTCTAGGAAGGCAGTCTTGATTAGACACGTTTAAAACTAGACTTCACCTTAGTGGCTGCTGGTTTGTACACCCAGAACTGAGCACACTGAGCTGCCTGCAATGTCTGCTGTAGGAATATCAAGGCGGGGGTTGGACTCTGAATAAATGAGCTTTCTACAGTATTTCATGTTGTGAAGGAGAATTGTGCTTCCAGATTTTCCTCTCTGTGACATTGCCATTTATAGGTCTTGCAACATGGATTTGTGCTCATAATAAAATGAGTAAAGAATATTCATCTGCCGTACTTGCTTAAAAATACTGATGATATCTTTTGAATTCCTAGCTCCTTGGGTCAAATGATGTGCAGTGCATTCCTCTCCAGTGTAGAGAGAACATAGCTTCTGTTTTTGAGCAAGCCTCTTCTCTTTTGAGAGGTGTAAGGCCTTTACCAGCACACTGGGGTCAGATGTCTCACATGTCTGAATTACAGATGAGGTGCTCAGAACTGGACATTTGGTGTCCTGTCTTTTGCTGTTGGATTGTGCATTTTCTGGGTGAAAATTGTTTATTTTCTTTGTTTGGAATCTGATGGGAATTTCAGTCTCTCTGCTCTGGCTTCCTGCAGAACTAGAATGGGTAAAAGGCGTGGGTGTAGCAATCTGTTACACGTGTCCCTCCGCTACAGTTCTGGGTTCTTCTGCAGACTCTGAGCTGTGGCAGGAGCACACCTGTTCAACTCGATTTGGATTTCCAAAGTGCTGCTTCTCTCAACACTGTCCTAGAGCTCTGTGACCAATTATTCTCACAGACTTTTTGGCTGGAAGCAATTTTTGGAAGGTTTGCTGCTTTCCAGCTGGATTTGCTCCAGCTTGCGTGAGCATTACTGTCAGTGTGTGAGGTGGAGAGGAAGAGACCACGACAGATTGTGTTTGCATCTCATTCTCTCAGCGGTATTGTCCTCTTATTTACATTTAACAAACCTATTTATAAAGTTTCAGCTGTGAGATACCTGTTGCAGGAACTCAACCAGTGACCCTTCCAAAAGTGGTCGCATTTATTAAATGTAGGTCTTTGTTTTATGTATAAATTTGTCAAAGGTATAAATGAATGTAATTATCATTGATAATGATCCTTCTGTCTTCCTAGACTTTACTCCTTTTTATCATTAGATTTGTGTGACTGAGTTTAGGGAAGACTAGAAGAGCAGTGACTTTTCCTAATGATTGGCTTCAGTAAAGGAGAAAGACTTTCTTATGACTGGGCAGTTTCATCATTGCTGACATGCCTGGTCAGCTGCTAAATGGTCTAAAATTTGCATGTCTCAATGTTGTGGGGTTTTTATTTTGTAGGTCAAGGAGTGGATGAACCACTCTCTGAAACTGGTTTCAGGCAAGCAGATGCTGCTGGTTTATTTCTCAGTAATGTGAAGTTTACCCACGTCTTTTCAAGTGACCTCCTTCGAGCAAAGCAGGTAAGTGTTTCTTGAGGCAACAACTGGCTTCCAAATCTGGCATTTATTTGCTGCTGGCGATGCAAAAATAATGCAGTGACAGAGCCAAAAGCTGCTCCTGATCTCTGGAAGTGTCCAAGGCCAGGTTGGATGGGGTGCTGAGCAACCTGGGGTAGTGGAACGTGTTCCTGTCCATGGTAGGGTTTTGAACTGGGTGATCTCTGACTAACCCAAATCAGTCCCTGATTCCATGATTTGGCATTATTTTATATGGGCATTGTTGGGGAACTTCAAGGTATCACAGACGAAAATTAGTTTTTCTCTGAAGAAGCAAACCAGATTGGCTGTGACATTGTGGTGCTGTCCCAGGCACTGTGGCTGCCTGCTGTGTTCTTCTGAGGAATGCAGACCAATGCAGGCAAGGTCAGGCTTTGCTGTGAAATCAGTACAAGGATCATTAAACGTGCAGAGATGTTGCATGTTGTCTGGCATGTCACACCTCTTGCCTTGATGCAGTAAATATACAACATAGATTAAATAAAGAGGAAAAATTACTTCATGAGATTACGTGTGACCTTGTGTGCAAGATTATGAAATACTCAAAATTAGGGAACCAAAACTTTTAAAGTTAGAGATCAGTTCTTCTAGTAAGGTCATGTCTCCTGTGGAGGCCCGGTCTTTAATTCTCTCTTCTGTTACTATTCTGTGATTTCAAGAGACATTTAGGGAGTTGAAACTCCCAAACAATTCTTGTTTGCTTGCTTTTTGCTGTGTTGTCCTGCTAAAAGTCTAGGAAGCTATGCTGTAAATCAGATCAACCAAATGTAGTATAAATCTCCTTTTTTTTCCTTGGAACATACACCATCAACATTGCTCATCAGTTTTGCAGCACAATTCCAGAAACTGCTGTAGCAGCACAACTTAAACAGAAAACAAAAGAGACAAGGAGGGAAGAGTGCAATAGTTGGATATTTTAAAAATGCAGAATAGCTACCTGAGTCACTTCTTCTACGTGTGTGAATGGCAGTGATGATATTTTAAAACATTAAGAGTGCTTTCTAACTTTCATAAAACTGTCTGTGCTGCATGCCTGCCTTATGAGAATTGGTTTGGGATTTTTTTTTCTTATATTAGAGAAAAAAAGCCTTTTCCATGAGGAGCACTTTCAGAATTGCACTCTCCTAATGTGAAAGACCTGAACTTTTCTTTTACATACAGGAAATGTATTTTGCCATTTGTTTGACAAATTGTCCAGATGTTGGGAAAGCTTTCCCAAAGATGTGTGAAACTGAAATTTCCATGTGGTTGGAACTCCCTTTCTTGGCAGCTGCAGTTCTATGAAGGGCCTGTTACTACACTGTCACTTCACAGCTCGAGTATGGGAGGAATGTACAAGTTCTGTTGCAAAAGAGGAAATTCCTGCATATATTCGTACAAATAACTGTGCTGTGCATATACACAAGGAAGTGGATTCAACCCTATCTTTAATTTTTGACAGAAGTTATTCTTTGACAGAAGGTTAAAGTTCCAAGACCAAATTTGTCCTGAGCAATATACCAAATGTGCCAGTAGTACAACAAGGCTGCCTATTTGTGCCGGAATCCAAGGAGCGTTTTTAAAATGAGTTCTTCAAATGTCAGATTGATTGGGTGTGGATGTTTGCACAGCCCAAACTGTCTGTGAAGCCAGTGCAGCCTTCACCCTTGGGTGCATGTAAGAAC
The DNA here is from genome assembly GCA_910950805.1 of Acrocephalus scirpaceus scirpaceus. NCBI lineage: Eukaryota > Metazoa > Chordata > Aves > Passeriformes > Sylviidae > Acrocephalus > Acrocephalus scirpaceus. The sequence goes on from OU383777.1 coordinate 60,798,607, forward strand.
CAGGAGCAGGTCAGCCGTCCTGTGGTTTCCAAGAAAGACAAGGAGCTACCAGAGAGGACCCAGTAGAGGCCACAGAGATGATGAGGGGTCTGGAGCATCTCTTTATGAGGAGAGACTGAGGGAGCTGGGCCTGGTTAGTCTGGAGAAGACTGAGAGGGGATCTCATTAATGCATATAAATGTGTCCAAGGTGTGTCAGAGGATGGTGGCAGGCTCTTTTCAGTGGTGCCCATGGCCAGGATGAGGAGCCATGGACACAAACCAAAACACAAGAAGTTCCACCTCAACATACGGAAGAATTTCTGTACATTGAGGGTGGCAGAGCCCTGGAAGAGCTGCCCAGGGAGGGCCTGGAGTCTCCCTCTCTGGAGACATTCCAAACCCACCTGGACACGTTCCTGTGTCACCTGCTCCAGATGACCCTGCCTTGGTAGAGTGATCTCCAGAGGTCCCTTCCAGCCCTAAGGATTGGCTGTGGCAGCCAGGCAGGTGTCAGATGTTTTTTCAGTTGGATTAACTGAGCAGTTTCAACAAACACAGATGTGTGTCTGGCCCATGTACTGTATGTAAAGAATGTATGGACATCATTGCTCTGTGTTCTACTCAAGAGAAGACGCGGCTCTTATCCCAGTAAACCCTGCTGCCCACATCTCACGGGTGCTGTGTCTTCAGCTGTTCTGGACTTTGAATTGGGAAGAAACTGCCAGAAGATTGCAGCTTTTCTGTTTTTATGGCCTGGGCCGTCTATCCAATTCTGCCAGACTGGTAGCTGAAAAACTCTCTGTTTTGTTGGTTTGGGTTGTTGGATGCTGCTGCTGGGATTCACCTTGGCTGTGGTGGTGTAAGGTGGTATGTCTATGTTCTGTCCAGTTGATGTGACTGTATATTCACTTTTTAGACTGCTGCTGCCATTCTAGGGAAAAACAGGTTTTGCAAAGATTTGGAAATCAAGTACGATGCAAGACTGCGAGAGAGAGTAAGTGCCAAAAGAATTTGCTATCAAATATTGAACAATTTGAAAATGTAACTTCCTGCTGATGGGTATCTTGGCTTATTGAATGGTAGATTTAGCAGTGGAGAGCACTATTTGATGTGTTTTTAATCATTGGAAACTGAACTATTCATGGCAGAGACAATAAATTGTTTGCAGAATGGTGAAACAGAGCCAAAATTAAGTGATGAGTGTTGTAACTATGATGCTTTAATGATTTAAATAAGGTAAGATTTAGTGTTTAAGGAGCAGCATTTGACTGTAGAATTTCCTGTTTGAATTGTTTTTCTCTCAGAAATTCCAGTTCTTCCCTTGAAATCAGCAAGGGAAATTATGATTTACTTTAATTGCGAGGCTACTTGTGTGGTTTTGTTTCCTTTTTTTTATGTCTTTTTCAAAAATTCTGAAGTGAAGATGGATCCATTCTCTGTTGTGAAGACTTCACAGGTCTTTAGAGGAAATACTGGTTTCTTGCATGTGAAAAATAATTCCCTGCAGCCTTTCTGCAAGCATAGAGAAGATGGAGTTTATCCTCATGTGAAGGGCTACATACAGAAGCACTTGCACTGTGATCTCAGTCACAAAGACACTTGAATTTTGCATGCTGGGGATGAGTGTCAGTGGAAAAAAAAATTCTCCTCGCAAAGATCAGGCTGAGAGTCATGTTTTGGATGTCCATGCTTTAAATGAGATGCTGCTCTTAGTGTGTTTATCTACTGAGCATATATATATATATATATATGTACATGTATGTGTGTATATATCTGCTCTTTAAAAGGATATGTATAAAGATATTTCCTCAGCCAAAACTGGGATAAAATGTAAAAGGTAGCTAAGCCTTGGGAATCCAAGAAGACAAAGCTGTGAGGAGCTGTTTGTGGCCTCTGGAAGGGGCACAGGAGACCTGACACATCCTGCCAAAGGCCCTTTTTCTCTTACAGAAGTATGGTGTTGCAGAAGGAAGGCCTTTGGCTGACCTCAAGGCTATGGCAAAGGATGCTGGAGAGCAATGTCCTTCATTCACACCTTCTGGAGGCGAAACACTGGATGAAGTATGGTATTTATTTATGCCCTGCTTTCTAGGCTTTTTTATCAGTGCAATTGCAGCCATTGGGAGCTTCCCACTGAGAGCTCAGTCCAAGCAGAGATATCCTCTAAGCTAAAAAATACTGCTTGGTCTGATAACAGAGGCTGCCAAGAGGGAAATCTCTTTATAACTGAAGTATTGATTTTGAGTCTGACTCCTCATGAAGCTCTGTCTCACAGGAGAATGACAGCAATTTGCTCTCTGGAGGGCAGAGGAGTTTGCACAGCAGTCAGTAACTTACATTGGCTTCTGGGCCTTGTCTGTGAGAGATCTCTGTCTTTTGACAGAGAAGTAGTTATGTAGTTATGTGTCAGGTTTCTGAAAGGCCAAATCTGTGCTTGTTTCACAACAATCTCTTTGGTCTTCACAATGTTCCCTTCTGGCCTTTCCCTGCAGGTGAGAGAGCGTGCAAGGGATTTTTTTGAGTTCCTGTGCCAGCTGGCTGTTGAGTTGGAGCAGAAGGAGCAAGGCAAGCCTGGTGCACCAGGCAGGAGCTCAGGAACATCTGGAGAACAGTTTGTTTTCCCTTGGACAAACCACTGCAGTGAGGCAGAGCCGAGCTCCGAGGGCAGCGGATCTTCCACGGTATTAGATGCCAATATTTTGGTGGTGAGTCATGGAGCCTACATGAGGAACTGGATTGGCTATTTTGTTTCAGATCTCAACTGTACCTTACCAGCAAATTTAACCAAGTCCCAGCTGTCTTCTGTCAGTCCCAATACTGGAGTCAGTCATTTCATTATAAAACTTGAAAACGGGAATTCATTAAACCCCAAAATCACGTGTGTCTGTCTTAACCAAGACTCTCACTTAGTGGATGTGGGAGCTGAATGTGTAGCTTCAAAAGTATTTTAAGAGTCTCTGTGGTGGGAAAGTGGGATTAGATCACAATTTTGCTAAGCTTGGGAAAAGTATCTGTAGTGATGACTGGGATTGACTGGAATTGCTGACACTAAACTGCAAAAAGGGAGACATGCAACTGCTTGCCATCTTAAAACCCACAATTTGCATGGTCCTAGTGCCCGGTATAAGTTTGCAGTAGCAAAATAAAACAAATATTCTCTGTTCTCAGAAACATAATACTTGTAGTCACTTGCATATCTGCTCCTACGGCATATATTTCAAACAACTCCTTTGCATTACTCCGTAATTATTTTGGTTACCTCCAAGTGAAGGGGTTGGGGAGGGGAGAGGAGTGGTACCTCAAAGCTGAGCTGTACTGTATTCTTGTTTTATTACAAAATGCTATATTGTAATATGAAACATACATATTGTCTTAAAATGAATTTTTGAATGCAATAGTAGAACCTAGGAAGGAGCATTGCCGAGTGGGAAAGGTTTGGTGCAGAGCCAGGGGATGTGACTCTGACACTGAATATCTGTGAGACACTGGGCAAGTGTCCTTTCCATTTGTAAAGTGGGAATGATGATAAACCTACCTCGCCAGGAGTATTTCCTAAGAAATTGTTCAGGTTGCTGAGATGTCTCTTGAAGAGCACTGTACACAAACACAGAGTATTTATTTTTAGCTGTGAGCAGGGTGAGGAACCTCGTGTGCACATAGTAATGGTCTCTTTTCTGGAAAAAGAACTTTCTCTCTGGGGTAAGTTGTACCTGACTGGAATCCTTCTGTCAGCTGCAGTCATGCACTTGATTCTATGAATATTTTTGCCTAGAATGAGGCAAGTTTGATTGTTTGGTGATTGTTGATGTTAATACTGTGTTCTTTCCCCACTGGGGTGTTTGTGGTGTTAAAGTTTGAGCTTATCTGGTTTATGTTATTTATAAGATTCACATATTTTTTTTTCGTTTGCATATTTTAAGGCTGTTTTAAAAAAAATAATTAAAGGCTCCTGACTAGAACTCCCATTTCATCTGTATTTCTTTTGAGGTAAAAATCTTTCTTGATACTGCCCTGTGAAGCTTTGCTCAGATCACATAACTTCCTTTCTTTCCTTCCTGGCCTTTTACTGTGAAAAAGACTCTTAGGGCTGATGTTGTTTAAAAGTGTCCATAGCTCTTTTTCCGTAATAAAATAATTCTTTCTCAATATACTGAAGAAAATAAATCTTCACAGGAAGCGAAAATGGGAATGTGACTTCTGCATGGACTCCTCAAAATCTTTGTGAAATGCATCATCCTAGAAGGCTCCTCAATTCTGAATTGATGGTCACAGACAATGAGGATAGAAGAGCTTTAATTATGACTTCTAACAGAATTAGTGGTAGGAGAGTGGGGCAGGAGTTAATTCTGAATTTGCCTGTCTGTGGTAGTGCCAGTTTATTTCAGGCAGGCCACTTACATAGCAGGGAATTCTCCTGTCAATGCTTTAAACCGCTGAAACTCTCCTGGAACTGCCTTGTCCTGAATTTTGCCAGTCATTCCATCAATTCTTCTTGGAGCCAGACTAAGGGAGTTGAAAATGCAAGAGAATGAGTGGAGATGTAACATGTTTTTCTCCCTAAGTCTGCCATTTCATCAAATATTTCAAAACACATGAGTGATGGGGGTGCTTCTCACTTTAAAAGGTTTCTTTTTCTTTCTTGTCTTCTCTCAAGCAGGTAATTAATGTTTTGTTCTTGTTGATTATGCCATAACTTAGGAGAACATCTACTTCTTTGTCAAGTGCTTTGCCGCTGCTTGGGTTGCTATTCCCAGAGGGATTTTTGACTCTTCCTCTATAATATGCTTTACCTTCTTTTTTTTTGTATTTATAGGTTGTTAAAATTTAAATCCAGCCTAAAAAAGCTGTCTGTGTGATTGTTTTCTTTAACTCATTGTTACCAAATTCCTCTTGTAATTCTCACACAGGGCAAGTAGGTGGTACCGTGGTGCCTAACAAGGAAAAATACCAAAGAGTGAAACCACTCAGGTTTTCTAAACAGCTCCTATCTTAAAGAAGTCACATTTTTCAGTGAAAATGCATCAGAATCTCCCAGTTTAGACTTCATAAAGCACACTAAAATGCTGCAAACACATCTGCCAGTGGCTGAGGGAGTACAAGCAGTCAAGAGTGTCCTGCAGTTGCCTAGGTGGGCTTATAGCCTGCCCTAAAATAGTTGCATTTTTTATTTCTCCTTTGTTGTGTCAGATGTCAGGTTCCCTCTGCAATAAAAAGTCGCTAATTTTGGGAGCTTCTGAAGCTAATTCTAACAGCTGTTTTCTTTAGGTCTGTGTATAAGTACTCCTCTTTTTAAGTTTTTACATCGACACTGAGACTAAATCTTTTTTTGGTCAAGTGATTCTTGTGCATGTGTACAGTAAATCTGTACAGTTTATTGGGATCATGGGAAAGGAGAGCTGCAGCAATAGATGGGTCTGTTAGGAATAGTAACAACATAAATATTTGAGGGATTACTCAGTAGTGGCAATGGTTGCTGGCTCCATCTCCTCACTGGTCTGCCTCTCCTCGAGCAGCCGTCAGGCAGGGAGCTCTGGTAGTACCACAGTTTCCTTCCTCCAAAGCAAAGGTATTTTCTCTACACCCACAGATTTCTGTTGAAAAATGTTTTCCAGATATAGCCCTGCTTTTGCAATAGGAAGAGGGTTTCCCCCTTTTTTTTTTCTTCCTTTTTTTTTCTTCCTTTTTTTTTTTTCCCCCATGTAGAACAGAATTTAAATCAGATGCATTCTCTATCCAAGCTTTTGCCTGTCTCACATCCACACCCCACATGCCTGGACTTAAAATATGTCAGATTTCCCCCAGATGTGTCCTGCTTTTGAGGTCTTTGGCCATGAGCCTGAGGTTTTTGGATCTTTATAATCCCAGGCAAATGGCAGCTGCATGGCACAAATGAACTGCCACAGTGATTTGTGAGCTGCTTCTCTGATATCCATGGATCTGGCAGAGCCACTGTGGGGGATCTGTGTGTGTGTGGTGACTCCAGTGCCGTTCAGGAGAGCCTCCTGTGTGACAGCTCTGCTGTCACCTGCAAACAGCTCTGGGGTTCCTGGGGTGCAGGGACCCCATGTGGCAGTGGATTACTTACCTGAGTGCTAGAGGCTGGTAGCAGGGCTCCCAAGGGCACAGAGGGTAAGGCACAGGAGGATACTGGAATAAAACCCAAGAATCTTGAGCAGGCTGTTACTGGTCACCAAAGGAATGCACCTGAGGTCCAGACAGAACTCCTTTGAGTATAATATTCTTTCCATCCTCTGCCCAGTTGGATCATCCAGCCATAGCTGAATGGGAGCAGGGTGGTGCACCAGACTTGACTGTAATAAATCCTGAATTATTTTGGAAGAGCTGGCCATTTAAAAGTGAATTTACTGAATTTAAAAGCTGAGGTGGAAAAAGGAGGTCTGATTTCAGAAGGGCAGGAATCACAAAATTAGTTTTAGAATCGTGGAACATCCTGAGTTGGAAGGGACCCACAAGAATCATTGAGTCCAGCTCCTGGCCATACATGGGACAATCCCAAGAATTACACACTTTCTTTCTCCAAAGAAATTTAAATAATGGTTAATGCAACAAATTCAGAAGGAGAAAGTAATTACAGGCAAGAGAGGTAGATGAAACCTGTAATCTAATAAAATGAGTTTTTACCATAAGTAGTTCACACTAGGCTAAATGGGTAGTTCTTTCATGAAGTAACTAATATATAGGCAAGGGAAAAATTAATTATGATCTAGGTGAATCTTAACTGAATGCTTAATGCCACAATGGAAACCATCAGCTCAGCTGGAAAAGACAAATGCTGCTTAGGAGAAAAAACATGGTCCAGAAGGTATGCAAGAAATTAGTGAGCATAGAAGTAGTAATGTCCAAGGTCAAGCACTGAGCTGGAGTAAAGCTGCTATTTAAGTCCCTTAGGGAGAAATTTTTTTGTAATGACTTCAAATAAGAGTACAGTAATGTGGAAATACTAGTGAGAAGGCATCATCAATAAGTAAGTGGGGCAGAGTAGCGTGCAGAGGAGGAAATTATGAACTTCCAATCTTACAACTGCTTGAGTTTTATGTACCCACAGAATGGGTCAGACTGGACCCTGACAGTGGCTCACGTGGTGCCACCTCCCTGCTCCAGCAGGGCCATCCCAGAGCACAGGGCACAGCATTGTGTCCAGATGGTTCTGGAATATCCTCAGTGAGGAGACTCCACACCCTCTCTGGGCAATCTGTTCAGTCCTCGGTCACTGCACAGGACAGAAGTTGTGTCTCATGTCCAGGTGGAACTTCCTGGCATCAGTTCCTGTCCATTCCTCTGGTGCCATTGCTGGGCCCCCTGGAGCAGAGCCTGGGCCCTGCTCAGAGCCTTCCCCACAGAAGCTTTTAATTTACCAAGTATCTTTAATCCCAAGGTCTTTGAGCCAGGATCACAAGTAATTCCCAGCAGGACTGAACTGACACACCTGTGGTTTCCCGTTGCTTGAAAAAGACATTTCCTAATAGAGGTTAAAATCCCATCATGGTCAGTCTAGACCTACTAAGATACTGTTTTTCTCATCATCTTTCACAGAACTTTTATATTTTGAGTTGCATGAAACATGTAAGAAGCTGAAACCTGTGAGGCTGGAAGTAACGGGACAGCAGCACACAAATATTTTCAGACACTGCTGCTTCCATTTATTTGTTCACTCAAGTACTTCTGGAGGGGGAAGCTTGAACAGACAATGCAGAATCCACCACTGGGAGAGAACGGAAAAGTTTATTGGTACTTTTATAAAAGGAATTACAGTCTCTATAATGCATTATTATAAATACTTATAAATATTCTGCGGGATTTAAGACCCACTCAAATAAATAAATAAATACTGTGACATAAATAAGTAATGCTTTCTTACTAGTTGGTGATTTCCAGCATCTCCACTGAAGAATAAATTCTTTTAAGTTTTGATACAATTGCCTATAGTTAAAAATACTGGTTCTTGATGGAAAATCAACTATGTATTCAGTCTTAGCTTACTTATCCCCTGGCTACTGATAGAGTGAGCAACCCTTCTTTCTCTGTTCTAGTATAGGAATATAGAGATGGTCTATAGATGTAACCCCCCAATATTTCCCATCAAAATTTAATGTGGACAGAGCTTTTAATGGTTCCAGTTGTTGCAGGGCAGTTGCCTCAGAGCCCTAGAGAGGAGCTCTGTGGAGCTTCTTACAATTAATGCAAAATGCAAATTTCGTTGGTGTACTTGAAGTCCAGAGCTGTCAAGGAGCAAAAACCAAGAATAATAGTATAGGAATCAAGTAGAGATATCAAACTAGAAAATAAATAAAATCACACCTCTCCACTGTATAGACAGCAAGTTAAAAAGTCTTGCCATATTTTGAATAAGCAAGAAAAAGTGCAACTGTCTGCTTGCCTGCACTTCCCTTAATTCCTTAGAATCACTCTTTCCCTTCAGAAATGAATCAAAAAACACTATAACTTTAGAAAAACAAATTCCAAGAGATGGAACTCTAATCCTTATCAGGACCGATCACAAGGCTTGTTCTATCCTCCTAAGTATTTATACAAATTAGGAATCTCTCCATCTGGGAAAACTATTCTGAGAGCAGAATCAGGACCTATGGCTTTTCCAACATAATGCATTGAATGTGGTAGATAAAGAGATATTGTGTATATATATAAATACGGGGGGAAAAAAAAAGAGATGATTTTAAAAGCTGTCAGCAGTCCTGCTGCTGTGCTAAATTCAGAAAAAAATTAAATGAAAGCAAGAAGCACAGGGGGTTCTTATTCTGATTTTGTTGCACTGATGTAACTCCAGTGGCTTCAGTGAATTACTTCATGAGAAAGAAAAAAAGAACAGCATCCAAACTAACATTTTTTGTGTATTGCTGTGAGCACACTGAGGAGCAATATACCACTTTAAATTGTTGTCAGACTGATAAATACTCTCAATAAACAGAGCAGAAGAATCTGTGTTTTGGCATGCAAAAACCCCCCACAAAATAAAAACCTCAAATCTCTGCCACACTGGATTTTGTGCTGCTCATCAGTGCCTTGCACCCGATTTCTGAGTTCATCAAGAACAACTTTTTCAAAGTGAACTTACCCAAAGCATAAACCAATCTAGGGAAAAAATTTTGTCACCATTAGAGATCTCCTGATTAATAGTAATTTCGCTCCTACAAGTACAAAGCATCTGATACCTGCTCAGAACTGAATACAAACAGGGATGCTAATTGGACATTCATTTTCTAAATACAAACCTAATTTTCATTAAATGAAAGTCTTCATTATAGTCTAAATATTAAACCTTTGATCCTTATTAAACGTATTTTTTTTTTATTTTTCCCCTCTAGAGTTCAGTGTTATGGAAAACGAACCATCCTGTTTAGCACACTATTAATTATTATTAATCCTGATACTTCTCTCTGGGTTGGAAATATGCAAAACTAATGATCTGTATTTCCATATTGAGATGCTAGAATTTAGTAAATGTAGAACTGTGATAGAGAACCACTTGAGAGAGAGTGTGAGATTCTTCTCTTTTTTTTCAAAACCTCAGCTTGGATTCAGTGTCAGAAATTGCTTTTTTTTCCCACAGGACTCTTTAATCCTATCCTGTTGTCCTGTCAATTCCTCCAGTTTTCCATGTCTGCTGCTTCTATGACAGCAGAGTGGCCTTTTTTTGACTCATAGGGGTGAAGAGAGAATGAAGCTCCGACTTAAAAGCTAAAAACAAAGAATCACAGAATGGGTTGGAAGGGACCTTAAGGCTCGTCCACTCCAACCCCCTACCATGGGCAGGGACACCTTCCACTATCCCAGGTTTCTCAGAGCCCTGTCCAATCTGACCTTGGACACTTCAGGGATGGGGAATTCACAGCTTCTCTGTGCAACCTGTGCCAGGGCCTCAGCACCCTGACAGGGAACAATTTCTTCCTCATATCCAATCTAAACTTACTCCTGTCTGTGTGAAACCATTCCCCCTTGTCCTGTTTTTGTAGTTTCTGAGCCCCTCTCCAGCTTCCCTATAGCCCCTTCAGATATTGGATACATGACATATATGGTAATTTTTACATAAAAAAAGAACACACCACCTGGCAGTTTGTCTGCTGTGCTTGGACAGGATGGTGCTAGTAAGAAGATTCCCTGTCTCTGCTGGAATCTCGGATGCTCCAGGTTTCTACATCAGTAACGTAAAACCAGTTTCTCATTTCATAAAAGGGATTTCTTTGTTTGTTTGTTTGTTTTCCTCATTGATGCAAACTTAAGGTGATTCAGACCCCAAAGGGTTTGGTTTGTGTTATTCTTTTCAAAAATGGATCGTCTTTCCAGTAGAGCCCAAGCTGGAAAAATCCAACTTGTACTTACAGACAGTAGTTTACTGACAAAACAAGATTTGAAGCTAAGGAACTTTTCCCAATGTCTCCCAGGTTTCTAAGAGCCACTTTGGCATTCAGGCTGAGTGTGACAGACAGTTCCTTTTGCCTCTGTCTTCATGTGGTGACCACAAGGGCCGCAGTTATCTCGTGATGTAGAAGCGGGGGCTTGGGTACCTCCTGGCCTCCATCATAGCATGGGGATCATCGGGGTTCACCACGTCGTTCTGGTTGATCCTCATGGGCTCCCTGGGCATGTGGAGAAAGTCTGCTGGCTGCTGTTGCAGGGAGCCAAACACCGGGGTCTTCCTCTGCGGGACCAGGATCTGGTGAGGATCTACTGGGTCAACATCTGCACTCCTGGTGTGCCTGTGGGGCTCAGGGGTGTTGAATCGGAACAGAGGGATCTCATTCCTCCTGGACAAAAACTGGGAGTATGGTGGTGGATTCATACCGGGGGAGAAGGCTTGTTTAACTCTGCCTAAGCTCACCAAGAAGTGGTGTTTGGGGGATTGGTACACATCATACCCGTTTTCTAGTGTCCTGTGGTTGAACACGCAGTCCTCTTGGCTGAAGTAATGCTGAGGGGAAAAAATAGGACACCTGTGAGCAGAGGAGTCTGGTGAATTACAAACACTGGTTAAAGAGGGATGAGATCTTGCAACAGGTGTTTTTCTGATCTCCCGGGTCTGTGTCTGACCCAAATGTAGATCAGAGTTGGATGTCCATACTTTCAGAAAAGCAATTTTAATGATAAACCCTGTTTTCTCCCAGAGGGTCATCCCCCATGGCTCTGTGCTACAGTTTGGTCCCTCACTGGATCTCATTTCATCCTAATTTACCCAGGCAGGACCTCAGATGATCTTTGTCAGCTCTACAACTTAATACAGTCAAAGGAGAGAGCAAAGTCTGACCTAAGTATCAGATCTTCTCTATTGCTTCCCCCTCCACCTGCAGCTACCCAGGCTTGCCCTGGCTGGGGAAATGGGCACCACAGCAGCAGAATGCACTAGCCATTCAGCCTCAAGGCTTAGGAAAGGTCACTCACCGAGCCAAATATGTTTCCTTTCATGTCCATACACAGGTAGCGTCCACTCTTCACACCTGTGATTATTACTGAGCCAGCACCCTCAGACTTGATCATTAGGGCACCTGTTCAGAACAAGGAAAACATCAAATCCAAGATCCATTTCAACACTGCATTTACAGATCCACAGATGGTGTGTCTCGAAGTGACATCTGGGAGTCCACACCAACCTCCCACATGACCTGGGACTGTTACCCATCCTAAATCAGGTTTGCTGTGGCTTTGGAAAACTCCCAGGATGGAGCGCACCTCTCCGGGTGCCCTGTTCCAGTGTGGCACTGACCTCCCAAAGACAACTTTTTTTCCCTCTGAAGTCCCAAATCGCGGTCTGAGGACATTGCCCTCAGTTCTGCCATTGCCCGCATCCAGGGGTAGTTTGTCCCCCTCATCTTTGTGACTGTTGTATTTTTTCAGTGGTGCTCAGCAGTGGCATCAGAGTAACGGGCAGGAACTGATACTCAGGAAGTTCCACCTGGACAGGAGGCAGAACTTCTGTCCTGTGCAATGACCGACTCTTTAACAGATTGTCCAGAGAGGGGGTGGAGTCTTCTCACCGGGACCATCTGGACACAATCCTGCGCCCTGTGCTCTGGGATGGCCCTGCTGAAGCAGGGAGCAGGTGACCCCCTGTGGTGCCTGCCAATTCTGTTACTACATTACCCTTAACATCCTTTTTGCTGGACTAAAACCACAACAGATCATGATCAAAGCCCCCTGAGAACCCTGTGCCAGACCAGCTCCACCTTCTACTCATCCAACTTGAACGGGGGTGGCTGTAGTGCTCTAAGAGCAATGTCATTGGTGCCAGGCAAAGTGGGAATTATAACTTTCCTTGACCTGCTCCTTGCATTTGACTCAGTGCCTGTTGCCTTGTCCCACCCAGGAGATCTGTGCACACCCAGACCATGCCACCCTGGTGCAGAACTTGGTACATCCCATTGTCTGGTGGCTCAGTGGCAGCAAATCAGTGACCCTCCCTCTCAACACCCCTTTTATCATCTGATTTCTGTCTTTCATGCTCCACCATTCCAAATCCTGCTGTGCTTGTTTCATGGCAGATATGGGAAAATATGATATTTTGTTGTCTGTTGTTCTCTAAAATCCCACACTGGTTCTTGACCAACATACCTAAAATGAGTTTATAAAATCTTTAAATATGTAGGAAGAATAACAAGACAGTGCCAGCATTTCTGTGAGTGTTTCATTATCAGCTCTTTAAAAAACAGCAGAGTGTGATCCTTTTTCCTCATTAATTAAATTATAACTTTAAAAAACATCCTTATTTACATATGTAAAAACTTCATTACCTAGGCTTAGATTTTTAACTGAGTGTATAAAATAGATGTAATAATAATAATAGTAGTAATAATAATAACAACAACAACAATCTTTTATGATGCATAGCTACTTGTGATTTGAATGCTGCTAAGAGAGAAGTATTTTTGAAATGCTATAAAAGAACCCTAAGTCTTAAATCCCACCCCCCCCATTTGTCTAATACCTAAAAGTTTGGGCCAAGTATTTAGCAAAAGAAGAAGAATAAACTATTCTCTGTTGAAATAAAATAATAAAATATATAATGGAAGAAACTGTGAAGACACTATTTAGTGTGAGAACCTTTTAGTGATACTAGGGCATAGTGTCTTCTCATAAGCCCCAAAGGCTCAACATTTCTTTTATGCCTGTCTGTCATAGTTTCCTCCTTTTTAACTGACCTTTGCATGCCCATGTTCTGTGCACATTGAAACTTAAGTTTTAGTAGTTTTCAGCCCTCCACCCCAAAATACAGATTTTATGGATGCCATCAGTTTTCTCTGATGCTCTGGTGAGTTCCCTCAGTGCAGTTGCTTTGGTAGCACCATCAGTGGGAAGCAGCTGTTAGGAGGATATTACCAACCTCTAATAGGAACTTCCACCAGAAACTGGGGGTAAAATAATGAAGTGAAGGATAATTCAGGTGGTTTTTCCTTGCAGGGTATTACAGGAACATAGGACTTTAGTTGTCCTAGGCAAGGAATGAAATTCCCTGTCCACTAGATTTCTTTGGAGTGATTTTATTTGTTGAGCAAAAGGAGAATTGTAATGATGTGCATTTTCTATCCTACGGCTGTGGTCCTCTGCCTGTCTGCCTAATGAGAAAAGGGATTTTCTATAGGTGATGAGGACGTAAAAAATCTTGTTGTCCCTCCCCTGCTCCCATGGAGGTCTGTAGGAAGCCACTTACTGTAGATGGTTTGGTGAGGAGCGCCATCGACGTAGCCATCAGCGTTGATTTGGAGGTGGAAGCTGCTCCTCTCTGTGTCAGTGTAGAGATGCATCAGGTGGTCTCCATTGCCCCAGCTGGGACTCAGCAGCGGAGAGGAGTTGGGAAAGGCAAGGGAAGCCTTCAGGCTGCAGAGCAGCAGGAGCAGGGAGCTGCAGGGAATGCCCTGGGGAATGGCTCGCCGTTCCATGGTGGGTCAAGGTCTGCTCCTTGCCTCCCCTCGTGAGTGGAGTGTGAATCCTCAGACAGGATCCCTTCTTCTCTGCAGAGGCTTATAAAGGGCAGCAACATGACATCACACAGGAAAACCTTCTCCACATCCTTGATTTTTGGCAAAGCAACATTTTAAGTGTCCCGAAACCTCAAGGGAAGGATCTCTGGCTAAGGTGTGTGGGGGAAAAATGTAAGGTTTCTAAAGACAGCTCACGAAAGCTAATCATATGTTCAAATGTTATCTACAACCCTGTGACATCTGAAAGCTTCCCACGCCCCTACTGTTGGATCCAGGAAGGGCAATCCACTGCACTTGAACTGAAGGGAATGACCCTTCGGACCTAAATTATCTTTCTTTTTTGTCAGATGTGTTTATTCAGACTCCCACCTCCCCTCACCGTTTCCAAGCTGTATTCTGTTTTAGTGGAAACATCAAATACAGCTAAAATTTTGTTGCAAATGTACCAGAAGTTAATATTAAGTTGTACTAAGCCTGATTCCCCCTTTATTATGGTCTAAGTTCCACAACAAACCTGTTGGGCTGATGATTGTGTCCCTCCATTTAAGTGAAGGGAACTTGATATGAGCAGAGCCTACTTCAAATAAACTGTCCCTTTTATTTCTCCTGTTTCCTTCTGAGTCACATAAATAATTTAAAAGTGGCCAAAACAGCTGAAAATAATGTGTAAAACACTTAAAAGCTGGACGTTTGCTCCTGCATTGCACATCTGGCTGGCAGTTTGTAAAAAATGTTCCAAGATACAAGACCTGCTTCTCAGGTGTCCTGCCAATGCTGTGGATCTTTACAAACAAATTTTCTGATTTAAAAAAAAGATGGTTCCATTTATTACATGAAAATGCTGTACTAATGGGACACTCTATATGGGTGAATCAATGATACGAGTGGCAGGTTCCAAAACTAGACTGTATTAAGGTTTCTTTCAAAATTTAATATAAACTTGACAGAAGTACCCAACAATAAATGAATATTTCTTTAATGAAACCTGAGGATTTTAACTGTAGCAGTGTTAGGTTCAGTTTCAGTCTCTAGCTGGACACAGCATAAATAATTCTTAGTTTCATTAACAAGCTGTGGAGATGTACCATCACCATATAATAGACCGATAACATTAATGGATTGATACAACTGTAACCTGCTGCAGAAGTGGATCTGATTTTGGTTTTTTTATTATTTAAAATTAGTAAAATCCTGCCAAATTCTTCTGCCACACCTGTGTAAATCCAGAGACTTGCGTCAGAGTATATTCACCTGTGTAAATGACAGCACTTTTTAGCCAAAGTGTATAAGGGTCAGATCTTAAACTGATCAGGCTGACAAAGCTGGCTACACTGAAAGACAATCCAGATCTCAGATGTTTTACTGGTTATAACATCTGAAAAGCTTTAAATTAAAAGGTAGCTTAGAAGGAAAGCAGAGTTAATTTTTCTTCTCTTTTTTAAATTTTTTTTGAGAAACATCTCTACTGTTGAAATTATCCACCCATATTTTTCACTCTGGTCTTAGAACAAATGTTTGGGTGGGTTGGTTGTTCTGGTTTTTTTCTTTGTCCCCTTGATTAGACTCCTATGGATATGTGGGTATTGATACCTCAGTTGCAGAAGTGTCTCACAGAGGCATTGCACCCTCTTGGAATATTCTGTCATTCTTTTGTGACTGCAGTTTTTCTGGTTTGATGTTTCATATTCACCATGACATTTTGCTGTGCTTGCCAGCATGCACTGATCTGAACTTTCTCCAGTGCCTTGATGGCACAGAAAACATTCTCAGAGGTTTGAAAAACTTATTCAACCTCATTAAGCACATGCCAGTTGTTTCTCTTTTTATAATAGTCAGACTAGCAAAGATTACTTTTACAAACTAAATTGTTTGGCATTTTCTAAAGTTTCCCACAGCATCAGGAAAACTCCAGACTTTACTAAGTTCTGTTTATTCTGTTAGGCTAAATGAATTTATTAAGTCCCTGCTTGTGAGAATGATAATACAAATTCTGCTTTTTCATAGACTTTTTTGCTATAAACCTATAAATGTGGGGTTTTGTGGATTTTCAGATTTTTTTACAGTCTGTGTCTTTTTTATTTCTGGCTGATTTATTCCTTCTGTGGATATTTCACTTATCCTCTACCAGCTGTTGATGGGGTAGCCAGGTGTATGAAAGCTGCTTTACTCCTTCAGCCAAGTCTGTTATAATAGAAGTGATGACAACCTTTCTTGTCTTGCATGTTATGCTGATGCATCAGCAATAACAATATTTCTGCAACTTTTACCATGGGAGCTGGTATTGATTTTTCAGGTTTCTGTATTCCTCTGTGGTGTTTGATGAATTGAGATGGCTTTTCTCAGTTCTCAGCTAAGAAATTGATAATTTACAGAAATTGCTTGTTATAGGGAGAAATAAAAGGAAAAAAATGGGACTGCATTTAAAGATCACAACCATTTCACATGGCCACATTTTCCACTTCCCACTGCAGGGGTGCTACAAGCCAGTGTCAGGTGCCACAGCAGTGCAGGGAGCTCCTTAGACATATCTTGGAAAAGGAGCTGGGAGACAGCCTGGAGGAGCTACCACCTATTGTGAATGTCAGGAACCAAGGTTAAGTGAGGAAATACTCACTCCAGAGCAAAAGGTGAAAGAAAAAGATGGATATGACAGACCCCAGCTTTCAGGATGAAATTTATTCTAGATAATCGAGCAACCTGGTCTAGGGGGAAAGTGTCCCTGTCCATGGCAGAGGGTTGAAACAAGATGATTTTTATGGTCCCTTTCAACCCAAATCGTTCTGTGGTTCTGTGATTGATGCTCCAGCCCTTAGTGAGTCTCACTCCCCTCCTTCCCTGCCATGCCTTTGTCCTAGGCCTGCTCCTGCTGCCTCCTGCTCCTTGCTCCAGAGGCAGCTCAGCTCAGGTTTACCCAGGTATTCCAGGAACTCACCTGAGCCAGGTGGCTCAGTTGGAACACAGATAACACTCAGGCTTCCCTGGTATCATCATTTAACTGCAAAAGTGTACATAGAAGGAACTGAGGGTCACAGGACCAGACTGAGGTCTAATTTTTCCCCATTTTGACTGCTTTGAATTTGAGCTTTAGGTCATTTTGCAATCCAGACTTACCACCCCAACTCTGTAAAATCCTCAGCAGCTAAATGTCATCCCTTGTGCTGCTTTCTTTTACTGCTTATCCCCTCAGTTCTGTAGAGGACTCACAAGGCAAAGGCAAGCTTTTTTTACAACAAACTTAAGTTACTGCAAGTGACTTGCAGTTATCTTTTGGAAGGGCTTTGTGGACCATCAGAAATTTTCAGGTTAAAAAAAAAAAAATTCTATTCAGTCTAACAGATTTGCCTTCCAGGATTCTCCTACGAGTAAAATGACACGTCCCCTCATAGTGCTGGAGTTCCTTTCGTCACGTAGGAGCACCTGTAGCACTCTTGCCTAATAAAGCATATTGACTTATATTTAAACAGGTGGGTGGCTTGCCCTTTTGCAGCATTCTGTGCCATCTGAGTGCCTGTGCTGGCCTAAGGAAGCCTCTTGCTGTCTGCTGCTCAGCTCACATGGGAGTTTGGGTTGACAGATTCAAAACTACCTCTGCACTTAATAATTTCGTTTGCACTGCATGTCTTCAGAAGAGGTCACAGAAATCAAGGACCTGTCCCTCTGCCTCCCCTTCCTTGAAATCACTGTTACAAGTGGCTCTGGGGCGATCACACCCCCAGCGTTGGAAGCACAAGGGTGGAGTGCCTCTCCAGCAGTTATTCTAGGAATACTGACGCACTGAGCCGGGGGAATGTACAGTGGATGCTCTGTGTGTGTGTGTGTATGTGTGCAGATGCCTTTGCCACAGATTTCACCCGGTGTTGTTAAACACATCCTGACTGACCTTATTTGGAGGTCCCATTCTTGTCACACTGCCCACGACTAAAGAAAACATCCTGGCTCAGCTCACCTACGTGAAAAAGATGAGGTAAGCACAGCCCACTGGGTTCGGGACCGCAGCATGTACCAGCAGTTTCTGCAGTGTGCCTGCTCTAATGAACTGAAATGAAGGGCCTCATTCCTCCTCCAGCTGAAATCCTTGGCACAGCTCCCAGGCAAAGCAGAACCAGTCCCTAAAAGGTTTTGTTTTCTGAACAGAGTGTTTCTGTCATTTTAAGGGGGTCTGAGTTTTCTGAGGTGTTGTGGGAGAGAGGATGGGTGCAATTTGTGGTGAGAGCTGCTGATACCCTCAATTTCAAAAAAAATCATAGAATCACAGAATGGCCTGATTAGAAGGGGTCTTAAAGATAATTTCATTTCAACCCCACTGCCATGGACAGGGACACTTGTCACTATCTCAGGTTGCTCAGAGCCCCATCCAGCCTGGCCTTGGTCACTTCCAGGGATGGCCCAGCCACAGCTTCACTGGGCAACCTGTGCCAGGGCCTCCCCACCCTCACAGGGAACAATTTCTTCCCAATATCCCACCTAACCCTGCACTCCGGTCAGTATGAAGCCATTGCCCCTTGTCCTGTCACTCCACACCCTTGTAAAGAGTCTCTCTCCATGTTTCCTGTAGGCTGCCCTCATGTCTGGAAGAAAAATGTTCTGATCTGCTGTTGAGGCTTGGGAGGCCTGAAGTTTGTCGGAAACGTGTCCTGTGCACACACAGTCCTGCTGGCCTGCCTGCCCAGGCAGTGTGTCTTGTCTGAGAAAGGATCTTCTTTCTCTGGTGTGCTTTTTTCCAGGTGCTAAGGAATCCTAGGGACACAGATAGACAGCTTCACCAAGAAAGTCACTTCAGTCATGCATCTCCTATTGTAATACACTGCAAGGTGCTTAAAAGCAGGCTGATGGTTTTGTTTTGGGAAAACTCTTTGGTTTATGTAAAGTTTCCTATTTCCCTGCATTGTTATCTCAGCCTGGACTAGAAACATCGAGGAACACCTTCTGATCTAAGTATTTCTAGGAATCAACAACATCTGCCACTACATTCATTGACAGTTTCCAATAAACTAAATGGGTTTTTCCCCCTTGTTAGGCAGAAGAAAAGGATCAATAATAAACTTTGTTGTAACCTAATTTTAAACTTACTCCAGTGTCTTGGTTTCACATGTTTCACTCAGATCTGTCTCCTTGAAGAAGAGATAAAAAAGGCTTAGGCTAAAGAAATTAGGAATAGAAAATGAAAAGAAGGAGAGGAGGATGCAGTGTAACAAGAAGACGAAATATGCAGACATCATCATCAGCCAAGGGCACTTTTACTGTGGGACAGTAATAACAGTGCATGTGACTCATATGGTTTGAGCTGCCTCAGTGCAATTGCAAATGTTGCTCTTTAGCTCTGAGACTTATTTTTTGTGGGATATCTTTGAAACAAACTTCATTGGAGAAATCTTTGCTCTCTATAAGTTTTAAGAGTAATTTTTTTTAACACAAAAGCCTAAATAATAAGTGAAGAAAGTCATGACTGAATGTTGTCCTTGTACTCAACGTTTCTTATGCAAGGAAAGAAGAAAGTTTCCCTAAGCAACTGCAAGACCAGTCTATGATTCTGGAATCCTTTAAAGAAACATGGAGATCAAAGTTTGTGAAGGGCAGGGCAAGACAAGTAACAGTGGCTTCATTTTTTCAGCTGAACTCTGTTAGCTCATCTTTGCTCAGAAGCCGGGTTCTGTTTTCTGAGGTATTTCTGTGACAGGGAGCCCATTGAGGAGGATTTATGACACTGAACAGAAATCTGGCAAAAATATGTCTTGAACTCTATCCCTGATTCAGGTTTTCCTTCTCAAAATTACTTTTCAGGTAGATGTGCAGCAACAATTTTTTTTCTTTTTTTTTTTCAGTGTAGACACAATAGTTCTTCATGTTGCTTTCTCAGCCTGCCACGTTGCTGGCGAGGAGGAACTTGAGAGTCACATTGTGCAAAGGTTCATCAGCTGCTGGGACGCTGATCCTGCACCTGGGCCCTATTGATCTTTGGCCATTTTCACAGCTGTCACAAGCTGGTGCCATGCCAGGGCTGGTTGGGAAATGCATTCTCTTTCAAATAAGTCAATCAAGCTGTTCTTCTTCTCTTTATTGAAGTTCTGGACTCACATCAAACTGTTCAGTTCTCCAAAAGCAAAGATTTCTTTGCTGACAATTTTTTCAAAACTTAGAAATGCAACTTAATACTTTTTTTTTTTAATTAAAAAAAATATTCTTTATTATCCTTTCCATTATGCCAAATGAACTTACATACCAGAGGCTGGTTAGCCCATCTCCCTGCCCTCAACATGACTATGTCTCTTTGACACTGGTATCACTTCTTGATCCTTTGCTCCATGGTTGATTCCTCCTGCAGTCTCCACTTCTGGTGGAAGAATGGAAATGAATTCAAGGTACCACCTTCATGACCAGCTGATGACCATCTCAGCACGAACTGAGGTTGTGCAGAATGCAAACATACATAAAAAATGTCAGACACAAGAAATTCCAGTCACCCAGGTGGCCTGTGGGCCTGCATGTTGATTGCTATGGAGGTGTAGGAAAAAAGTCCTGTTGGAAATTAGCTTTTGTGTTTTGAAATTTGCAAGTTTCCCTTTAAAATGTCCAAACATGTCTGCAGATTTGCTCAAGATTTACAGAAGGTGACACCCAGACATGCCCCATAGGTATTTCTTTCCCACAGTTTCTATTTCTGTAGTTGTTGCCTTTGCAAAATCATCGTCATCATAGAGTGGTTTGGGTTGGAAGGGACCTCACAGTCCATCTCATTCCAACTCCACTGCCATGGGCAGGGACACCTTCCACTATCCCAGGCTGCTCAGAGCCCCAGCCTGATCCAACCTGATCTTGGACACTGCCAGGGGTGGAGCAGCCACAGCTTCCCTGAGCACCCTGTGCCAGGGCTTCCCCACCCTCACAGGGAACAATTTCTGCCTCATATCCCATCTAAACCTACTCTCTGTGACTTTGAAGCCATCCCACCTGTGTTTTGACCCTGGGCTAAATGTAAACTGGCTTGTCCACCACTGGATAACAGGTAGTTTAAAGTGCTCTTGTTTTCACTGAGTGACACCTATGCTGATTAGAATTAATTCCCTTCTTTGGGTTTTTGCATCATTTTGGTGTTTTGCCTCTTCAGTAAGCTGGAAGATTTGTGTTGGACCAGTGAGTTCTGAGCTCAGGTCATAGGCAAAGTAACTCCAGGAAAAAAGTGAGGCTCCAGCCACCTGGAATGAGTCACGATCATCATTTCTCATTTAAAAAAAAAGGAAAGGAAGCTCTTCTCCAGAGTGCCCTGAAACAAATACAATTATAAACTGTGTTGTTTTAGATATCATCCCTAATGATTTGTTGTTTGACGTAAGTTAATGTGGTCTCATTGTCCTTGGAGAAGCTATTCCAGAGCTGTCAGCTATGGTTCATGAAAGCATACAATAAAGTTGTGAGTTGTAAACAGTTAATTGTGAGGGGGCAAAAAATTAGTCCTAATCAAGGCATTTTGGTCCACACCCTGTGACAAAAAATAACCAACAATTATATGGGCTTATGAGATCCAGGATTGAATAATATGCTCAAATCTCATGATCCAAGGACACAGCTTGTTCAGCTCATCTGGACTTATTGGCCCCTTGGATTTTGGCCAAACACTTTTCAGCAGCCTATGGCTTCCAAAACAAACATGCTTTTGGACTGAGCTGGATGCAGAGCTTGGCTGGAGAGAAAAAAGAAATCTCTGCTTGTGGCTGCATACTTGGTTGTTTGTTTTTATAATTTTTTTTCTCCAGTGACAGCTATTTCCTTAGCTGGGATTGCTCACTGCATTCACTGCAATTCCAGTTTGCATTACATATATTAAACTAGAGATTCCCGGTTTTAAGAGTTTTATCTTAGCCTGAGTCTCCTCAGTTGTCCAGCAGCTGGAAGAGATTCTTACTTCCTCCTTTAATCTTGGGTTCTGACAAGGAAACCAAATGTCCTCTTAGCTTCTGCAAGTCATTGTGATTCCAAACATGGGGCACAAGAGTTTGCAGCTGAGCCTTTTTTTGAAGGAACAAAGTCACCTGTAGTTAAATACCTGGGACCTAATTGTCTCCTCCATTGCTCAAATTGATACAGAGCAGGGTGGCTTCAGCAAATGCCAAAAGTAAAACAAACAAGAAAAAAACCCCAGAAAAAAACAATGTAAAAGAGATGTGGGGCTGTTTATTTCCTTTTATAAGCATGTCTTTAATTAGATGGCCAATACTTACCTCAGGTTGCTCAGAGCCCCATCCAACCTGGCCTTGGACACTTTCAGGGATGGAGCAGCCTGTGCCAGGGCCTCAGCACCCTGACAGGGAACAATTTCTTTCTCATATCCCATCTAAACCTCCTCTCTGTCACTTTGAAGCCATTCCCCCTTGTCCTGTCACTCCAGGCCCTTGTCAAGAGTCTCTTTCCATCTTTCCTGTGGGCTCCCTTCACGCACTGCAAGGCCACAATGAGGTCACCCCAAAACCTTCTCTTCCCCAGGCTGAACAATCCCAGTTCCCTCAGCCTTTCCTCCCAGCAGAGCTGCTCCATCCCTCTGATGCCCTTGGTGTCCCTGCTCTGGCCTGGCTCTGGTGACCCTTTTGAGACGTCTGTGTGTGTTTGATCCCCTTTGAGTTGCTAGCCAGAGTTTCAACCAGAGCTTAATGAATCATGAAGTTGTTGCAGGGGCTTTTGGAGCAGATGGGTAGATGTGATTCTTCCTGATACATCTTCCCCTAGCTTTGAAGTTGGTCCTGCACTCATCTAAGAGGTTGGATTCAAGCCCTCCAACAGTCCTTTCCCATCTAAATATCTCCCTAGAAAGAGAGACATTATTAAGTTTCAAATTACCTGTGAGGAAGCAAAAAATGAGGTAAACTCAGCAAAATGTTTCCTATTCTTCATAGAGATGTGAGGCTTATCCACCGTCTCTTGTCCCCAAAATTTCTGGGAGATTTTTCATCCCCCAAGCTGAGAGCACAGAGTGGGAAGGAAGCATGGGAAGTACCCATGCCTCCCAGGACACCTGGACACTTCCTGGGCAAGAAATCTGAATTACACAAAAGTCTGCAAAAATTTGAAGTGTACCAATACATACTCCGATTCTAGAGGTGAATAAAAACTAGATTTGGAGGAGGAGTTAACACAGCCTTCCTGAATCAAGGAAAAAACCAAATGTTAAGAGGGATTTAGAGTCAAAACACTACCAAAAATGTATAAAATTTTATTTTATGAATACATTTAACTATTGTGCGCAGCACATACATATAAAAATAGAAGCAATTTCACAAACAATTGATTGGACAGTTTTGTGTTTCTTGCAAATTTACAGTCTCAATTATGAGTCCATATCGAGTCAGAACATGAGGTATATTTTAGTGAAAAAAAAAAGTAATCTGAGAACTTTGGCACCATTTTACTGTGCAAAATAAAATCTTGGAATTGAAATAGTTAGTGAGGTATACAAATATTACTCTGCTTTTCCACTGTGTGTGTGTATGTGTCTCTGCATGTCTGGGAAAAATACATTTATTTAAGAACATGATTCATTCCAGCCAAATCTACTTTCTAACAGGGGTGAATTAAGTCTTAGAATGTTATGGGGTTTGCCTAAGGAAGGAGAAATGGTAAAAACAGGCATCAACTCCACAGGAGAATCCCATGTGCAAAATGTGGGCATGACAGGCTGGTGTGGAGCATTCACAGCAATGCTTTCAGAGCTCATAGCCCATGACAACCCCTGTTAATGCACACTTGAGACAAGATATGTTTTGAAGTTCCTAATTTGGCCCTGATTTGGGAAATTCCTTTAGTTTCATGAGCTTTCTTTATGTAGTCACATACCCTTCTTTGATTTCAGCTGTGATTCCCAGGTTGATCTGGCTGGCATTGAGGTGTAATGAGGAAAAAAGCAGTGATATAATGAGTAATGCAGCAGAGTGACTGATGGGGCTTTCCAAATGCCCACCAAAACTGCATCCAAAAGGGTCTGCAGTTCTTAAGAACAGTCTCAGCCTAGCAGGCTGTGACTAAACAGATTTGTAGAATCACAGAATGACTGATGTTGGAAAACACCTCCAAGATCATTAAGTTCAACCTTTGACAAATCCCCACCTTGTCAATCAGAGCAGAGCCAGTCATTTCCTGAGCTTCCAGGGATGGTGAGTCCACCACCTCTCTGGGCAGCCTCTTCCAATGCCTGACAAACCCTTCAGTGAAGAAATTCTTCCTGATGTCCAACCTGAACCTCCCCTGGCAAAGCTTGAGGCCGTTTCCTCTTGTCCTGACTTCTTGTGACCTGGTCTACAGCTTGTCCTGCCTTGACCAGTGTGTGCAAAATGGAGCCAGTGAGTCTGATTCCCACCTTCTGTGCCAGCTGTCCCAATGCTTACCAGTCCTGGCAACAATCACTTTCTCTAGGCTGCCCTGGTTTAAGAGGGAGCAGACTTTATCCTGGATTAAGCTGTGATCAGAAACAAACTTGTGTGCCAGCATTTGAATTCTGTTTCCTTCTACATCCCTGGACTCTTCCATACTTCTTCAAACTTCATTTCAAAGACAATTAGGAATATAACACCAGGATACAGATTGCCAGGTAATGTATTTCAGTACGACTCTCTGTACCTCTAGGGATTCTAGGTCAATGTACTGCCTGATACCCTCCAAACTTTTCTTTCACCCACTCTCTCCTCACTCAAAACATCCTGATTTTTCACTTCAAATGCACATTTTTCCAAAGCAAACTGCTGCACACGTTGTGGGTGAACAAAGTGTGTCGTCTTGGCTTCTCTCTGAATACTGCAAGACCAGAAAATGAAGAGCAATTCCTTTCAACTCCTTTCCTTCAAGCATCCCATTCCTGTACTCGGAGCAGCATTCTACTCCTTTTTTGCTCTTCATTTACACTGTGATCATCACTTACATTTGAACCAGATAAATTAGAGTATAAGTCACACTAAAGATGCTGGAAAACTGTATCTTGTTCACAAAACAATTGCCTTGACAGCTTCTCAGGAATGGTGGTGGTGGGTACATCCTTGTGGGTATGTTCTTTGGGCTGAATCTTCTGCAGCTATAAGCTGATAGTTTTCCTGGGCTGATTTACTCCAGCTGAGGATCTGGCCCTGACAGTGTCTCTCATGCATGTCAGAAGGCTCAAATTCATCACGAATAGACAGCCCCTGCAAATAGAATGGCATGTCAAGGCTGGACATAGCCCCATTTTGGCTGGACGTGGGAGATAATCTTGCACTCAGATATTCACTTCTGCAGCAGCATGGTCCATCTATGCTGAAAATGCTCATGCTCTGACATTGCATTGAATCTAGTTTCAAATTTAGGAGCACACCACCAATGCAGGAATCCCAAGGCTTCTGGTAACTGACATTTATAGTGACTATTGACTTAGAGCCTCTTAAAATACTTTTTCAAAGGCATGGAGAATGCAGCTTCATTGGTGATCTCGAAAAGGGTTGTCAAAATAGCGAGGCAAGGTTATGTGCCATTTGTACAGCTTCTAGGAGAGCTTTGAAGAGTGTTTCATACAGCTTGCTGTGTTGTCTTTGAAACTGATGCTTTGCAAGTGACAGAAATTGGAATTATGGCACGAATTCCTCTCTCCCAACATGGGAAGGTATGCTTGTGTAGTCTCCTTCTTTCTCTGTCCTTCATACCTCAGGGAGGTATGATAGAGAAGAACCAAATATACTTAAGACAGTGAAAATTAAACACAGAGTTTTCTAAAATAACCCTTTGCTGGATGCTTCCATGAATTTCTTGTATTTTATAAAATGCACCCCACAGACCAATTCTAGTTCTTCGAGATTAACAACATTCAGGCTAAATGAAATAGAGTGTCTTTAAATATTTCTTTTCTTTTATATAAAGGCACCTGGGCATCAGGAGACTGGGATAATTGATTCATTACAAGTATGTAATTACATAGATGCACACTTACTCATCCCATGTCTATATATATACAAATAATAATATTAAAGATGTACACATCTATATTGGAGGTAAGTCTAAACTAAGCTCACGAAATGCCATTCAAAATCCTCAGCTCCAAATCAGTTTTGCATTTGGGACCCATCTGTGATTTATCCTTTGGCCCTTCCATGGGAAATTGATTGTAGGTCTTCATTTTGTCAACAAGTCCATGTGAAGAGACCCTGGAGAATCCCTTCAGAGACAGAGGGGCTCTGGGAAAAGACAGTTTGCTTGTGTGGAAACAGTTGTGGAATTGGCACCTTAACGATCAAAACAAGGTGAGGACTTTACAGGACACAGTCTATAGAGGGGGGTGCAGGCAGATATTCGGATGGAGTGAACTGCCTGAAGCTCTGGTGAAGCAAAATCATCGAGTGATTTGGCCCATGATATGTAAACAGCGCACTACAAGAGGTTATTATCTGAGGTAAATAATATTTAGTAAATCACCTATGATTGATTAGATGGTTGCCCACAGTCATTCTGCGTCTTTCAAAAACTTCCTTTGCACTCCAGCTTGCATTTTTCTCTGTACAGCACCAAAGGAGGCACAAAGCCATGTAAAATTTTTACCAAGTACAAGAGAAGCAGCATTGTATTACATATGCTATGTGATGAATCTAGTACAAATATTTTTATCCAAATATACACATACATATAGAGATTTCTTTTTGTTTTTTTCAATGACCAGTATAAATACTTTACCTGGGAGGTTATTCCCCATGTGCAAAATGAAACAGTTTGTCCTGGGATTTAATCTTCTGTTTTGCTGGTGTTCATATTCTTGGTAAGAAGTGGGTCACTGTCATGGCAGGAGAAACCTTGTTTCCTCTCTTCACTCTGCCGTGTTTGCTCAGGGCTATGTAAGCGCCGCGGTGAATGTTGGATTCATACGCATTGTAGTTATTGGGCAGCAAGGTTTCCTTGAATTTGCACTCATCTTGGAAAACAGCCTAAGGAACAGCAAGGGGAGGGGGTGGGGATACAAATCAGGTACAATCAATATTCCACCAAGGCCCAGGTCATTTTTCTTCCTCATGTTTTTACACCAGGGCTCGTTGCAGTGTGCGACAGGTGGTGCCACAGCCACTGCAGCCAACAATAAATCTTCCTCCTCAATGCTAATTTGGTGTCAGATGAACTCAGATGCCACCTGTCCAGATAATGGACTGTGTATTTCCTGTGGCAAATCGAGTTAATTCGTTATAAATCATGGATTTCTTCATTTTATTTGCAAGCAATGATTTCTGTCAGCATCGCACCCTCTCGCCCAAACAACAGCTTTATTTAAGGCCTCCACTCTGCCACAAGTTCTGTCATTTATAAAAAACATATGCTGGCTGTCGAAACCTTCAGAGCTTTTCCAAACAGCAGTGTCCAGGGACAACTGCTTGTTTGAATAAGAGATTTGATTAGGAATAAATCTTTTCTTTCTTAAACCATTAGTAATATTTAACTATGCAGCCGGTTCTAAGCTGGGAAAATAGTTTTAATTTTCTCCATATCAAAACATGAAAATTCAAGGAGAGAGAGCTATCTGGGAGAGGAAGTGCAAGGACAAGCAGGAGACAAATGCAGAGGAAATTAAAAGAGAAAGCAGAATAATTATCTGACTTCACATGTCTGGTACATGAGATGCCACCAATGCAGTTCTATTTGGGCATCTGTGTGATAACACCACTCACAGCCTGTAAGAGTTTAGCTTATGGCATTGTGGTGTGCAGGGGAAAATGCACATCTCTTACAGCTTTTGAAAGTGTCTTTGAAGATAAACAAAACTGTATTGAAAGTGGGGGAAAAAAATCAAAGGGATTTCTGAAGCCAGATCCTGCACTTCTTTAGGAAGACCCAGCAAAGTAAAGCAGTTGGACTTGTGCCACTTTTTAGGTGCTTATGATCACTTGTGATTAAAAGAATATTCCTGAAGTGGGACCTCAAAGTGTCCTACTGTCATTATGAGTGTGAGAAGGAATCAGTCAGCTTAGTAAAGGCCACAGGTCCCTCACAACATTTGGCATTATTTTAAACAACTGCAATGCTTTGTTGAAATTACAGCTGTTCCAAAGGAAAGGACTCTGCTGTTCCGCGACAAAAGAGATTGGTACAGCCAGTGCCATTCATTTCTTTGAGATGGGCTGATTTTGCCTATTGCCCAGAGCCAGCCTCTTTCAAATGCACCTCCTAACAAGCACTTTTTCTGCTGGATGTTGAGACTGGAGATGTGTTGCTCATATCTCAGAGGTTAAACTGCATTTAGATAGCAAATAATCTAGATGAGGATGATGGTGTTTCAGTATGATTTGCATGCCACTGTTAATAGTTATTATTATTTTCTCACCCTTTGCAACTGATCTCACAAAACTGATCATTAAAATAACCCCATACATGTTGACCTTGTAGGGTAGACTTCCTATTTATTCTCGATGGTGTGGTTGTTTTTGGTAGGAGGGAGCATGTGGTCATTATTTTACTGAGCGTAGCTGTTGGAAATAGCTATAATTGTGCCTCTCCTACACACAGTGCAATGCAGAATGGTATCAACCATGCTCAGCTTTGCTACAATGTGTTTGCAGCCCTGTGACCTTAGAAGAAGCCATCTAATTGATCTGTACTACTTGCAGAATGTGTTAATTTTCCTATGGTGTCCCCTGTACAATCTCACAGGAAAACTTTAAAATCCCAGCCCTGAAACAGCCCCACTGCTCGTTGCATTAAATAGCACTGATGACAGCAGGCTGGGCAGGCTCCCTGTACCACAAGGGCTATTTTCTCTGCTGGTAATCAGAGATTTCCATAAGGAAAAGACTGAAACAAACAAAACCAAAACAAACTAAACCCAAACAAACAAAGCAAAACACTAAACCAAAACAAACCACTTCAAAACCTTTTTGTTTAAACTGAAAAACTACTTGCACTTGTACTTACCGTCCCATACAACCTGCCCTTGCTGTTCATTGCAATGAAGAGAGCACTTTTCACACCGAGCAGACTTACAACACCTCTTTCTACAGTGGATATTTCAAAGAGACCTGAAAAACATGAAGTTTAATAGAGTGTTATCTCAGAATCTAGAGCTAATGGAAGGCAATTCAGATATCTTTTTTTTTTTTAAACCTTAACAAACTTGTCGTATATTCTTTATAAGAATTATATCCCAAATGCAGCAAAATAAATATACACAGAGAAGATCTTGGGTTTTCCTACATGTCACAGGATTTGAAAATAATTATTCTAGAATTGTAATCACATTCTGTATAAGCCTTTTGCTCTATCAAACTCTTTTAATCTGTCAAACTCTGAACCTTTTCAATAAGAAAATTATTTTTATGTAATATGCTATACTTACAAAAGGTTTTTTTAGTCAGCCTTAAAGAAGTGTGGCTTGTGTTTTGAAGTCCCTCATGACATCTGTTGCAAAAGATTTTAGCAACTGCCCTCTACAGTAAATTCAAATCCACATGACTAAAGCTTTCCTTAATTCTTAGGGTAACGGAACAGCACCCACAAGCATGAGCAAACCAGGACCAGCAAACTCCTTCCATGAGACAGACACACTGAGTGTCCCAAAAATACTGGTCAGCTGTGATTTAAGGATCATGCTTTGGCCCTCTGGACTAAGCAAAAACCTCCCGGATTCCAAAGGCAAATGAGAAAGTGAGAGCAAGAAAATGCAGCAGAGAGTCAGTTTTCCACCTGGTTTGTCTTTTCTCATCTGTACAGCAAAGCAGGTAAAAATAAATTCTATCTAAATTTGTCTAAGCATTTTGTGCCATAAGGTTTCTCATGTTTATTGATCCCAGAGACTTTTAAAAGGCAACAGATGCAGCACAGATTACTAATATCGAGTCATAACATTTGCACTCTGTGAAGGGTAATTACTAGAGTTCACAGCAATTAAGTGACATCTATTCTATTTCATTTCTGGATGCAACTCACTGTATTGGTTTTCATTGTGAACTCCGCTTATCCTTCCGTCTGGGAGGATTTGAAGGTGAAACCCGATGCCCACGTTGCAGTAAAGCCTCCGCTGCCTCTTGATTCCTAGCAAATAGTCACTCTCCCAGTTCACATCTGCCTTCTCCCCTGACATCCCAGCCATGGACCTGGACAACAGAGATTGCCATCCTCTCTCCAGCAATGTGCCATTAGTTCTGCTTACAACTGGGTGCGTGGCAGCAATCCCGGCTAGCAAACCCAGGAGAAGGAACGCAGGCAACGTCCGGTGAGCGCTGGCGTCGCGGGACATAGTGATGAGAAGTCTTTGTGCCGTGGCCATCCGGTTCACCTCCTGGGCACGTGGTCAGAATTAATGGCCCTAAAAATACCGCCCTTCTTGGTTTTCTCCCTTCAGCATGGTGGCAGAGGCTTATTTTTGGAAAGCAAATAGAGCTTGCTGACCTGAAACTAAAGCCCGATAGCAGTTGGGTTGGGAGCAGAGACAGGCCAGCAGGACTCCAGCTGGTGGGGACCATGGTTTGTAGATCCTGCTTCCGGCTGGGCAGCCTCCGTTATATTTGATTGAGCCATCTTTATAGTGCAGGGGCTGTCCCTGCCCACATCATCACTCTGACATCAACAGCCTGCCCAAGGTGAGGCTGCCAGGGCTGTAACACAAACCTGCCATCCTCCCTGCCTGCTGAGGTTGGAGTGCTGTCACCCAAGACCGGAGGCAGGAGTGGGATTTCATTGGCTGTGGGAAGCAAAGGAGTCAAATTGGTCGGGGAGTCAGAGGCCTCACAGGCAGCTTCCTTATTTAGAGAAGAAGGTGTAAAAACAGTTCTGGAGCTCATCAGTGAGCAATGAGAGGTTTGCAGCCACTTCCTTGGTGGCACGATCGGCGGGTGCTTTTCAGGGCACCTCAATACTCAGGGACAATCAGCTTGAGGTGGCCTCAACTCTTTTTGTGCACACCCTGCAAAGCCAAGGCACCTCTTATTGAGCAACCCACATGCTAACCTCTATGTGTACCTCTGCAGAGAGTGCTCCTGGCTGGCTAAAGGAGAGGTAAGCCATGCTGCAGAGACAGAAGCCCCAGCTCCCCCTGGTTTTATCCCAGTGGGAATTCTGCTGAGCAGGGCACACAGGCTGGAGCATTGATCTTGCAGTGACACGTAGCTGGGAACATTAGCCTTCCTGTTTTTCACTGAGGTGACTTTCAAATGATCACATTTACCTGGGGAGGGTGTGTGCCTCCTGCAGGGGAGCAACTGTATTTGTAGGAGCAAGACAAGGGCTTAGGTGATGTGTTAAAAGTGAGATGGCCACAGCTTTCCAGTGTGCCACTGTCTCTTTTCCTCAAGCCCAAATACTCATTATTTCTATAACTTATGACCGTCTTAATTTGTCTCCCCTTCCATTTGCTCAGACTGTCTTAATTGTTTCCCCTCATTTTCCTCTGATGCTCTTTCAGCTGCTTTGGAGTTGGACAGCTTAGACTTTTATCTCAATAAGTTTCACAGAACTTATCAAGACTTAAGTCAGAAGAAAATGGCTGAGATTTATACAAATACTTTTGTCAATATGTCAGCTTCTCATAGCACAGGCCTTGAACCTTCTGTATCATTTGAGAAGCCTGCTAACGAGGAGAGTACCTGGAAGCATAGTTAAACTGAGCACACTCAGTGTGACAGAGTTTCACATTAGCAGAGGTGTCATATGAGGCCTGGGACACTGCAGACTCCCCAGCAGGAGCCCCATGAGGTGAAGGGGAGCCCCTGGCAGCCCTGAGGCAGGTGAACAGTCAGAGTCAGTGATGTATGTGGATATTGATTACTGGCAGGAGACAGGCTCAGGTATAAAATAATTGGGAACCACAGCGTTAGGCCCTGGCTTGTGCCAGGTCTCTGTGCCTTTGCTGAAGCTGAACTTCCACTATCACAGAATCACAGAATAACCTGAGCTAGAATGGACTCCCTAGGATCATGCAAGTCCAACACCTGGCTCTGCACAGGACACCCCAACCATCCCACCCTGTGCCTGAGAGCCCTGTCCAAACACTCCCTGAACTCTGGGAAGCTTGGGGTGGTGGCCAAAGGAAGGATATCTTTTGCTGACAAAGAAAATCCTCAGATCCTTTTCTCTCCTGCTTACTTTGATGATTTTTCATCTATGCAAAGCACATATATAATTTTTAGGAAGGAATAATACTAGTATTTTATACCCTCTTATCATAGCTGCAGTCTTCATGAGAGGCCAGCATCACTGGGAAGCAAAGCCCAAGGTCCCTGTTAGAAGCATGGAGCACTGATCTCCAAGTTTTTCTTATGCTGCAGTCTGAAACCTGCCCATTCCCAATACATGTGACTCCTGGAAACACTGCCTGATCTCATCACTGTCTGTAAAAACATGCATTGTAATATTTTCTTTCCTGTTTATTTCTCCCCCTAGAGAACTTTTCAAGTGTAATGGGTGCAGAGCTGGGTTTCCATCCTCAGCTTTAATCACCTTTGCATCTTTATGTGTCATTCATCAGGTTTCTCAGAGCAAAGACAAACCATGGGCCAAATGAGCTCCTCTAACTTTTGCTGGCACGTCTGCCACTGCAGATTCCCCACAAAGGTGTCCTGATGGCACACGTTAAAGAACCACTTTGTGGGATGCACCATGTCTCATCCCAGTACCCTTGATCCTAGAAATAAAACCAAATGGTCAGACACAAAATAAGCAAACAAAAAAAGATAATTTCTGACAAGTCTATGGGATGCATTGCTTTGTCTTTTAGTCAGTCCAGCTGGAGAGTGACTACTCAGGGCTGTGGTGACCCAGGGGACAGCCTTGCTCCAGCAGTTTCCTGCTGAGCAAGTCCATCTG
This sequence comes from Acrocephalus scirpaceus scirpaceus, assembly GCA_910950805.1. NCBI lineage: Eukaryota > Metazoa > Chordata > Aves > Passeriformes > Sylviidae > Acrocephalus > Acrocephalus scirpaceus. The sequence goes on from OU383777.1 coordinate 60,831,314, forward strand.
ACAGCATTCTGTATGGAAAGGGTGCACGGATTACTTGCTTGCAAAAATTCAGGACTTTTCTTGCCTGATCTATAAAGCAAACCAAATAGCTAAAATTTGTGATTTCACTGGGACACCTGGTCCTCTTAAGACCAGAAGTCCTGGTGTCTGGCCCCAGACCAAGTGTGTGCAGCTAGGAGATGAAGTGCATTCTGCAGTCTTGTACTGCTCAGCAGTTCTGCATCAGAATTGAAATGAGTCTTGAACCATTCTCCAGCTGGATCTGTGGCCAGCAGGCTACTGAGTTTCTGTGTATTAGCATCTGAGCTGCCATGTAAATTCCTGAGCTTCTGATTCAATTAGGCAAGCCTTGTTTGCTCTAAAAGATGTCTCCTTCTGCTTAAACTGGTCCTCTTGGCCCATGAAGTGACTGTTTCCAGAAAACACACTGTAACCTTCTGATTTGCAGGTAGCATGTTGTCCTGGCTTCATGTGCCCAGTGAAATTTGGAAGGGAGACACCAATAGCATTTGAAGTAAAACAGACCCTGTGAACTCCAAAATGGTAAAAAATTTACTTCAGCAATCAAACTCTGCTTACTCGAACTCTTAAGACCTGAGGTGACTGCCTAACCAAAGCAACAGGTTTTCACTGTCAGTATTTCAGCACAATATTAAAATAACTCCTCTTTGGAGCACAGCAGTTCAGATCCACTTTCAGATAGTCTAAGAAAAGTCCTGCAGCTGAGCAGTAACATGATATGGATGCAGAGCACGTCTTTCAAAAAATGTGTGATGACTTAGGGTCCTAAGTTCCATTTTCAAATCTGTTAAAAATCTCTCCCTATTTTAAGGCCTGGAAAGAGCCTCATTCAAACACAGAAGGATGGACTAAAATTGTACACCTTGCCTGTGAAGACCCAAGCTGGTGGTGGACAGTGAAGAAGGGAGATTTCCAGGTGATAAATCTGCCTGTTATGGCAGGGCAGGTGTTGCAGACTCTGGACAAGTTGCATAAAAATCTGTTAGCCCAAGTATGACCATGGAGCCCCATCTGATCATCTTTAGGTTAATGGGGTTTGCTGGCCAGTGTGGAGAGATTTGCAACACAGATACCAGGATTGCTATGAATGAAATATGAATCTCAGTCTGAAAGCAGCAGAAAAAAATAACAGAGCAAGGGTTGCAGGGCTGTATTGACCCCCAAGGACCCCACCAAACTGGTACTGGTCATTGGTACACTGTTACCAGTTACAGAACTGAAGAGGGTGTTGTTGGCATCAAAGCTAATTTGGATGGGACCAGAGAACAGATGATTAATCAGCAGAAGACCTGAGCTCTGGTAGCAGGAGGATGACAAAAAGAGTTACAGCACACTTTGTTATTTCTCTTCCCATTACCCAACAGAGAGGCAGATTTGTTGTCATACTGATGCCCAAAATGAATAAACAGGACAACAAACAGCAACTTTGCCCAAGAGCCTTGGCAGCTGATGACCTCTTGGAGGCTGAAGCAAGCAAACTTCTGACGCAAAACTATCTCCTCATTGCAGCTGCTGACTCCTAAAGCATGTACCAGACCTGCTCAAACATGGCTTGTCATCACCTGTTATGAGGAAGCCAAGATATTAACAGGGAACCTCCATTTTGTCACACAAACACAGAGGTCCTGGTTAGGCTACTCAGACACACCTGGGCAGGAGAGTGTGTAAATTTAACAACTTAGAGTCATCTCAAATAATTATCTTCCCATTTCACTACAGAGAAATCTCTCACTGAGATTTCACAGGCCAATTTCTTACAGGCGAGCACAAATCACAGAACAGCTTCTTGCTATTTTCTTTTTGGAGGGAAGTGGGAAAAAGGAGCTACTCCCTCAGGAAACTCTGGAGGATCTAGGACTAGGTTGATGCTAGTTTGCTTGGAAAAAGTTCTTGGTTTACTGCTTATTCATGCTGAACTCATTCTCTGGAGAGAGTATGTCAAGCACAGAGACTGTCAAATATACCCATCTTTGTCTCCTGAGCTGGCCAGGTCTCCCTCTCCCTGTCCCACAGAAATGGGAATGACTGTCTGAAAACAGAGTGGTGACTCCATGGCAAACCTGTGACTTCCCACCTGGTAATGTGCCCACCAGCCCACACTGCTTCTCTCATCACCTCCTCAGCTGTTCCCACTCCACAAGGACAGGCAGTCCAAGGGTAAAAGGCTGAGCTGAAGAAAACAGAAGTGACAGCCACCACCCCCACAGGGATCTGGCTGATGTTATTTATTAGAAGAGATGAATGACAAGGGGCATGTTTAATTTGGTTTGTTTGTTTCATGCACAGTTTTCTCATTTCTGCAGGAACAGGGATGCTAAATGCCACATTTAAGTAACATTTTGAGCCAAAAAACCCCCTTGTTTTTACTGTCGTTGGTGATGAGATTTTGTCCAGTGGCCCAGCTGACCTCTGTGTGATTCCTGACTATAGAACTATTCAGATTAAATAATGTAATGACTTTAGAAGATTAAAGGCAATTTCTGTCATTTGCCAGGTAATTGTGTCTTCCTTGTGTTGTGCACCATTAGCTCAGTTGAGGACTTTCTCTTGCTTGTCAATTCTTCATCCATTGGTCTGGATCCTCTCTCATATTTCAAAGGAGAATTCTGAAGCCTTTTGTGCAATCATCTGAACTTTTTCCTGGGTTTTTCAGGTGGTTTTTTGCAGTTTTTTGGTTTTTATTTTTTTCCCTGCATGGCAGGCAACACCTGAAGGTCTAAAGCTTGTAATTCATCATTCAAGCAGTTGATATTTGTAGTTTAATTGGCATAGAAAGGATTGTGTTTTTGACATCTCCTCCTTTCCTCTTCTGCCACCCTCTTCCCATTCCCATTCTGCACTCTGTTCTGTCTACGAGACCTGCACGGCTCCTGCACAGAGCTGTTGGGGTTGCACCCTGCTGGCATTTTCTGCGCTTGAGGAAGGGAGGCAATGTTCTGGATTCTCCATAGAAGGATGACAGAATTACTTCCCTGATGATAGCCAGGACTTTATTCATAAGGTGTCTTTACAAGGCAAACAGAAGCTTTTTTTCCATTCAGTCAAAAATGCTCCAAACAGCTTAGCAGTCTCTTGATCTTTCAGAAGCTGCTGAGCACACCTTTGCCTCTCCTTGAACACCTTCAACATGCTCCCTATGCATCCTTGGAGCTCTCTACTGGACTTCCTCCAATCTGTTGACTTTTCTCCTGTGCTAGGATGTCCTAAACTGACCATAGCACACCCCATGTGCCAGTGACAGGAAATAATCCCTTCCCTCATCCCTTGACCTCCTGGCCACCTTTGGGCTAATACAGCCCAGTCTGTGGCTGTCCTGCCTTACCACAACTACGAATTTGGGTTCAACTCTCTGCACCATGATCCCCAGCCTCTTCTCAAAGCAAAGCTGCTCCCCAGTCAATCAGTGCCCAGCCTGGACTATTGCCAGGAATAATGTATTCCCAGGGTCAAGGTTCTGCATTTCTTAATGCCAGGCTGCACAAGAATCCTGTCAATCTGTTATTCCAGCTTCTCAGGGGCCAGCTGGATGCCAGCCTCACTCTCATTGTATCAACTTTTCCTACAATTTATTGTTGTCAACTGCAGACTTGCAGGTTAGGGAAAATAAACTAATCTGGGGGTAGTGATGGAATTTTCCTCAAATGCCTGCCACATTCATGCAGGATGTCGTTTCCACTCTCCACATTGTGATTTGGTTCTATGTGGTCATCACGCATAGTAAATACAACAGTAAAATACAATATTAAAAAAATTAAATTTGTTTCTGCCAGCAAACACCTCATTCTTTAGCCTCATCTTTTCACACTCACGTTTTTCTGTGTGTGATTTTAGATGTTTTCCTCATAACCCATGACTGTACAGTACACTTAAATGGACTTGAATCTTGCCCCCAAGGCACAGCCCAAAGACAATGTGAGATGAGTAAATGCAGTTCTAATCTAGTTGATTACAGTGGTCATTCTATATTATTTTTAAAGACTGCAAGTCTGTTTTCAGAAAGGAGACCACCTCTCTGTGTCAAAATATCCTCTGCTTTCAGTGCATCGAGGAGACCTTAATATTGGTGCCATTTTTCCCACTGGAGTCTGGGATCTGTTGAAGAGCTGGCTGTGAGCAACTCGAACATCAGTACCCTCTCTACAAAAATCATGCAGGTTTGTGAGTTTCTATGGTCCAAGGCTGTCTCCTTCTTTGCCTTGAGATGATAATTTCCAGTAGTCACACTGAACAGTAGCAAATCTGAGTCCAAAGCAAACTTTTTGTGTTTAAGGCTGCAGCCACCTTATTATTTCTTTGTCAGGAACCGCAGTGTAAGGTATTTGTTGTGATGGTTTTTAACATATGGAAGATCAAGATCAGATTCCTAAAATATTCTGAAAACCAGTTATAGCTTTAACTGTGACTGAGGTTAAATATAAAGCCTAAGTAATTTGTTCTATTAAAAAGCCCAAGTTTTATTTTTATCAAGTGATGTTATGAGGGCATGTTCTAAATCAGCCAAAAGCTCTTGTAGCTACAAGAGCTTCACTTCTGTAATTTTTAACAGCCCAGTTAAGTTGGTGCAGCTCCTTGTGCATGTTGTTAGTACAGATTTCCTCCTCTGACACTGACCAGATCAGGCAGACTCCAGGAGATGAAACATTTGAAGAAGACAGGCAAAGAAAATGCAAGAGCTGAATGACAATGTTGAGTTTGTTCTTCCCCTGCAAAGATGAGTCTCATTTGGACAGGGTCAGGTTGTGATGGGTGCACAGGACTAGGAAATAAACCCATATATTTCATGCACTCATGTAACACTTCTCCTGACATCTCCCTCCATGCTGTCCTGCACTTCTCCCTGTGCCCAGTTTAGGATTACGCTGCTGCTGCTGCTGTGCAGTTATTCCAAGCATCCTTTCTGCAGAATGCGTATTCCACGCAGGATTAGAGAATGGTTTGTCTGATGCCCACTGGACAGGCGGTGTGCAGCAGGGTCAAGGCAAGCATGCAGCAGAGCTTTGAAATTTCCTTTTTGATCAACCAAGGAGTGAGCATATGTTGGCAGATGGAATGTGTGCTCAGCTTACTTTAGTGGAGTTTCAGCACTGACCTTTTGCTGCATTCCTCCAGCAGCAGTAAAATTGTTCTGCTTAAGTAAACTGACATAGACCACGTGCAAACCCAGCTGTCTTCTCCAGCCCACCATTTCTCCTACTGTTACAAGAAGCCTGGATGCATGGGAATATTGTAATTTAATGTGTAATAACCTCTCATGGAAATAATGTTGTGAAAGTTAATGGTGCTCATGACACAATAATCTCCACCTCGAGGAGCCAGTTTAAGGACTGGCCACAGGAATGCACATTAATAGGTCCTGGGTTGCTGTACTTTGTATTAAAGTCTTCCTGACATGAACAGGAAGTTAAAGGCTCTTACACCACTCCAGCTTGGCCCATCCTTACCTCTTTGACTGCTTTATGTTTTCCATCCTTTGTTTCTCTAAATGTCTGTCAGGTCTGGCTGTGTATGACTCCACTATAAAAATTGAGATGGATTAGGCAGAAGCAGGTGATCCAGCAGGCCAGTTATTAATGGGCACAATGCTTCTCTAAAGAGCTACTCATGACAGCACCATGAGTAAAAAGAAGGAAATACAAAAAAGACATGGCTCCACTACGTATTGTGCAGAGCTTGCCCTTCCAAATTCTTGATGCCTTTTTCATGGAATCATAAAATCATCTGGGCTGGAAGTGACCTTTAAAGGCCACGTAGCCCAATCCCCCTGCCATGAGCAGGGAGAACTTCAACAGATCAGGTTGCTCAGAGCCCTGCCCAGCCTGACCTCAAATGTTTCCAGAGATGGGGCATCCTCCACCTCTCTGGGCAACCTCTGATCACCTTTGTGTCCCTCCTCTGCACTGACTCCAGCAGCTCCACGTCCTTCCTGTGCTGAGCCCCCAGAGCTGGGCCATTTCTTGAGCTCGTCCAGGTCCCTCTGGATGGCATCCTGTCCTTCAGGTGTGTCACTGCACCCTGAGCTTGGTGTCATTTGCGAACTTGCTGAGTGTGCAGTCGTTCCCACTATGTCATTGATGAAAACATCAAAAATTACTTGGTCCCATTAGAGACCTCTGGGTGACATCACTTCTCAGCCATCAGGAGGTGCTGACTCACCTGCTGGGTCTCACAACCAGGCAAAGGGACTGATTGTCCTCATACATAAATACCTACCTGCTGTAAAATAATCAAGGGGAGAAGAAAAATTGGAAAATGTTGTTGTCCTCTTGCAGCAAAAGATTTCCCGCTGTAAGCAAATGTAAGATATAAATGTGGTGTGTGCCATTCTGTGTGTAGCAACACCAGTTTGCAAGACTTGCTCGTAATTTATGGACTGCTTGAAAGAGAGATCCACTTCCAATGGGCAGGAAGAAGAGCCCAAAATGGCTAAAAACACATCCAAGGTAACAACTGGTGGTCAGGCAGCGGTTTCCAAACAACTACTCAACAGAAGCATTCACATCCTCTTGTGTAGCTGGTCAAGCTTGGGGCCAAACTCCTGCCAATGACCCGCTGCAATTTCCATCTTTGATTGGTGAGCGGGGAGAGAGATTCATTTCTCAAAAAGGGAGGCTTGGCTGGCCTGTGCTGGTAGGATTTCCGCTGTGGGAATAGGCATGGAGCACTTTGATAACTTGGATGCTGCACACACGAGGAGTGGCGGAAGGAAGCAGCCCCTGTTTGTGGGGTGAGGCTATTTCTGCTGGGATTTAAAACTGCTCTTTGGAACAGAGTTGAAACAGTCACTATAAATGACTTGCATGAGAGAGTACAGAGCATTTTGGAGGATTATAATTTATGCCAGGCAGGAGCTGTTATGGTTCAGTTTAAGGAGCTTAAAATAAGATTTTTGGGAGACAACCAAACCAGCTTCAACTCTGGTAACTCCCCACTTCAATATACTCCTAAATTGATATGTACAGGGTCTGTTCCTGCCTGGGGGCCAAGGGCCTTGAACTCCTGTTGAAACCACTGGATCTCAAAGATTCTCTGATGATATTTGCCACTGTTAAGAATGAGCCAATGCCCATTAGGAAAGAGCTGATAGTGCCTTGGAGCATATGATTCTCTTTACCCTTCATCTCAACCTGAATTTATTTAACTTAAGGATTTCTTCCCCCAAGGCTTTGTCTTTCATGGAAGGTAACTCTTGGAGGAATGTAGAGTTTTTCTCATGGGATCCTTCTTTCTGCAGATTTAAAATCAATCAATTTATTAAGCCAACTGGAGATGAAGCACATCTGTCTGAACCCAGAGAGATGATCATCCACGTGCTTCCCACAGAGGGAGGGAGAAATCAATCCATTTCTGCTGACAAAACAGAAAGGCAGACATGAAGCCCTGTCTTGCCATCTCCCAGGCAGCTTAAGAGTACTTTATACCACTAATGCATAGCTGTAACCTCCTGTTATCTTGGAAATGACACAGTGGCTATCACTCTATTCTCAAAAAAATGTTTGTACACTGTGAGACTGATTTTAAAGTTTTCAGAAATACTGCTTCTCTAAATCTTCCTGATTTTCCGTTGTTAGTTTTATCCCTGTTAGTTGAAACTCTTACTGAAACATGCAGTCCAAACCCGCCTCCTCTTTAGTCTTTGCATCCTTAAATATTTACAGATGGTTTTCACATTCCCCTTCAGTTGCCATTTAGCCAGTGTTGCTCTGTGTGTATCTCTTCAAACTTAGCACCCTTGGAAGGGCACACAAGGCCAAATTCTGCTCTCAGTTACATAACTCAGCAAACTTGATTTTGACATGAGACATGGAATTGACACTAGCAACACACAGAGTAGAAGGTGAATGCCGGAATAAAAAACAGGATGACAATCAAAACTAACATCACATCCTGTGGGCCACAGACTGCACAAGGTTGGTGCCTTTTCTATTGTGGTATTTTTTGCTGCATTCTCAGTGACTGCAGTGAAGATTTAGAAGAAATTGTGAACTTCAACAGCCATCAGGAAGATGCCAGTACCAACCATGGGTCCTCTGAGAAGTGAGATATAGCACATCACTGTGTGCTGGTCCGTGCAGAGTGTTTGTATGATTTAACACTGATTTAACAGGTTTTTCTACGTTACCTAGAATGTTTGATACTAGATACTTCATATTTCTGTGTGTGTTACAAACATGACAAAATAATCTTGTTTAGTTCAGTGACTTTTTTCTCCTCTGGGAATTGATAATTACTCCAGCAGAGAACATTTCTCCACCTTTTCTCAGCCCTTCACAGGGCTGATTGAAAATACTGCTCTGTGTCTGTTCTGAAAGCAGAGAAACTCACCAATGAAACCAGAACTGAGCATCACAAATTGAAGTCCACAAATTAAAAACATGTTGTCATGTGGAAAGTGCATGCCCAGAGGAAGTTTTGCTTGCTTAAGACGTCTCATCTTCTCCAAGCTGCACTTGGCAGAGTTTGTAGCACTGACTTCACATCCTAAGTTGATTCATTTCCATGGCTTTTCTCTTTTGGAGAATTTATTATAAAGGGTGAACGTTGTTTTTCTCCCTTTGCAGGTTATTCTGACAGAAGTGGGAAAGGAAATAAAGAACTATGAATCACCATTCTTTACCCAGAATCTGGCCTAACCTCCAAGGAATAATCTTCAAAAGAACTTGCTTCTAGATGTTGGGTAAGAATACACCTTAGTGTTTAAATGCTATTATATCATAAAATCAAGCCCTTCAACTTATGCAACCAGAAATAAAACTGCTTGTCCTTATATATAATAATAACAACAACATATTCTTTTAATTCTGTGGTCCCATAGGACAACAGTCTTGTGGTTGCTACTGACTTCTACCCTGTCCAGTATACAGTATGAAGTAATAAATTTATTTTTATGCAGCACTCATGGTCAGTCCTGAGAGCTCCATGAGGCAAAGATACAAGAAGAGGACAGGCATCTCTTTACACAGCTGACCTGGTGTGAATACCAGGGAATAGCTCTGTATTTTTGGGTATAGCATTGGCAAAAAATAACAGTAAATGAGGCATGAAAGACTAATGCTCAAAATACTACACAAGCGTAAGTTAAACTTGTCTTAATGAGGGGAAAAGGAGGTACAGATGCAATAAACTGATCAACTTTTAAGCTCACAGAAATACCAGAACTGGGTTAGAATGTGCAATCTCAATCCTCTCAGATGGAACTGGATGTTCTTTAAAGCCCCTTCCAACCCAAACCATTCCATGATAATTTCCTCCCTTACATTATCTCCCCTCTCCATAATCACCTTCTCTGTCTTCATTCACCTCTCATACAACAGGAAAAGTTATAAAATAACTCTTTCATTATTAAGATTTCGCTGTCCAGATTGGACTACTGCAGAAGAAAGGACATCGGGTACATGTCCCACCTGTCTGGGCAGTGTCACTTCTAACTGTGACATTTCTGGCATTGCAGCAGGGTAGAGGCACCTAGGCAGGACAAGGTCTGTACATGTGTTTAACTGCCTGCATTCTTCTCCTCCTGTTTGTCAGCAGTTCCCACAGAAGCAAACAGACATAGGTTGCAGAGCTGGTGACAAGAGGTGAAGGGCACTATGTTATATCCTTGAGGAATTCAGATTCTTGGCTTTTTTTTTTCCTTGCAATAACCTCAGTTCACTCTGTAAAGGGCACCTGTGGTTTACAGTGGTCACCCTGAGCAAGCTAAAAAAGCTAAACAATGGCATTTGATCCTCACCTCTCCCAGTGGCAAGAATTTTTTATTTGATTCAAGCCATGCGTATAATTTTACACGACATTTTCAAGGCATTAAATACTGTCACCCTTCCAAGGAATCTGCACTGCATATACAAATAGAAAACCTCATGGCTATTAAGTCATTTTCCTCTTAATCTTGAATAGCTTTTCATGACTGAAAGAGAATTTCTAAGGTGGCTTTACAGCCATAAACTGCAGCCTGTATTCTACAGCTGCTAGGCACAGACCAAACAGAAAGTACAGTTCAGGTCAGCCCATCTCTATATTCTGCTTTTCTCCAAAGACAGCTAAAAATCTGCTGCTAGCATCACTTCCTTGAGAACAGGTATGAAAAATGTGAATATCAAATACTCTGTCATGGGTCCTCCAGGCAAAGATTCCCTTTGGCAGGCTTATTCCACATTTACAAGCGTCACACTTCAGCAAGCAGAATTAATAGTTTTCCCATACCATTCCTTCCACTTCAACTTCCCAAAACCTCATCACTAGAGCTTGTTTGTTCATTCAGTATCAAAGACCAACTGGTTCTTCTAATGACAAGTTTCAATGCAATATGCTGAGGACTGACAAGCATTTTAAAAACAAAAGGCAAAAACCTTAGTTATTTTCCTAGAAATTAGTGGCAGTTCCACCCAAGTGCTATAAATTGAGTCTTCATGCTTTGGGAAAAATACCAGACATAATTTTTATTACCGAAGAGTCTAGAAGTAGTAGCAAGATTTGCTCAAGAATTGTTGGTGTTCCTTGTTGGTAGATTTACTAACTGAAGGAAAATATAAAACTAATATAAGTAGGTAACAAAGATCCTTTTCATACACACAGATAAACCTTACAACTTCTAAAAAGGAATAGTTCTGCCACCACACCTTTCCCAGATAGAATAGTGTTAGAGCATTTGCTTTTCTGGGACCAGAGTTTGATTTCAGTTTAAGGCCAGCTATGTAAAATGAGCTGTAACAGGATTAATCCAGCTCCTTCTAGAGAATTTACATCCTTCTTTTCTAGAACACCAAATTAGGTCACATTACTTGCATGACTCTTCTTTAGAAGCTGCTGGCAGAGGAAAAGACAGCATTTGACAGTTCAGCAAGAGATGTTTGCTGGGTCACTTACATAGCTTCCTGCAGCATGCAAGACTTGGTAAAAATACTAAACTGAGTCTCTTAATTACATTGTGACTTTATAATCATCATGAAGTGGTGAATATTCCTTTGGTTCTCCGTGAGAATTTTAAATTATGCAGCTTCCCCAAAACAGAACTTTTCAATCTTCACATTTATTAAGCTAAGTAACATTTTAAAAAAATCACTATGAAGGCAGAAAATAAATTGGGTTTTAACTGGCTTTCAGGTTCTCCAGTTTTCAGTGCAGAATTTCAGCAGTACATAGGAAGAGGTTTCTGATTCAAAGCCAGGTCTACCAGGATCCCCATGATTCCCACACAGCAGAACTGTGGATGTGGAAATCCCACCACCTGGAACCCTCACCCCCACAGCTGCTTTGCTGTGAGCTCAGTGTTTCTGGCAATCCCAAGGATCCCAGTTCCAGACAGGACTTTCCCGGAGGGCATGGAAGGGCTGCTTCCAGCTCCTGGGTCCACAGCTGAGTTCCAAGATTGTCCATGACGGGGGAAAAGCAATTCCCAGTGTCCCCCTTATCCCTCATCACTAGGATGCAGGGGTGGTTTGGTTGGGGTTTTTTTGACTGGATTCAAGTTTGTCCCAAGAAATTTCATAGCTGCATCTTGAGCTGTCTCCCTGGCACTTCTGATTAGTCATAGAATGCTAGTAATTAGTAAGCATGTATAAGCATTAATGCTAGTAATTAATTTATCTGTATAACAGGTCCAGAACACTTTAGTGTTCCTATGAGGTTGTACATATGATAAACTTGTCAATGAGAAGTTTGGAAATAAAGTAAAAAGCAAACATAGTAAAACAAACAAACAAACAAACAAAAACAAAAAAAAGAAGGAAGAAATAATACTTTAAAATTTCTAATTATTGTCACAAGTGTATATTACTTAATTTTTTTTAAAACACTTCCACAATCTACAAAACGCAGCAGGGTAAATGTTTGATTAAAGTCTTTCATTTTGTAGCAGTAAAATCACCATGGTCACTACGACAAATTCCATCAGTTGTTCTAAGGAAACACATGATGTGCTCCATATTACTTTAAAAGTCACTGAGAAAATTCAGAAAATGTTTGTAGAAGCCAGAAAACCCCATTCCTAGCATAAGCTCTTATTTCTACTATCTATGTGTAAGAATTACCAATATATTTCTGTAGATTTCATACAATTTATATTGAATGTCTTTCAGATAAAGGTGAGGAAATTATCATCAGCTCTGTGCTGAAACAAAGCAAGAGGCAAAAATCAGTTGCTACCAGCCAAGTACAGAAAACACTTATCTTTTATTACAACACGATTCTTGAAATTGCAACAAATGCCACTTTGGCTTCATCAGTCCACAGGAAAGAGACATCCTAGTCCAGAATCTCCTTAATCTCATCCTCTGCCAACAGGATACAGGTTAGTGCCCCAACGAAATCAGTGCTTAGAGGTCAGAGTCAGTGTGGAGGATACTCTGAAGATCTGTGGCAGCATGTTACTCAGCTGGTAAAACATTTCCTCAGAAATTGTCTGGAAAAAAAACCCAATACACAGGTAAGCTTTGGCTTTTTGTAGTTTCGAAGAATTAAGTCTCTCTCAACTTTGTTTCTTGGTATTTAAGAGAATTGCTGCTGTTCAGAAGACAACTAAAATAATTTTCAAACTGTGCTATAATTCTACTGAATCTACAGTTAAAAGATTGACCTAAAAATACTGGTTGTATATTTATTTGACATATCCACAAAAGCATAGCTGGTATCAATTTCCAGTAGATTTCTTGTTCCAGGGATTGATTATTTCTGCCAAACATAAGCAGGAAAGTACTGCTTGTTATCTACAGGACTCCTGCTCTCTGCATTTCAGGACTAGATTCAACTTTGGAATTTATTTGTGGCTTCCTCCTTGCTCAGCAGCTTTCTACTTTGTCAAGAAATACATGTTCCTCTTTTCCTACTTTTACTGCTTTTTAGAACAAGCCTTGTGCTGGCCATCTTTGGATATCTTCCTGTTTCTGAAGATCAGCTAGAAATCCAAATTAAATAATTTCAGAATCTAAATTAGAACTAACTTCAAATACCTGGCGTAATTAATGTTTTTGTGGAAGCATGACAAGCTTTCTGCATGCAGCTTTCCATGTTGTCAGACAATATGACTAATAACAACTCAAGTTAGGTAATGCAAGGTTAACCCATCAGAGTAATTAACAGCAAGAAAGTCTCCTTTTCAAAGGTGATACATTCACCATTTGTAAAGGTGAACTTTCCAGTTTGAAATTTTAGCATGCTCTCAGAGAATACTACTGGATATTCAAAAATACAAACCCACCCTTACTCCTTTTTTATAGACAAGGAAACAAAACCAGACTGATTAATTTAAACTCACTCAAAAGGGGCAGGCAATAGCAAAAAAATCACAACTAGACCTGCTGACATGTGACTTTTTACCAGCAGTCTCCTAGGTTGGATATGACTGGTTTCACCTACCTGTGGTACCAGGAATTGTACAGTCCGAGAAATTCCTCCATCCCATGAGGCCATTTCCATCATGAAACCTAAAAAAACCAGCATTGACACTGTCTGGATTACCTGTGCAATACTCCCCAGCAGTAACAGCATGAGCAGGCATGTGAGTTTTTACACAAGTAGGGTTTGAACTGCCTTAATTAGGGATGTTCTCAACTGCCTTTAAATGAGACTTGGGCAATCTGAATGAAATGCACAAAAATCTAATGAGAAGTTCTGCAGAATACCTACAGTGAGGACAGAATAACTAGTCCTACTGTGCAGCACAGTGATACACAGCAGAAATGAGGGTTTCTCCAAATAGTGTGTCAGGAGTTCCTTCCATGGCTTCCTTTCACTGAAAAAAGGGGGTGACCTCATTGTGGCCTTGCAGTGTGTGAAGGGAGCCCACAGTAAAGATGGAGAGAGACTCTTTACAGGGGCCTGGAGTGACAGGACAAGGGGGAATGGCTTCACACTGACAGAGAGGAGAAGAAATTGTTCCCTGTGAGGGTGGTGAGGCCCTGGCACAGGTCGTCCAGAGAAGCTGTGGCTGCCCCATCCCTGGAAGTGTCCAAGACCAGGCTGGATGTGCTCTGAGGAATCTGGAATAGTGGAAGGTGTCCCTGCCCATGGCAGGGGGGTGGAACCTTTAAGGTGCCTTCCAACCCAAACCATTCTATGACTCTATGATAATTCTATGGGAAAAAAGGCTCAGCACTCATTTATTTCTCAAGTGATGAACCACCAAATGCCACAGAAATCCTCTTGTGGCAGACAAGGACGCTCAGAAAAATACTTGTTTAATAGAAGTGGATGATACACATGACATATCCATTGTGAACTACTGAAGGTCAATTACTATAAGAAGAGGTTCCTCAAGCAGGTGGTTGAAAGGAAGTGACCGATTCAACTATTTAAGTGCAGCACACAAAAATGCAGAAAGTAAAAACCCCACTTAGAAAGACAGAAAACCATGCTGAGTCATGAGGACTATTTTTTTGTAATATCCAACCTAAACCTGCTGTCAGTGTGAAGCCATTCCCCCTTGTCCTGTCACTCCAGGCCCTTGTTAAGAGTCTCTCTCTCTATCTTTCCTGTGGGCTCCCTTCAGGCACTGCAAGGCCACAATGAGGTCATCCCAAAGCCTCCTCCTGTCCAGGCTGAACAATCCCAATTCCCTCAGCCTTTCCTCCCAGCAATGCTGGTGCAGCCCTTTAATGAGTTCATGTCCCTGCTCTGGCCTGGCTCCCCAGATCCCACTGGAGCTCCACTCCCGTACCTTTGACGCACTTGAACACGAGCTCTGCCCTCTTCAGGCACCATGGAATGGTCATCTCCTAAAATGAGGAAATAAAAAGCCTCAATGCCCCACAAATCTAACCAGCAAGAATAGTAGGGAAATTATTAAAAGCAATATTTTTTTTGCCCTAGAACATAATTTTCAAGCAGCATTTGGGACCTAGTTTTCAGAACATTCTAGGCATGTGTACACACCTAACAGGTGACCATAAAAGCACCACTACTCCTTATTGCTTGCTAGGAGAGCCAGTGTTAGACCAATACTACACATTTTTAAGCTGAGATGTTGAATAAATATGCTGTCAAACCCACTGAAAACTGGGCTGTTCAATTCCCCTGTGGAGCTCCAGAAAAAGTCTACTATTCAACTAATAATTGTCAGGTTCATACTTCAGCATATCAAAGGCAGGCTCCTGACCACATCTTAATAGCACAATGACTCCTATCTGTTCTAGATTTTGTTTAAGGTTTCTTGGCATACCCACAACCTTCAGTAAAACCTTCTCTCTAAAACTGGAACTGGAAGAAGCCGTTCTTCCTTAAGACGCATTTATGGTAAGAGTGAGAACAAATAAAATTCATCTTCATCTAATGAAGGAGTTTCAGATATCAACAGCAAATCCTTACCTGAAGTCAAACAGCAAAACATGATGCAAAAACCACAGTGGTTTAAGATATGGCTACAAGCACAGGGCTAAATAATTTAAATTTAAAGTTCATGAAATGTTTTTTGTCTGTATGCTACAAAGCCAGTTACACCATGATGATGTAATTCTATCAGAGGCAGAATGACTCACTGCAAACACTTCTCAGAAAGAAGAAAACAATATCTGTTTCTTACTGATGTACTCTTCAACATGAAAATGAGCACTTTCTACTCTGAATACAGGAATATAGATGTGGAAACCAATTTGTCATTCTAAGTACCTTTTCAAACTTAAGCTTAACATAGTTTTCTATTCACTAAAAAGCCAGTCTCTATTTTGCAATGTCAAACATACGTTGCAATCTGTTCTTGTCAGAAAGCTTAATTTCAGGATTAAAGAAAGTTATTTGAGAAGCAAGATAATCTAAGAATGCCCAGTGGTAATACAAGAGATAAACTGAATGTGTGGCTTCATTAAACAACTGTTGAAAACCAGAGTTCTTCCTTAGGTGGGAGGATCTCCTGCCATCCCCCCAAAATACACTGTATGTTAAAAACAGGACAAGTTTGAAATATCTTTTCATAAAGCTTTCATTATGTAAATCCCTGCAACCCTACATGCTGTTTTTAGGGTATACACCACATTAATCAGACAGAACAGTGCTGGACAAGCTTGGGTTTGTACTTTTGTTTTTGTTGTGGTTGCTTTTTGACTTTTTTAATTTTTAAGCATTCTGGAAGCAACACTTGGTGTTTACTATAACTCATCTGCCCATGTGTGCTTTCTGTCACAAGTAAGGTTTATTGTTGGTTTTGATCACTGCTTTGGCTTAGTAAAAAACAAGTGACTAAGAAGAAAAGTTCTCTCTCAGGAGCACCTTGAGCAATCAGTGATGGGAACTGAGCCTAACAAGGACTGATGAACACAGCAGGATATGACACCATTCCTTGGACTATTTTAGAGGAACACAGAGGTTAAATTTTGTGGCACTCAGGGAAATAACAGAATGTTGCTCCATGCAAGCCACAAGAACTGAAGATGACATAGTAGTGATTCAATTCTAATCCATCTTCACAAACTTAAATTTTCACTAATTCACCACGTTACCAGGAGTTTTCTCTGGTGTGGAAATTATGGAGGATCAGCTAAGCACAATTCAAAATACAGAGAAGGACATAAGAAAGCAAAAAAGCAAACAGCCAGCTTCCTAGAGGGAGTTTTGGATAATAGCATTCAAGAAAGTTAAAAAAACCCCACCTGGAACTTTGGGTGGTTTTCACTAGGAAGAGTCACTTCAGCACTTTTTAGGATGCAATCATTTTGTCAAATTAAGATTTCTTCTATTCATTTAGGAAAAAAGGGGGGTGGGGAGACCAGCTTCACTGATTAGAAAGATATACTGCAACCCTTTGGATTTTATTTTCATTTGATTTGTGACAGGCTCACTACATGGGGCTGCTTAGGGCTTGGGCCTTTGCAGAACCATGTCATAATCAGGTAATTAAAACAGTAAAGTCCACATACATCATGTGGGAAAAATATTTCAAACTAAATTTCAATGGGTAATCGCAGTAAGAATTAGCAAGGTGTTTAAATCACAGTGGATCTGTGCAAATCCTAAACATTGGATGAGCAGATATACATTTAAAGGCAGGAAACTCCAATGAGAAACTTTTGAGGTCAATACACCCATCAGTAACCTGTTTATGGACATAAACTGTCGTCATAAATATTTGTTACACATCTTACACTCCTTTCATTTCTACTTTTTTAAAAAACAATTTCGTTAAATTATGGTAATAGAGACAACTGGACTGAGATCAGTGAAGAGTCACATTTTTGTCGCTGTTGCTGTATGGACAACAGCAATGTTGAAACTACCAAGAGAGGGTCCCAGCTCTGGCATTTTTAGCAATGCTTTGCTGTTAGAGCCATTTCACTCCCCAGTTTATAGCAGATTCCAGTGATCAGACAGTAACACCTCACTTGTCCTGAAACCAAACTTGCCTGCTTTTGCCTTTCTCAGGTATCAAATCCAGTTTCTTTCCTTCGTTTTAACTTAATGATCAGACCAGAGAGATCTGTTTTGGTTGTTATTGCCATAAGAAAAACAAAGGAAAACAGAATTCTTGATTCTTTTTCATAGAAATAATAATGAAATCTAATGGCTTCATTGAGATAAATACAGTCAAAACTGACAGAGGAGGAGGTTTAGATGGGATATGAGGAAGAAATTCTTCCCTGTGAGGGTAGTGAGGCCCTGGCACAGGTTGCCCAGAGAAGTCGTGGCTGCTCCATCCTTGGAAATATTCCAGGAAAGGTTGGATGGGGCTTGGAGCAACCTGGGATAGTGGAAGGTGCCCATGGCAGGTTATGGGACAGGATAAGCTTTAAGATCCCTTCCAACCCAAAGCAGTCAGTAATACTGTGATTACTTTTGTGAGGTTATAAACACCACTCTTCCATCTGCATTAGAAGAAAACCTTTGGGAAAAGCACAGACAACACTGCTAATGAATGCCTGTCCCAGGGAAGCAAGGAAACATCTCTGCAGCTGGGCTCCTGGTTAACCACCTCACAAAAATGTTCTTCTGTAGGTGGTAAATGCAGAGTCAGAACTGCAGCTGCCAAAGGCACCGAGTTCAGGGTAGCTTTCAGAAATCTGTCATTACTCACTCCTCTCTCAACAAGGAGTTACACATTTGTGTGTTTCAAATCAGGTCAGCCAGCTGCCAAGCACTGTAATAAGCAAGCTGCTAATGCAAGTCATACAAAGCAGTTGTGCCTAAACACACACCATCCAGCTCACCTTCTGCAAAGACTTATAGCTTAATACAAAAGGTAAATTGTTTTACCAGGACCTTTTAAGAATCCAGCACTAGACAAGAAGATAATTCTTCAGCTTCATACATCTCAAGGCATGTTGAATACTTGGTCGTGTGCTTTATTTGTAGTTTAAAATACAGATATGCAAACAGAAGCTAAAACTAACCATGTTTAAAGGAAACAAAAACCAGAAGAAGAATATAATCAGGTGGCACCCTGATTAAGAAAAAGGTCAATATATTTAATAAATTTCCGAAACACAGCAACTGGGTTCCATGAGTGACCCAGGCTGCTGTCCTGCATGTTGATTACTTGCATTTGTGGCCAAAAAAAGGTCTCAGTACAAAAGATGAAAAATTTCAGAAATAATCTCATCTGTTCCTAAAAGTCTACTTTTATGTATTGAAATACATCCTTTAGAAGCTTCATTATAGGGTGTTTTTACCTTTTTCATTCCTTGCTTTTCATGATAATAGACCCTGATCCTGCAAAAAGGGGTCACTTCTACTCTGTGCTCCAGTCAAAGTCTGTTATAAAACTAGTCACTCTTAAATGTAATCCATTGGTGAGCATTTATCTTGCTGTGAGTCAGCCACTTTCCACGAAGAAAGGCAATATTGAATTTACAAGAGAAAAATCAAAGGATTATTTAAAAAAAAAAAACACCTCTAACAGACTGATTGTTACTGACATCCTTGCATGGATGACAGAATTATCTTCTTTTTCTCATTTCTTTAGGTTTACAGACTTTCCAGCTCTTCAGGATATGAAGCATATGGGTGTACTCTCTGCCCATCGCTTCTTTCCCTGCCTTCCCACCCCTTTTCTCCTCTGTGAGCCACCTGTGACAGAGAAAAGAGGCTGCCAATTGTTTTAAATTGCTGTATCCTGAGAAATGTTACAGCTGATTGAGAGACAAGTCCTACATCAGAGTCCCACTACAGAAGAAAATACAAAACTCATCACAGTAAGAACACAGAGCATCAGCAATATATGCTGCCTCTTGCCCAGCCAGTATTTGAGGGGACTTAGAGAGCAAACAGGGACAGAAATTAGCCCGTGAAGGAGGAGACAGTTCACAGTGAAGGTGAAATTTGGTTGCTCCTGTGTAGGGCTGAGGTGGTAGAACATTTCCAGAAGGTAAAGGTGGTGTTTAGATTTACAGAACTCTAAGCCAAGCCTTGCCAGTTTTGCTGCTCCCAAAACTTAGTTTTAATGTTTTACAGCTAATGATAATTAAAAGAGGGGATCTGGTATCGCTACTGCATCAGCAACTCTGAAGGTAGAGTTTCTATGCAAGAGCTTCCAGCTGTGTAGTCCCATCTTTTATTAATACTTGTGCAACTGCAGTGAGCTGGATCCAAGAAGTGAATCGTCCAAAAGGAAGAGAGGGAATAAAAACTTTGAGTGATTCAGCTGGCTGAGATGTTTCCAATTGGTCCAGCTACTTAATTTGGGTCGCCATGTAGATACAAGTGCCATGTGCTGTGGCAAAAGCCTGTGAGTGAGAAAAACCATCCCACTCGGCCTAAATCAGCATGAAACACACCCTTTGCAAAAATCCAAGGATATAAAACCAGCCCAAATGTTTCTATTTACTTACTTCTGACATTTCGTGCACCAGCAGGAGGGGAATGCTGATGGTGGTGATGTCGTGTGTGCAGCAGACCTTGAGGATGTTCCTGAGCCCCATGATGGCCGGGTCCCGAGCGGTCACGTTCACAGACCTGATGTTGTCATCCACGCACAGGTGAAAGGCAACGTGGATTTCTGACAGGTTGGAGTGCCGTGTGATGTAGAACTCTCCTGCACAATATGGCAAACCAGGAAGGCAAGAAATCATGGTAGTGATCTGTACTGAAATCCAATTGCTGGGCAATGTAAGAAAGGTAAGAGGCAAATACAAATATACAGTAGAGATGAGGACATACACAGGAGATCTAAAATCTCTTGGACTGTCACTGTTATACATCCATCCCACACTCTCTCCATTGCTTTGATGGATTCCACTAGCATCATGGCCACATGGTGTAATAAACCATAACAGTGCCAGTACAGGATATGATCTCTATATAGCACAAAACAGAAAAACAAACCCAGAGGAGGTGCAATACTCAAAATACACAATGCAAGCACGGAATTGCAGACAGATGTGGGAGGCGGAAAGGCCAAAAAAGGATGGGTTCAAATAAAGGATGCACAGAGCCTGTGGAAAAAGATAGTGGGTTATGTAACAACTGAGATATGGCAGTGGCACACAAAGGCATCAGTGACCATTAGAATTTAAAATAATTCAGAGTAGTGGGAAGATGAGTTACAGAGTTGTTTGAAAAAAGTAACCAAGACATCTTGTTTTTAGAACTTGGTATTAATTTATCAAAGGTGAGAGGCAGTGAAATCCAGGTATCTCCATTGTTCCTTTGCACTGGAGATCTAAAGTCTACAGTACAGTCAAGGGAAATAATGAAATACAGTCCACTGCTCCAGTCAACAAATAAATATCTTCCTTCAAACCTATTCCCACTGATCACTGAAGTTAAGATCCTTTCTTTGAACTGGAACCGCTGCAGAATGGGTCTGTACTCCCTCTGGATGACTGATAAGGAGGTAGGAATCCCCAGCAGTGACCATCTACAAGCAGCAACAGACATGCCACTGCTGCAAGACACACCTGGATTTATCTGGTCCAAGTTGATTTATAATCCACTCCCACTAGCAATACTTAAGGCAGTCATGAAATCAATTTTAATAAGCCCTCACTCAACCATGGGTTGTATGGAATTAATTCCTCCCCCCTCCAACCACATATTCATCTTCAAATTCCATAGCAGCTTTCCTCACTAAACATCACAATATACACAGAAGATACTTTCCCTGAGAGAGGGATTTCTTAGAGTTAAAAAATCCACTCAAAAATGCTTTTCTGTACCACAACAGTGATATACATACAGCCATTTTCAAAAATAAAATTAGCTGCTAGTATTGAAGTTTCACCTTTTCCTTAAGATGCTCAGAGATTTTTTTTTTTTACCCTCAAATTCCAAAAGGAAATTTTAGGCAAAGAGAAGTGATTTGCCCTACACCATGTGATGCAGTGGCAAAGCTGGGAATAGAAACCAGATGTCCTGACACCCAGCTCTCTGCCTCAGCCACAGGAACATCCTTCTCCTCTGATTGAGGTCAGCTTGGGTTCAGTTTATAATTTGTGTTCTGACTTTAGAGCTAAAAATGTGGATGTATGAAACACAATTTGCTTCAGGAAGAGATGGGTCAATGCCACACAACTCACCTGGCAAAATGTTTGACTGGTTTCGTTCGATATTCTTTAATTTATCTTCATTCCCACTGATTTTGTTTTCTGTGTATGAACACATGGAACAAATATTAATTGTATCCTCTATTAATTACACTTGGGCATAAAAAGGTTCATGTACTGATATCTGGTTTGAATTTTGACCTTGAAGTCAACATAAAGTCCCCAAAATGCAAGGGGGATGGGTCAAAGTGTTTTTGCTCTCTTCAACACACCCCAAACTGAATCCTACCTGAAATCACTGCCCTTCTTACTTAACATCCTATGATATTTCTTCATTTGGACACAAGCAAAAATGATATTCTCAGACATAAAATGAAACTTTGGGAACTGCCCCCACAACCATATAGTATCTTGCTATTACTCTTTCAATAATGTGATAAACTAAAACAAATTTGTTCGTAAGAGATTTACATAAATCAGCAGCATAAAACCAGCTTTCACCATTTCCCTTGAAATGCAGCAATATGCAGATTCTCAAGGGAACTTGTTTTTCTGTGTACTCATATTTGCTCATGTTCCTGATGCATTTAAATCACATAAGTAGCTCTTTGCAGGGAAAACAAAGTTTTGTGATGTACAACTGCATTGCCTAACACCAGGTGGTCAGAGCATTTCCCAGCCATTTGCAAACACAACTGCAAGGAAAACCATACCCAAAGCTTTGGTCAGCACTAAAAAGCTAAATGCACATTTAGGTGATTTGTTATTTGGTTTTCAGCATTCACTTTAAAGGAAGGGGGAATAGTAGTAAATTCCTTTTCTAAGACTTTTAAAGATTAAAATGTAAATGACAATAAAAAGGTAAAGACAGATAAAGTTTGTGCTGCTACAGGTGGTTTAGGAAAGTAGAATGGCCTTATGTACTTCCCATGCTGTTAAAACGTGATTTTAATATATTGATTCATTTTAAAGGAGCAGCAAAGACACCACCTGAACATCACATTCTCTCTCGTGAATTTCAATCAGAGTTTCTTGATGAACCCAAACATTCCATTTTACAGATGAAATAACTACAGAAGAGTGGCATCAACTCTGCCCTGCCCACAAACATCCAGCTGACCACTGTTCTATTTCAAGGAGGGTAATTTTGGTTGTCACTGACCATGCTGTCTTTTTGTCTTGCTGCTACGCTGTGCTCTGGCCTTAAGTACAACCTTCTGGACAATTTCAAGTTGTTCTTGGATTCCAGGAAAATGGAAATCCGTGCATTCTTGGCAAACAGTTGCGAAATCTAGGAAAAAAATAAGACTGAAATGCACATCTCGAGGTTGTCCTCAGTAACATTATGTAATTCTACTGTACCGATCAAGTAAATCCAGCTATAAAGGCAAACACTCCAAAAGCAGATAAAGCCCTACTGAACTCCTCTTCCAGAATTTATTGAGGATTATATTTGAAAAATTGTGACATTCCCCTCTACTGTGGCTGCAGGATCTAGTTGGTGGCTAGAAGATGCAATTTTGTGTTTAATGGCATTATTTAAATGTCTGCCTTCTCTCATTACCTAAAATTTAGCATAAAACCAGATCTTCTCGTTTTGTTATTAATTTAAATATTTAAGCAGTTAAAAAAGTACCTGCAAAATAAGTACAAAATAACACTGTTACAATTAAACAACTTGGAAACAATCAACACCACAAATGCAACTGCAGTTTTTCCTGGTACACTTCCCTCTCCTTCTTTCTACAAGCTTGATTCCAACTGTTTCCAAGAAATATCAACCATCACAGTACATATTTTTAATGGCATGCATGAGTAATGACAAGTAATAGTCAAAAAAAGACATTCCAAGTGTGAGTATTTTGGTATTAAACTCCAAGATGGAGGTGGGAAAGTCAAACAGGAATAAACAGAAGTTTCATTGGTTAACTTTGATAGAAAACACCATCATAGTCCCCACCTGCTCAAAAGACTTGCACTTAAAATGACTATTAATCAAACTTTCCAGGAGCAGCAAAGTCATATTTGTATTGCTCATTTTTAATGAAATTCACAGTATCAAAAGCACGTGGTGTTTTTATATATTTACCTATCCCTTTACTATGCGGGGATATATCTTTTTCATTTTTGCAAATAGGTTCAGTGTGATAATCTGGTAGTAAAGAGTTAGAGACTCCTATAATAAATTTGTCTAAATGAATATTGAAGGGTCCTCTTCAATATTGTTTGTTACTCAGACACAAAATGTAGGGAAGAGATGAGAGATAACAGCACAACACTATCCCCCATCCTCATCCATATCTCTTTTTGCATTTGTTACCCTTTTGCAATACCATATCCAAAACATGATTGCCTGCACTGAATTTTAATTTTACAAAGAATATTTTTCTGTGAGAGAAGACAGCAAGATTTTGCTCTAATTTATTATTTTATTCGTTTTCCCTGACGTGATAATTCCCATTAGATGGCTCACCTCTTTTGATGCCGCTGTATGAGCTGATCCTGTTATCCACCAGTAACACCAGGCCACAGAGGGAAGCTGAGTAGAGGGACATTGCAGTCTGAAGCCTGTGCAGCTTCACCCCACTGCGGTGATGGCGCTTGTGTTTGCAGAAATCCAACATATCAGCTCTCAGCAGCCTCAGGTTGTGCATGGTCTTCAGCTGAGCTCCTGCACAGAGCACACGTGGCTTAATCCCAGTGGAAGACTAAACTCAAGACTGGGATTGAAATGTAAGGGCACAAAGTGCTTCCCTAAGGGATCTGTAAGGGAGCTGTAACCATTAACACCCAGAGGAAGCTCTTAGCCACACATTTAGTTTTACAGACACATCAGCAATTTGCAAAGTAGCAATAAAAACGCAGTGTTTTCACGAAGTGAGGCTTGTCTATGCCTGAAATGAGCCTTGTTCCCATTGCAGAATCACAGAATTATTAAGGCTGGAAAAGACTTCCAAAATCGAGCCCAACCTGTGCCCAATCACCACCCTGTCACCAGTCCAGAGCATTGAGTGCCACGTCCAGGCATTCCTTAGACACCTCCAGAGATGGGGACTCCAAACCTCCCTGGGCAGCCCCTTCCAACCCTTTCTCTGAAGAAATTCTTCCTGGGGAATATTGCAGAGCTAGGGATGAAATACTGATGTGTGGTGGTGTATCCTTCCCCACCCTCCTTAGAACTCCACAAGGGAGGAACTTGCGGCGTTCACAAGCCCAGGAACTCCTGCTAGGCCTTAGCATTTATGCAATGAGCTGGGTGCTGAGGCATTCCTTGGTCATCCCAGGAACTGCACGGCTGAAGTGGGAGCTGCATGGAGGGAACGGGATCATCAGTCAGCCCCTGACAGCCTGGAAACATCCCCTACCTGACCCATGGCCCGAGGGGAATTGCACCATTGTTGCTGGAGCTTTGGAAACTCCAGCAATTCAACTTGAGGATGAACATTTTCCAAATGACTCAAGGCAATCATCTTATGACCCTATGGACAGTGATCCTAAGGGATGTCCTTAGAGCTTTCCTGCACCACAGCAGGCTGTACCAGCATCTCCCTCTGACAAAGATGCCTCTTGGAGCTTGCAAACTCTCAACTTTGTGATACTGGGAGGATTGTTGCCGCCCATCTCTGCCTAAATCACTTTAGATTTGGTTGTAATCCAATTTTCCTCTCTGTGTCTTATCTATATAGTAACAGAGTGAACCTTGACTGAACTTTTTCGCTCTTTTGCAGATCTGTATCAAACCTTTGGCTGATGCCTTTGCTGGTGATTTTTTAAGTGACCTAAACCACTCCTGCACAACATAACATGGTCAAAACAGCATAAGAAGATTCTACTGCACGAACAAAAATACAAATTGCCAATACTTATTCTGCTGTCCACTGATTGTGGGAAGTAAATTTCATAAACACATTTTTCTATCAAATGTAAGAAAAGTCAAAACATCATTTTTAGTCAATACGTTTTGCTGTTGCTGTGCTTTTTTACGAGTCACCCAACCAAAATGGATAAAAATTTGCTTTTAGAATGTTTTCCATTAAGATTTCCACCTATTTCAGACATTGCTTGATACAGTTTATGCTCTTCTCTTACATATAAAGAACAAACATGAAACAATTCCAAACTATGCATTATACACATTGAGAGTTAAATACTGTAAATAATATATGCCTTGGATACATTATTTGTTACCAGCTGTTACTTGGTTTACTTCACTTACCTAAGTGAATAGTAAAGCTTTCTTCTAGAAGCCTTTGTTCTTCATAGATTCTCCCATTTCCTTCCACAGATTCCCTCAGCTGGCTGGGCTGAACTTTAATTTCATCACTAAAATAATGAGAAAAGTACCAAAAAGTTAATCCTAATTTTTATTCAAGACCAACAACCTTGGGGAAGTTATCCCAAGTTTCCTCAGCTGGTCTATGGAAACCAGGAGACCAAACCAATGAGCATGAGGTCCACATGTGAGGTTTCACCTTTACCTTCCTGGCAGCAGGAAGAGGAGAATCCAGTGTTAGAATTTACATTACTTGGCCCATTTGTAAAGCATGCTAAGACTGAGAAATAAAAATAAGTCACAATACCTAGTTATAACATAATAAAAATGTAGGAATAAAAGGAAAACAAAAATAATTCTCCTCAGCCTATTTACAACAAAATGTTATTTATGAAGTTACTAGATAAAGCACTTCTTTTCCCCTTCCCACACAAAATGGGAGATTAAAACCACCTTATGAAATGTTCTACCGTGTTCAAACTATCAGGAAAGATTTCAGGTATCAGTTTTACTTTTTTCCCTAAATTCAACTGCCTGGTAGTGATACAACAAATACTGTTCCTAATACATGAAAGAACATCAGCGTCTCTTCAATTTGTTTCTGCATTAGTGAGATGTTTCTGTTTTCAAAGTGCCTCACCTCCAAAAATCTTTTATAAACTTGCAAGCAGTTCTACTGATTTCAACTGACAAGTAGCAATGTACCAGTGATAATGAGTAAGGATCCCACCCAATTTACAAATTCTAATTTCCGTGCCATTTCCTCAAACAGAGGAAAGCTTCTCATTCAACTCTCTCCACAAGCGTTCACAATAAAAAATTTCATTTTTAGCTGTCCAGTGACATACACATAGAAAAAGAAAAGAGGCTTGTTAATTCAAACCATTGCTATCATTTTTTAAAGTACCATTATTCTTCAGAACATGCTTAGGTGGAACAGAAAGCCTTGTGAAACAGTATTAAAGACAGACATAGGAAAGAAAGGCAAAATAGGAGGAAATTCTACTCATGTCAAGCTATACTTTAGTGCATTACAACACCTTCTGGTAGAGAGGTAACATCACACAATGAAGAAACTCCTAAAATTACACATATTTATTTATGATGGTTTATTTGCCTTTGATATGCTTTGATAATACTATGTAAATTATCTATAGATATGATCATATCATAATAAATAGCACTATAGTACCCTATTTAGAAGATTATGTAAATACAAATCCTTTGAACTATTTCAGCTGGAATTAAGCATCACAGAAGAATTAAATACCTGACTGAGCTGTTGTTGGGATTCTTTAGGTCCTGATGAAGCTTTATCACCCACTCCTGATATTCCTGCTTCTGGATAGCAGTAGTCTGTTTTAATTCATTGGTCCATTTGTTCTCCAAATCCTGACAGGAGAGCAGTGATAATTTGAGTGGTGTGGGTGTCCTTTTTAAGGTGATTATGTGCATGACATATTCTAGTTACCTGCTGAGACTCAAAATGCTGAGCTGCTAAGGAATTCACATCCTGGTCAGTCAGTGACTTCCCAAGCTCCTGCATCACCTTATCCATTTCAGCTCCTTGCCTGAAGGAGAAGCAAACACAAATTTCAGAAGACTGGCAGCAGAACACCCTTTGCTGTGATACAACAACAAACTTGGTTGTTTGTTACTGACAAAATGAACAGTCACAGATTTAGCAATGAAAATCCACAAAACAAACTGGAGTTAAGGGTCAGGGACTCAAGTCAGCTCCTTGGGATTCTGTGTAAACAGAACACCACTTACCCTCATTTGGGACAGCCTCAGCTGCCACCAACAGAGGGATGTGATAAATTCCAACAGAGATGTAAATTCCAGCAGAGTCAATACACAGCTACATTGCAACTGAGCTCTTCAACAATACTGCTCTTTCTTCTGTATGCACATTCAAGAAGAGGCAATGAGCAGCAAAAAGATTTGCTAACACCTTTTACTGGCAACATTGAGCCCCAAACTAGAAATATGTACAGTTCAGTCCAGAAGAAACCATAGTATTAGCTGCTTATGCAATGTCTAATGTGAGCTTAAACTTATACAGCTCAAGAGGAATATTGCCACTCAGACTGCTAAACCAGACCTACTGAAACTACTCTGGCACAAAAGGAAAAATGCACATTCAACGTGTTCCCTCTTGTGGATAAAGGAGTCACCTGCAGCTATACATGCTTATTCCAGAACTCGGGACTCAAACAGAACACTTTCTGGAAATCAAGACTTATATTCTCATCAGTCACTGAAAATAATAGAAGGCCATCACTATAACGTAGCTGATCCTAATGACATCATAGAATGGTTTGGGCTGCAAAAGACATGAATGTTCATTTCATTCCAACCCCAGCCATGGGCAGGGACACCTTGCAGCAGACCAGATTGCTCAGAGTCCCATCCAACCTGGCCTTGGATACTTCTAGGGATGAGGCAGCCACAGCTTCTCTGGGCAACCTGAGGCCAAGGCCTCACCACACCCTGAGTAAAGAATTTTTCCTAGTATCCAATCTAAATTTCTGCTGTGTAAGTTTGAAGCCATTCCCCCTTGCCCAATCTCTACATACTCTTGTGCCAGCCAAGTGTTATATGACTTTAGGTTTACACAGACAAATTCAAGCTACATATGCTGTCCTATGAGTTAACACACCCAGTGGCAGGCACCCCTATTTAATAAGAGAGAGAAAAACCTAAATAATAAAAATGTAATACCTTTCACGTAGTTTTTTCAGTTCCACGTCCCTTTCACTTATTAATTCTGAGATGCTAACAAAATAATTGTGTTCCAGGTTTAATAGCATTTCAGAAGCTGGAGAATGGATCAGATCATGATAAACATCTGCAAAATCTTCATCCCAGCTAGTTTCTTCAGGTTTGGCATGTTCTAACGTTGTCTAAAGAAAATGTAAGAGATTTTAAAGGGTAAGATATCTTTTAGGATATATAAAGATCCCTTATAACGGTGGGGTAAAACCATGGGGGCCCACCTTTACCATATATAAATTGTCTTCCCTAATTTAACCTTTCTGCATTCTACTTTAGGTCTCAGTTTTCTCCTCTCTCATTTTTTCTCTTTCAAAGCAACTAAGTCAGAACCATTAAGGCTTGGACTACAGTGAGGAATTGCCAATTTTCACACAACACCAGCTTGGAAAGAACAGTAATATCCACAACAATATTTGCACCTGATAAATTTTAGATAAGGCCCAAAACACCAGCTGTGCAAACAAAAATGCTTTGCTAGTAAGGATGACTAACCTCTGATGTCACTAAGAATTTGATCAACAATGCTGATTTAAGAAAAGCTATTTTTATTGAACAAAGAATGGCCCAAGAATGCCAGTTTTGCAAACTTTTTATGGAATTTTTCACATTTTTCCATATTTCATGAGAAGCAAATTCAATTCCTATAAACTTTTCCTCAAAACTGCAGGTTTGTCCTTCTTTTTTTCTCTTCACTAGGACTCCACTATTTTTAAGATCCCATGTGAAACTGGAGACATTATTCCAACTAAAGCCTCATCCTTCCTAAATAATGTGAAATATGAACTCAAAAAATGAACTGAAAAGTCTCTCTCAACTCTACACTTTCTCCTTCTAGCCTTAATTGTTGTTACTGAGATTTAGGATAGGATTGTCACTTCATTACCTCTTGCTTTAATTCTAAGCCTTTATAAGCCTTATGCCTATTTTTTGTTTGAGTATCAACTATTAAAGGAACAAACAGTTTGCCTCTCCATTTTCTATCTTTTTACTCTATTAAATTCAAGAAAAATCTGACTAAGAACTTTTACGATGAAGACTTGATGCTCACTTTCAGATAAAAAGAAAAAACTGCAAGAATTACAGTGAATTTTAGTGTAATATTTTATCCCCACAGCTGTGCTGCACACATACACATACTCTCACAATGCAAACCTTGAATATTAACTTCCCAGCTTAAGAGGTAACTTAATCTTACCTCTTTATAAGCTTTGGCCCAAGTATCTGCCAGCTGGTTGATGTCTACTTTTCCCGATTTCACTGCTTCCAGAGCCACTTCAGCTTCTCTGTCATAATCTTTTATAGTTTCCTCTTCTACAAATTTACTAAGAGATTGCTTCAGGTCTATTACAACAAGGAAAAAAAATGGTCCATCAACAGAACACATCAGTAAACACTGAGGAAACCTGTAAGTAAAGTTTTTCACCTGAAAACCTTTTCCTTGCTAGCACTTGCTAGCACTAACAGTAATCTTCTCTGATGCTTTGGTGTTTAAAAACCAGTTTTGTAAACACTGTTCCAGTAAAACACCCTTATTTTGGTTTCTTAGAGCAAGCTCTAAGACACTTGTGGACAAGGATACATGAGATTAATTTAAGAAATCAGTTCATACCGTTTTCTATAAAGCATGGCAGGTTATGCAGAACCATCAGACGTCCATGCAAATGACTGATATTCTCTTGCACAGGGAATTTGAGAGGCACAGTAAGCACCAAATGTTCATTTCCAGCGCTGAATTTGTACACATAGTCTCTCTCTCTAGTTAAAGTTTTTCCTTTATTAGGCTTCATCCTCTTGTTTACTGCAATAAAAACGAAAATAACAAGAATTACATATTTGTAAACTCGGAAGTAAAAAATGATAATGAAAAGCCATGGCTTTGCTAATAATTAACAGCTAAAATACCTAACCCCCCCAAATTTTCATAGATACTCAGTTTTGACTTCCAAATACATGCATCTGGACCTGAAGCATAAATACCAGTTTCCAAAATATCAAGTGCTTCTAACATGTATTTGAGTGTGTCAATATATAAATTTGGGTAATTGCTCTTAATAATTACAGTGTAAATCTCCTGACTTAAAATCAGAACCAAGTCAGATGGGAATCCTGATAAATAGAAAACTGAAACACTCTGACTTCTGTCACGGATGCCTCAAAAGCTGAAATCCTGCAGAGTGCTTGGGGATTTTATTTCCTCCTTTCTGCAGGTGCAAGGCCTGGGCAGTGGGGGAGCAGATATTTGCAACGATTTTTAGAAAGAGCTGATTTTATCCTTCTGTAACCTGTATTAAAAATAAGCCAAAAGAGATGCAAGGGGGCTGTGTACAGAGTGAAAATACAGACTGGGATAACTGTGCTGGTATTTTTACTCTCCACAGGGCTTCTCTGCTCATTCACATCCCTCTGTTTTGAACATCACCTGCAAAGCTGGACACATTGCTTCAGCCGAACCCTCCCCAGTGCTAAAAACCACACCCCGAGGACAAGCAAAAAAACAATAAAAATAAAAATTTCTACAGTAGAATTCATACGTGTTAGACACAGATAAAACAAGTTAGTTTCAAAAACAAACATCTCAGGACTACCAATAGTGATGCGAGGCGGTGTCCCGGCCTCTCTGGGAGTGAGAGTCAAAGGGAAATCCTGGGAAACACAAACCCGACCACGCTCTTTCTGCTGCTCCCCGATGCAGCGAGGAGGTGGGGAGGAAGCAGTTGGAGAGGGAGAGGGAGACAAACCCCCTGTTCCAAAGAGGACCTCCTGCTCCTGAAATCGCAGGCTCAAAGCCGGCAGGACACGGCCTGCGGGCTTCCATCCGCCCCCTCCCCGGCGCGAGGAGCTCCCGATGTCCGCACTCCCGCCTGTGGAAGCGGCAGCGCCCGCGGGCACCGGTAGCCGGCTCCTCCCGTTCCGACTCACCTGGCTCCGGGCGGGCAGCCGCGGGTTAACCGGGCCGCGGGGAAGGGGGAGCCGGGATGTTCCGCCTACCGCGTCCCGTCATCGCAGCTGCGTGTCCGCAGCGGCAGTTTCGGCGCTGCTCTGCGGCGAGCGCGCCGAGCGGCGGCGGTGATGGCGCGGCCGGCCAGGAGGTGCGTGTGCCGGGGCTGAGGGGCGAGGGGCTCCCCCGATCGCCTCGGGGCCTCTGGGGGATTCCAGGGTGGCCCCTTTCCCTTCCACCGGAGCGGTCGTGATCAGTGGCACAGGGCCGTGTTGGAGGCCTGCCATTAGTGGTGTCCCCCGGGGTTCTGTCGTAGAATGGTTTGGGTTGGAAGGGACTTAAAAAACCATCCAGTCCCAACCCCCTGCTATGGACAGGGAGACCGTCCACTATCCAGGTTGCTCAGAGCCCATCCAGCCTGGCCTTGGACACTGCCATGGATAGGGCAGTCACAGCTTCTCTGGGCACTCTGTGCCGGGGCTTCTCCACCCTCACAGGGAACAATTTTTTCCTAATTGTTTCCTAATCCAATGTAAACCTCCTCTCTGTCAGTGTAAAGCCATTCTCCCTTGTCCTGTCACTCCAGGCCCTTGTCAAGAGTCTCTCTCCATCTTTCCTGTGGGCTCCCTTCAGGCACTGCAAGGCTACAACGAGGTCACCCCAAAGCCTTCTTCTGTCCAGGCTGAACAATCCCAATTCCCTCAGCCTTTCCTCCCAGCAGAGCTGCTCCATCCCTTTGATACCCTTGGTGTCCCTGCTCTGGCCTGGCTCCAGCAGTTCCCTGTTCTTTCTGTGTTGGGATCCCGGAGCTGGATGCAGCCCTGTAGGTGGGGTAATACTGGGCCCAGTGTTGTTTAAATTGCACATCCATGACTTGGATGAGGGGGTTGATGTTTTATCAGCAGTTCACAGATGACACAAAGCTGGGAGGAGTGGCCAATACTCTGGAGTGCTGTGCAGCCCTTCAGAGGAACCTAGTCAGGCTGCAGAGATGGGCAGAGAAGTGTCTAAAATTCAGCAAAGGCAAGTGCAGTATTCTGCACATGGGAAGGAATAGCCCCATGCACCAGCACAGGCTGGGGGTGACCTGCTGGCCAGCAGCTCTGCTGAGAAGGACCTGGGGCTCCTGGTGGACAACAGGCCCTTCAGGAGCCAGCAGTGCCCTGGGGCACAAGAAGGCCAATGGAATCCTGGGGTGCACCTGGAAGAGCAGTTCCAGCAGGTCAGGGATGATCCTGCCCCTCTGCCCAGCCCTGGGAGGCACATCTGGAGAGCTGTGGTCAGCTCTGGGCTCCTCAGCACAGGAGGGACAGGGAGCTCCTGGACTGGGACCAGAGGAGGATGTGGAGATGATTTAGGACCTGGAGCATCTCTGACAGGGAAAGGCTGAGGGAGCTGGGGCTGTCCAGCCTGGAGAGGAGCCCCAGCTGAGAGGGGCCCTCAGCCCTGGGTGTCCCTGTGAGCAGGGAGGGCTCCGAGCAGGGCCCAGGCTCTGCTCTGTGGGGCCCAGCAATGGCACCAGAGGAACGGGCAGGGGCTGACCCCAGGAAGTTCCACCTGGACATGAGGCAGAACTTCTGTCCTGTGCAGTGACGGAGGACTGAACAGATTGCCCAGAGAGGGTGTGGAGTCTTTAAAAAAAATCTGCAACCTATTCCTAATAAGCCATTGTGTACAGTTGCACTGGTTATAGATTTATCTCTGCTTTCTGTACCCAGGGACAGGACCCAGGGAATGGCTGGAGCTTTGCCATGGGAAGGTTAGGTTGGCTATCAGGAAAAGGTTCTTCCCCCAGAGTGTGGTGGAGCACTGGAACAGGGAATGGGCATGGTCCCAAGGCTGCCAGAGCTCCAAGAGCATTGGGACAGTGCTCTCAGGGATGCACAGGGTAGGACTGTTGGGGTGTCCTGAGCAGGGCCAGGAGCTGGATGATCCTTGCGGGTCCCTTCCAATTTATGGATAATCCATGATTCCGTGATTCTGTCCACCTGAACATGTATTGCTTTTTTTCCTTGTAAAACATTATTTTACCCAAAAGTGTTACCAAATCAAGATGCTCAGTCAGGAAGGATTACTAGTGTCTATTTTTTTTTTTTTTTTGCCACAGGAACAAGAAAGTTGTTGATTATTCTCAGTTTGGGGATTTGGAAGACGATGGTAAGTGGGATGTTCTTGTACATCAAGAATTTGAAATCATTGCCTCTTACATAAAAGCACATGTAAAAGAGGGTCTTATGAATTTTCCTTTCAAATATATTTAAGGATAGTGCAGTTATAGTTGTTGTGTTCTTTTAAAATATGATTAACTTCCAGGAAAGGTTATGTTGATATATTTTCAGTGTGCAATGAAAATTACGAAATTTAAGAATATAGGAAAACTCATGAGAGCTTGTTGCTGTTTTCTGACAGATGAAGACTTTGCACCTTCAAGCAAAAAATCCAGAACACGGCTCAAGGAACCGAAGAAGGAGAAGAAAGAGAAGCCAAAAAAGCCCAAAGAAGTGACTCCATCACAGACACAGACACTCAGTAAGAGGTAAGAAATGTTGTGGTCAACTCTGTGTAAAAAATAAGAATATTTGGGTTTGGTTCCTTTTCCCCTAGAGTTTTAAGCAGCTGAGAACAAATAACTAATACATGACTGTAATAGAGATTTTGAGCCTTATTGACACGCCTTCAAGTAACTCTAAAAATTCTGAGTTTCTTAGGACTCCTAAACCAGAGAAATATAAAGACAAGTTTGATTCCTTCCAAAAGAACATATTTAAAGGAACATACAAAGTCAAGATCAATGAAAAAGAGAAGTCTAATTTTTATTGGTAGAGTTGTGTTTAAATATCGCATTTTGGTGTGGCATTTCAAGCAAAGGCAATCACTTTTTTTCCTGTAGTAATGCTAGTTAATAGTTCATATATGGAGATAGATAGATAGATAGATAGATAGATAGATAGATAGATAGATATGCACACATACACTCTTTGCAATCATAATGCTTTTAAGTATAGAGTGCTTTAAAAATTAGTGTATCTTTTCTCAATAATTTCAGAATGTATTATTTGTAACACAATATGCTACAAATATATATTGAAATATTAATCTTTTTACAAGTATCTGAATTTTAAAGAGTTCACTGAGCCAGAAATAGTTCTATAACACTCATGTAATTGTTTTATTATTTAAGATGTTGGCATTTTTTCCCCAGGTTATCCTTGGATGACAAACTTTATAAAAGAGATTTGGAAGTTGCCTTAGCCTTATCTGTGAAAGAAAAATCTGTAAATCTCCAAGAAGAGCAAAATTCAGAAGAACAAGGTTACTTTACAGTTCTATGCAACACTTTATTTATATGCAGTGAATTTGAACATGGCAATTTATTTTACACTGAAATAGGTTGAAAATCGTATTTTATTTGAAGATGTCATGACAAGACAGAGTTTCTAGGTATTGCCTGTTTTCTTATGTTCTTGGAGTTTTTTTCTGTGAGAGAAGTAACTCTTCTATAATTTAATAATTCCAAATATATACTTGGATTAGAGACAGATAAAAACTTCAGCTATTTTAATTTCTTAATATTTTTACTTTTTATAATGTGTTTTTGTATAGTAATATTTAGTATTTATTTTTTTTTCCCTGGATCTTAAAACAGGTAAGAATATTGAATCAGAAAATACACATAGGAGACCCCCTTTTTCCAACTGCAGTGTAGACAGTGAACTTTTAGGTAAGTCGTTTTCACACTCTTTTCACAAAAAGCATTTTTGTGATAAGCCATAAGTGGCTTATCTCCTCTTTGTTTCCATTGGTTTCTTTTTGTTGTTGTTGTTGATGTGGAAAAAAAGAGTCTTTATCTTAAATAAAGCTTGAAGGATGTGTCCATTCATTAAAAATTTGGTCCCAGTCTTAAAATGAGCAAACCTGTGGATTGGTGAATTTTGGTCTTCTTTTTGTTAGCCTGATTACAGATAAATTTGACAATGAGAAGCACATGAAAACAAGTGTCAGTGATATGTTTCTGAATAGTATAACTTCATATCACCAAAATGAACTCTGGGGACTCAAATAACAAATTATTTTAGAGGAAGAGAATAGATTTACTGTGAATTTGAGCTGATTGAGTCACTTTCTGTTTTGTAGGTCTCAATCAGGTTATAGATGATGACACACCTGAGGGTGATGGGAGGCAAAGGACAGCAGCAACCAAAGTTCCAGCACATCACAAGTCTTTGGTGGTTGACAGTGATGACAGAGCCCATGGTCTTGATTCTGAGCCAGAGTCTGTACCCAGTAAGTTCTTCTCCACTAAAACTCTTTGCTTAGATATACTTTGGATGTGATGCCTTATATTTTGTTTGGATTTTTAGTGAAATTTATGCTGCTTTTACTGCATTTTCCCTTACTCCCCCCTTACTGAAGCATTATCCCCTCATACTTGTGACATCTCATTTGCACTTTCACACTAAATTTACACACTGGAGCTTGTTCTCTCCCAAACCAGCAAAATGTCACTGCTTCTCTGCATTTGTATGTCAGGAGAAAATCCATCTGCCCTTGTTGTCCAGGAAAGTTTAATCTCTTTAAAAATCCGCTGTTCATTTTCCCAGTTGTTTTCTGGGGTTTGTGTCAAAACAGTGACTTTGGAGTAGTATCAGGTGTTGGAGCTTTCACTGTTGGCTTTGTTTAAGCTTATTTTAAAAAGCGAGTAGCCTCTCTTCTTTCCTTCCTGTGACTGTCATCTTGTGGAAGAGCAAGTGCATCCATGTCTGTCATTCCCTAACAGGCAAGGTGTCTGTGTCAATATTTACTGCTTCAAGATGGGACAGTCTAGTACCAACCTCATTATTTCTGCTGTGCAGTGGTCTATCATCTTAAGTGATGATTTCTCTGCTAAAGAGCATCTTTCTGAAGTAATTTTTTTCCCATCCCAGCGTCGCCTATAGTTTCTCCTTCCTGGATAACAGAACACAACCCTGAGCCGAGGCAGAGGGTGATGTCCAGTCCCTCAGAAGCAGCTGGGAGGCCTCTGCATGCATCAAGTCCTGTCACTGACAGAAAGCCTAAATGGACACCGCCAGGTATGGGTGAGGCTGCAGCTAGAGACACATACGTGAGTTGACTTAAGCTTTTAGCAATCTCTCCTAAAAGCAAACAAAAAATTAAACTATTCCAGGAAAATGCCTGCCCTTTATATACATTTTATGAAGATTTTCTTTGGACAGGTTTAAAACAAAAAAGAGAGAATGGAAGAAAAGCTATAGCTATGCTTTTTTTATAGCATTATCCTTAATTCCTTTATCTGCATGGGGCCTATAAAATGTTTTTCAAACTGGATTAGACCTTAATCAAAAAATCCTTTCATGTTCATTTCTCTCTTATTTAGAGCTTTCTTTATCTCTGATATGTGCTAAATTATTATCTGTTCTAAACAAAGAATATGAAAAAAATGCTGGAGTATTTTAGCTGTTCTAATAAAGCAAATGCTTAAAAGCCTTATTTTCTCAAGGTGTTCGATCATGCTGCTGCTGACTCCTGATTCTTTGATTTTTCTTCATATTTACTCTTCAGTACCTGGTTCTTTCTGTTTGACTCCTTTCTCTCAAGTCCTTGTTTCCCCATTGGAGTCGTGTTCAGTGTTTCTCTGTGGAGTGCCTGAAAACGCCCAGGACCCTGGGAACAGTTGCCCAGTGTGGCTGCAGTGTGTGGCTGGGTAATTAACCTGTGCATCTTTCCTGCTGCACTGGCTCCCAGAGGGAGGAATCCCTGGGGAGTGATTTCCATGTGCCTCTGTGGTTCGGACCTTTTTGCACTCTCTAAAGAATGCTTCTTTTGTCATGCTAGGAAAATTACTAGAAGACAATAGTCATATGATATTTTTTCCCTTTAACTTTTAATACCTTCTTTTTGTTTTAAAATCATCTCCAGCTCCATCAGGAAGCAGTAATGCCTCTGTGAAATGTGTTCCTGTTAAGTCACCTACTCACTGCCTTAGACTTGGCCTCTCCAGGCTGGCAAGAGTCAAACCTCTCCATCCCAGTGCTACCAGCAGTTAAATGGTCAGTGACAAAGTGCCACACAGAGGAAAAGGCTGTGGAAAAGGTTTTGCTGATAAACAGAGGGTGGGCAGCATCCTGAAATCATCCATTTTGGAGGACTCTTGTTACGGATGTGTCTGATGTCAGGATGAGTTTTTATTCTGCTAATTACTAGGCATCTTTAAGTGCTGCTGAATGGTAATGTTATTTAACCAAAGTGACATCTGGGCCACCAGCTTTTTGATGTACTATATTTAGAGATGTTGGTTTGTGATAATTTCAGTTTTTTAATACCTAAACTCCTGGCATTAACATAGTCTAGACAGCACTATTGCAGTATGGATAGCAGAGAAATGTTTTTTAGAATGTTGTATTTTTAAAAAAAATCTAAAATAAAATACTTTATAATATCTAACTGTATTCCTTGAATTTATTAATTTTGAAGGTCATTTTAAATGTTGGTTGCAGTCTGGCAGATATTTTTGCCTGTGTATGTTCTTACTGGAAGTCAGCAGCATTAGTCAGGTTCAGACAATGAGGAATTTCCTTGGAGCACCTGGGGCTTCATTGAGGATCATGATACCATGCTAAGGTAGGGAGTTTTGTAAAGCAGTGAAGTGATTGTTACTGATTCATGAGACTGAGCTTTTACTAATCACAGTGTAATTTCCTATCTAAGCCTATTGATTACAGTGGATGGCAGCAGATCTATTTCTCCCTGTATTACTCATGACTCAGGGAACTGCATTTACAAAGGAATATCATAGAATCATGGAATGGCTGGGGTTGGAAAAGACCTTAAAAGATCATCCACTTCCAAACCCCCACCATGGGCAGGGACACCTGCCACTGTCCCAGATTCCTCAGAGCCTCATCCAGCCTGGCCTTGGACACTTTCAGGGATGGGGCAGCCACAGCTTCTCTGGGCAACCTGTGCCAGGGCCTCAACACCCTCCTGGGAGCAATTTCTTCCTTATATCCAATCTAAACCTCCTCTCTGTCACTTTGGAGCCATTCCCCCTTGTCCTGTCACTCCAGGCCCTTGTCAAGAGTCTCTCTCCATCTCTCCTGTGGGCTCCCTTCAGGCACTGTAAAGCCACAATGAGGTCACCCCAAAGCCTTCTCCTCTCCAGGCTGAACAATCCCAATTCCCTCAGCCTTTCCTCCCAGCAGAGCTGCTCCATCCCTCTGAAGCCCTTGGTGTCCCTGCTCTGGCCTGGCTCCAGCAGCTCCCTGTCCTTCCTGTCCTGGGCCCAGGGCTGGATGCAGCCCTGCAGGGGGGTCTCAGCAGAGTGGGGCAGAGGGGCAGAATCCCCCCCTCCCCTGCTGCCCTGGGGCTCTGGGTGCAGCCCAGCACAGGGGGGTTTTGGGTCCCAGCACACACGGCTGGGGCAGGGCCAGCTCTCACCCACAGCACCCCCCAAGTCCTTCTGCCAGGGCTGCTCCCTCTGCTCATCCCCAGCTGGATTGATCCCAGGGGTTGTCCTGACCCAGGTGCAGCACCAGCACCTGGTCTAGTTAAACCCCATGAGATTCCCATGGACCGTTTCTGGAGCCTGTCCAGGTCCCTCTAGATGACATCTCATCCTTCAGGTGCTATCTATGCCTTTGCAAAGCCTTCTGTTAATGGTTTCACTGTTTCCTTGCAGATTGGTTGTCTGTTTGCTCTTGATGCATTATCACTCAGGTTATTGTAAGGCAAAGATCGCTCTTCCAGCTTTCATTATTTCTGAAGAAAACAGAATTTAGTTTTGATTCAGAAACTCTCAAGTGTGTGATTATTTCCTTCTGTAATTTAAAAGGTCCAAACCCTTCATTTCCCAGGCCTATATAGGTTATTCTCAGATATTCTGTTAATATGAAAATCTGTATCTTTAAAATGGCTAAATAATAAAGATGTATCTTAATGTTTATTCAGAGACGTGGGATTTAATAAGGGAAACAAATCTTTTCCTATTATTTTTCTAATAGAAACAAAAATGCCCTAATGCCATTTCCTGACATCAGTTGCATCAGGAATTCACTAAACTGCTCTTTAATTTTCAGAGGAGTTGAGTGTAATTTACTCTAAGCAGTTGAATTTATTCTGCCTTTCGTGTCAAATCACTTTTGCTGTCCCAACTTTCGTTAACAGATTTGAAGCATATCAGTGCAAACCACAAAGATGAAAACAGGATGTTACTACTTCTGGTGACCCTCTGCACAAAACCCTGCTCTTTGCATTTAAAACACTTTGTCCTGCTGCTTACAAAGAATTACTGGTCTGTCTTCACTCAGGTGTGACACTGTTCTCTTGAGAGGAAGCCAAAAAGCTGTGATAAAAAAAAAGGAACTTTTTTGGGTCAAGGCTGTTTCTGTTGTGCTGAATCTGTCCTCATACCCCCAATACTTACAACACTTGTGTACTTTTAAATGAAGACTTGGAGCATGAGTTTTCCTGTAGATTTGGGATATTAAAATTTGAAATTCTTTTTCTTGCTTTTTGTATTTTTCCTCATTGTTTGGGTTTTTTTGTTTTTTGAATTGTTTTTGAATGTAACTCAAAAGTTAAAGGTTAGCTTTTTCTAGCCTCAACTGAATAAGAGCATAGAAAGACTTAACTGGCCTTGAGTGTAAAAGAACCTACATGGTCCTGAATGTATTAAAGCTCTGTTTAATGCTCAGGCATCTCAATTCCTTGACCAAATTCTTTTTCATTCTGACAGCCCTTGGGGACACTTAGAATACTCCAATGTACAAAGAAATCATGAGAAATAGAACTGATTGAAATCCAGATAGTATTTATCTGTTTGGTGATAGACCATCTTGTAGAGCCAAAGATGACAGATCCTCTTTCTGTTTGCCTTCTTGAACAGATGAGAGATTTACTTGGGTGTTACAAATTTATTTTACTTCCAGTAAATATGTGTAAATCTTCCTTTCATTTTATTATCTTTGCAGGATTCATTAAGGTGAAGATTCTAAAGAGTTACAATCAGGCAGTTCTTTCAGAAATACCTCCTGAACCCCATCCCAGCATAAAGGTTAGTAGATAGGTGCATATTTTTTAGAATATTAAAAGTCTGTAACTGTAGGAGAAGGGAATACAGGTGACCTTGTCCCTGATAAGTAACAGCTGTGTTAATTACTCAATTCAGCCTTGCCCCTGGTGAGTAACACCTATATCCAATAAAGGTAAGTGTGATAAAAGGGAGTGGGTTAGCTCATGACGGGAGAATCAGCATGGAAGATTGTGAATGTGAGGATGAAGAGGAGGGATCTTGGGGAGAGAGAATCATTGCTGTGAGGCCAGTCTGGGTCTGCAGTTAGAGTTGTTGGAACCTGCAGTCATAGTCTAGCCAGGTAAAATCCTGCATTCAGAGTCTGCAAACTAATACCTGCAGTCATAGTTTAGCAGGAAATAACCAGCAGTCAGAGGCTGCAAGGGAAACTTGCAGCAGGAGCTTGCTGCAGCCAGAGTCAGTGAATAGTTGGAGTCAGAATGGCTGAGCTGTAAAGAGGAATAAACCAGGACCCTTTTCATGATGTGATGAACAAGAAGTCTGTGTCTCGGCTCATTTCTACCCTCTAACAAGAGGGCTGCTGCAACATGTAACTATGTATGAAGTCAACGTTAGAGGGCATAATAACATTGAGTAAATCCAGTGCAGTAGAGCTATGTGGCTATTGCTTGTATTTGCAAAGTGTTTACATATCAATTATCAGATGACAAGCATAAGCAAAATATCAAGAACAGATAAACAAAAAGGAATTTAATAAGCCTTAACCATCTTAACTTTTGTCAAGAATTATCAACAACACAACCTCATACTAATACATTTTCACAGATCAGTGACTTAAAATGTTTGTAGGTATTTCTTGCATCATTTAATTCAGTTATAAGCTTTAACATACAAATCTTTTCCACGTTTGCTATAATTTTTCTCAAGCGTAGGTTAGCCCCTCCCTGGGTAAAAGTCATGTTGATTTTTTTTTGCTCAATGTGTGAGTGGGGTTCAGCTGCTTCAGAGGTCATGATTTCATAGGAACAGAGTTGCCTGTAAGTCA
This sequence comes from Acrocephalus scirpaceus scirpaceus, assembly GCA_910950805.1. NCBI lineage: Eukaryota > Metazoa > Chordata > Aves > Passeriformes > Sylviidae > Acrocephalus > Acrocephalus scirpaceus. The sequence goes on from OU383777.1 coordinate 60,872,798, forward strand.
AAAAATGTAAGAATGGGCAAATCTTACACAGCTCTGTGAGGCACATCTGGAGAGCTGTGTTCAGCTCTGGGCTCCTCAGCACAGGAGGGACAGGGAGCTCCTGGATTGGGACCAGAGGAGGATGTGGAGATGATTTAGGGCCTGGAGCATCTCTGACAGGGAAAGGCTGAGGGAGCTGGGGCTGTCCAGCCTGGAGAGGAGCCCCAGCTGAGAGGGGCCCTCAGCCCTGGGTGTCCCTGTGAGCAGGGAGGGCTCCGAGCAGGGCCCAGGCTCTGCTCCATGGGGCCCAGCAATGGCACCAGAGGAACGGGCAGGGGCTGACCCCAGGAAGTTCCACCTGGACATGAGGCAGAACTTCTTCCCTGGGCAGTGACCGAGGACTGAACAGATTGCCCAGAGAGGGTGTGGAGTCACCTGACTGGGGATATTCCAGAACCATCTGGACACAATGCTGTGCTCTGGGATAGCCTTGCTGGAACAGGGAGATGGGACAAGATGAACCACTGGTCCGTTCCAGCCTTATCCTTTTTTCTGTGATTTCCCCAGCATATCTAAGTCAGGAAAAGGGATGCGTTCAGGACAACAGAGTTAGGAGAACTGTATAGACCCCAGAAAATGGAGGCAGAAATGGAACTCCCCACAAACTTAGAATGCTATGGTCCTTCCCTGTAATGAAGATAGGCAGTAATTGGCCAGTTTTCAGGAAGAATTTCTTCACAGAAAGGGTCATTGGACATTGGAATGGGCTGCACAGGAAGGTTGTGGAGTTGCTGTCACTGTGAGGGTGGTGAGGCCCAGGCACGGGTTGCCCAGAGAAGCTGTGGCTGTCCCATCCCTGGCAGTGTCTAAGGCCAGGTTGGACGAGGCTCTGAGTAACCTGGGATAGTGGCAGGTGTCCCTGCCCATGGCAGGGGAGTAGAACTGGATGGACTTTAAGGACCCTTCCAACCCAAACCATTCTATGATTCTCTGAGTATTATGATGAACTTGCTGTGTCCTCGCATACATGCATACAGTGTTTTAGTACACATCACCATCCTCACAGGAAAGAATTTCTTCATAATATGCAATCTAAACCTACTCTCTTTCAATTTTAAGCCTTTCCCACTTGTTCTGTCACTCCATGCCCTTGTAAATAATCTCTGATCACATCTAGAAGTCCTGCAGTGATTTTAGGTAGAACTCAATTCCCTTGTAAAAAATGTTCCCCATGGCTGTGTTCACATGGCTGTGGAGATGTAACCATGAAACTACTGTTAGGTTTTGCGAAGGCAGGCCAGCTGTTTTGCTTGAGAGAAAGATCATTAAGTGAAACCCTTTTAAACTCATTTTCCTGCCATGTGGATGGGTTCTGGTGCTCCCACCCATTCCACCTGCACAAAGTGTGTTCTAGGAAGGCTGAATCCTGCCCATAAATCAAAAGCAGATGAAATATATTTACCCAGAGTTGGCTGCAGTTAGGCTACCTGCAGAGGAACTGCAAATGTGGAGAGCTGCCAAAGATCCTGGGAACATTCAAATCAGCAAGAGAGATATGTAACACTGAATAGTTTGGAAGTGATCATTTTAAGAAGAATCATGGCCAGTAAGATATGTGTTTTCCACCTCTGAGTTGGGTGGGGAGTTGTGTATGGAAAAAAATTCTGATTCTCCTCATCCATCACCTTTGTGCCCTGAGCCTTCATTAGCCCCAGTGAGGTTGCAATAATAAGTGATAATGGAGAGCACATTCCCTGCTGAGCTGTCGCCTTTGGAGCTTGTCTGAGATCAGCTCCTCCTTCCCCTTTCCTCATTTGCTTTGATTCATCTTTCTTGCCAAAGAAATTTGGAGGCAGATTTTTCCAGCTGCTCCCAAAAGAGTGGGGAAGTGTGTTATTGAATTTGATGGGAAGCATTCTGTCCTCCACACATCACAGCCTGTTCCTAAGTGGGAACACTGCCTAACTCCCAAATTTTGATCCATATCATTCCAGAGACATGTTACCCAGCACATACTGCAGTAGTTCCTCTGTACACTCTTCATTTCTTCTGTGTAAAGCAAAAAACTGATTTATGGTCAAATTTTGCATTTTTTAACATGTGATATGATTTATTACTGTCCTAATGATGACATTAGTTTGCACTCTGTAGCTGAACATGCAGGGAGGTCTTACACAGGGTGTAAAATGTGTGGCGTTGTGCAAAGAGTGAGACAAGGCTGTGATAACACACCTGAAAACACAGGGCTGGTGCAGTGAGAGTGACACTGCAATATCACTGTCACAGAATTGTTTAGATTTGAAGCCACTGCTTGAGGTCCTCTACTTTAATTCTAATTGTTCTTTGTGCAGTAATATGTATGAAGCAGTTCTCCTTTAAGTCTCCCTAATATTCTGAGAATTCATAATGAACATTAGCAAAGTACTATTAAAATATTTTCTACAAATAATAGGAAAGCTCTTTTAATAAATACATATTTTTCCTGAAACACCACTGGGGGATGATTTCTGACAAATTCCTCCTCCCTAAAGAGAAAGTGAGGCATAATATACACTTGAAATCTACTATTTAATTAATGACAATCTACTATTCCAATTAATGACAGCAGTACACATGTGCCAGGCATGGACTTTTTGGCCCATTTATTGTCAATGTATTGAGATTACTGTATTAAAATTCAGCATGTGCATATACTGAGATAGATACCTAAAGAGTGAGTCCTGTGAGGAGTGGCTGGGGCTGTTTAGCCTGGAGAAAAGGAGGCCAAGCACGTTATTGAAGACATATCTGAGTACACAGCATGTGGAATGCATGTGAATCCCAGGGGGTTCCAGTGCTCTCCTCTGTTTGGGGGTGGGAAGAAGTGGACAGCAGTGAGCCACTGCACCAGGCATGCACCTGCATTCCTGAAATGCCCAAGGGCCTGCAGCATTCCTGAAAACTGGCTTTTGGCCTGCGCAGCTAACTGTAGACATCTTGCAAGAGCTAAGAGTAGATTCCTGCAGAAGGCTGTCCAGACTCCCTAAACAAAATCCCTCGGCTTCACATACAGCCCTTGCAAGAAGATAGAACCATCCATAACACTAGAGGAAAATGTAGGCATAGGGATGTACCTGGAAGTTGCATCCTGTCTTTGCATATTTCCATGTAACAAATAGATCTCTTTTTAATTCTGTTCAAAAATCTATGGGTAATACTGTCCTTATATTTTTTTAGTAGGAGCCATGTAATTGCCTTTGTGATGAGTGAGGTTATAAGTGTAGTGAGGTTTGGAGAGAGAGGTGATTTCTTTCATGAGCTTAATTCAAAATGTTGCAAAGCCACAGAATTACTTCTTTCTCTAGTTGTTATTATTGTTTGTGTTGTTTGGTTGATTTTTTTCCTTTTTCTGGTAACAATTCACTTACAGAGCCAAAGTTCATTCCTGCATTTATCCACTTGTCCTGATTACATTTGTCATATGCCTTTTCTATTGAATGGTTCACTGGCACTTTCATGTCAAACTGGTTTTTGTCGTATGGAGAAAAGCTGAGGGAATGGAGATCGTTCAGCCTGGAGAGGAGAAGGCTTTGGGGTGACCTCACTGTGGCCTTGCAGTGCCTGAAGGGAACCCACAGGAAAGATGGAGAGAGACTCTTGACAAGGGCCTGGAGTGACAGGACAAGGGGCAATGGCTTCACACTGACAGACATATTACTGAAAGAGAGGAGGTTTAGATGGGATATGAAGAAGAAATTCTTCCCTGTGAGGGTGGTGAGGCTCTGGCACAGGTTGCCCAGAGAAGCTGTGGCTGCTCCATCCTTGGAAGTGCCCAAGGCCAGGTTGGATGAGGCTCTGAGCAAGCCGGGATAGTGGAAGATGTCCCTGCCCATGGCAGGAGGGTGGAATAAGATGAACTTTCTAGATCCCTTCCAACCCAGGCAAATCTATAATGCCTATAATTTAATCTATAATTAAAAAAGAAAAGCTGATTTAAATATTTCTTTTATTTTTTTTTTTAATTCCAAACTCACTATGGCTTTATTGTTTTAAGGCTGGGATTGCTCCTCTGGTTTTTTTTTTTTAATTCTTTCACTTTAGTAAAATTTGTGTCTGCAGGTTTTTTTGTTTGTTTGTTGTTTTTTTTTGTAATATGAATTGCTTTATCATTCTCATAAGGAAAGTAAAGAAAATAAGGAATTGAGACTAAGCATTAGATATTTCCCTGTGAAGTCTGTCAGGAATATTTGAATAAAAGACTGCCGAGGTCGGTTCCTTTAATATTCCAAGCTGAGGCTGCTCTAGCTGCAGGCATTTTGCTGATGGAATATCTAAGGGGTCTACAGAGGATTAGGGTGTAAACAGAAATGGGACTGCCTAGAAATGCTCATTCCAACATTGTCAAGTGTTCTGAGTGCTAAGAGGGAGCTGTGAGTGTGATGCTCAGGGGTACTGCTGGGATTCTCAATAACACTGGGAATTACCTTGGATTTACCCTCATTAGACAGTTCATGTTCAGAGCAGGTGAGCTAAAGCTGCAGCTGTGTCTTTGAAAAAGAATAAGAAAGAGAAGGAAGGAAAGCAAAGCAGATGAGGCACCCCAAGGGATGGGTTTGCAATGCTACTGAGCCTAATTGACAAACATGTTGTGCTGGTGTAAAGTCCTCAAAGATTTCACACAGCATCAGCTTACCAGTTCAGCTCAATTTGGTTTGTGTCATTGCTAGGGAACATGATAAAACAACCTGGGACTTGATTCCAACCAGCTCACCCTAAAAATCATCAATCAGCCCAAGATTTTATTCACAGAGGGGCATAGGTTGGATCAGATTAACTGCAGTGTCAGGTTTAAATCACAAAGAGAACTATTTAATGGAGACAGATTTAAAACACGGAGCTTTGTCATTATGGGAAAAGCAAGAAAGGAGCAGTGAGAGCTGCTGTGATTTCAGCTTCTTCAGTAATTCTTGTTTACAAGTGAGAAGAAATAAAAGAGTCCAGCCTAAGGTAATAATGGTTGGCATTTTTTTTATTGTTTGATGTACAAATGTTTGTATTAGGTTGTGACATACCTGTTGTGAGGAACTGAAAATAAACAGAAAGAAGATAGTTCGGTCTGTTGTACCATCTGCCATCAATTGCATATTTAACCATTATTTAAATTTCTTTGGAGAAGTAGAATTAAGATGTGTGATACTTGAGACTGTCCTGTGCAGAGCTTCAGTGTTCTTGTGGGTCCCTTCCAGCTCAGGATGCTCTGTGAATCTATGATTTTAATTTTTTAATGAAATCAGTATCATTACTATTGCTGCAAAGGTAAGAAATTAACATTTTTAAATTACAGGGGTATCTTACAGGTTTCTGCATGAATAGTAAGCAAATAATTTACAGAATCTCAGAGTACTTAGGAGTCTGCAAAAGATTTCTGACTACCTTTAGGTTTAAGTGAAAGGCTTTGGTGGTATATTGAAAATATATGTATGTTGTAGACAGATGTTCTATTTTTTATTTTAGAGGAAAAATAAAAGACGCTCTATAGAAATACTTATGCTGAGTTGCATTATTCTGAAATCAAATGTCCTACATTATTTTTAAAAAGTGTGTTTCTAAGTTTAAAACTGACATTTGATGCTTTTGTTTAAAGTGACTTTTTGGAGAAAAATCACTGAATAGTGAATAGTCACTCATTGCTGAGGTACCGATTTCATACAGTGTAACCCCTGAGAAGTGATGAGGTTGGGAAATGATTTCCCTGGTTTTCTTCCTCAGAGGGCATTATTTAGGAAGCATATCTGAATACACAGGTGAATGTGTGATGTCAGTAGGATTTGGAGAGGTATTTAGTAACTGTAATTATGAACTACACAAGCTCTGAGAGGCCTTGGTTCTCCTGGTTCCCCAGCTTCCGCTTTAGGCAGCACAGGGATAACACAGGCACCCCCCCACGTTTCACCTGCAAATGGGTAGAAACAGATGGAGCTCTTTCTTGAAGGGAAGTTCTTGGAAAGATTTCAGGGCTTGACAAACAAGCCAAAAATCCTTTTCCATTATGATAATGATCTTACCAGGCCCAGCATTGCTGGCAGGGCCAGCGAGGGGATTGTCCCACTCTGCTCTGGGCTGGGGTAGCCTCACCTTGAATATTGTGTGTGGGTTTGGGTGCTACAATATAAGAAAGATCTAAAGCTGTTAGTGAGTGTCCAAAGGAGGGACATGGAGGTGGTGAAAGGCCTGGAGGTGATGTCACACAAGGAACAGCTGAGGGCACTTGGTCTGTTCAGCTGGAGAAGAACAGACTGAGGTCAGAGCTCGCAGCAGTTCTGCAGCTTCCTCACGAGGGGAAGAGGAGGGGCAGGCCCTGAGCTCTGCTCTGTGTGACCAGGGACAGGACCTGAGGGAATGGCTGGAACTGTGTCAGGGGAGGGTTAGGGTGGATATCAGAAAAGGTTCTTCCCCCAGAGGGTGGTGGGGCACTGAACAGGCTCCCCAAGGAATGGTCACAGCCCCAAGGCTGCCAGAGCTCCAGGAGCATTTGGACAGCACTCTCAGGGATGCACAGGGCGGGATTGTTGGGATGTCTGTGCAAGTCCAGGAACTGGGCTGGATGATCCTTGTGGGTCGCTTCCAACTCAGGATATTCTATGATTCTATGATATATTTGCTTATTAAATTTGGGGGGGTTTTATTTGCCTACGACTTTTCAACATATCTAGATCTACATTTCATCTGTGCCCCCCACTCAATTTAAATCAGCTTATCTGGTTCATGTTCAAGTCCTGCATCTCATGTGATTCCTCTTCAGTTTGTGAGTCCAGGAATAACCATATTTTCTGTTCTTGGAATAGTCCTGAGAACAGATTGATGCATTAGAAAAATCAGTTGGAGCACTGATTTCTGGGCTGTCATTTCTTTGCCCAGTCTGTTTTCTAGAAATTATGATGTCGCTGGGGTCCTTTTGGCTTTATACAGTTAGAGAGCTGTTTGGAAAATCCCCATGTCCCCAAATTCTATTTGAATTCAGTCAAGGACACTTACTCAGATATTAGGAATTATCTCAAAAGGTTCTAGCAATTACATCCTTAGCAATACAGTGCCTTAATTCCCTCCTATGTAAAACTGCATTCATGATTCTTATCCAGCTTTTGAGCACATTAAGAACAAACAGCACTGTAATTTTTTTTTCTTTTTTGCTAGGAGAAGGAGCAGATCTTAACTGTGATAGGAATTGTTAATAAACTTTAAAGAGCCAATTTACTAGCAACTTATTTAAATGTTAGAATCTTGAGTTTATCATATCCCAAGCTTTTTCACTCTTCTGTGGAAGAAACATTCTAAAGGAGCCAGAACCCATGACTGGCTTTTCTATTTCTATCAGTCTTAGACTGATTGGTTCATCTGGTGGGTTCTTTGCCCAAGTAAATGTTTGCAAAACCTTAAATCACCCTTTCCTTTTGCACTGATTTTGCAAAAGGCAAAAAACATACTTCCCATGCATTATTAAAGCAAATAGAGCAGGAGTGGTTTAAGAAGTTTTCTGTCAACACCACTCACATTGGGAATTTGGTATTTATCTTCCCTGGTTCAGCCTGCAGTGGTGGCATTGGACATTCCCTGTGGCACTACTCAAGCCTGGATGGATGCTGCAGCACAGCACTGAGACAGGGCTCAGTTCATTGTTCCTCTGTGCTTTTGCCCTCACTCAGATCAGGAAGACTGATGTGCAGGAGTAGCAGAGTAAATGCTATAAAGAGTAGAATTAATCTAATTCTAGGGATGTAAAAGTTCAGGATATCTAGTCTACATTATTGGAACAGGCTCCTTCTCAAGAAATGCCAATAAAAAGACAGGGGGGCTTCCACAGAGAAATTTGTCTACCCTGAATGTTTAGCAAAGATGGAATGAGTCCTCTTCCCACTCCATGATGCAGGGGGTTTTCTTTGCAGGGAAAGCTCTTTAATTTCCTTTACCACTAACAGTATTCTGCTTCATAGAGATGTTGCCAAATGTACAAATTTGTTAAAGATGTTGTCTGTGTGATGATCACAGGCAGTGATCACATCCATAAGGAATTTATGTACTATTGCACTTACCTCCTTTAATTAAATGCCTTTCAGAAGTGGGTAATTTAAAAAAAAACCGAGTTACTAAGACCATAAATCTTTCCTTCAAACTTAAAAAAACTGCTTTGAAATGTACAGCTGAAACATTTTATGTACTGCTTTTTACTTCAGTGTAACATGACTGGAACTTAGTAAGAATCCTGGCAAGTTTCTCTTGCTTTGAGAGTATTGTTGAGAAATGGAGGAGAAAACTGTATTCAATGTCTTGTGTCATCAAAAATTAGTTGGTCTTCTTCAGATAATACAAAAGAATGATCCTGAATGTTGTTTTTATTCCTGTGTGACTTATCACAGCAAATTTGGATATGTTTACAAGATGGTAATAAAATGAGGAGAAGAGAAAACATTGCAAAGAAATGAAATAAAGAGAATAAAGTAGAGGATGTTGTTCTAAATGGGGGGTAGCTGAAACATGGGCAGATCTGTATTTCACTCCTTTCTATGGAGGCTATCCTGGGACTGCTAATGGAGAGAGACTATTGACAAGGGCCTGAAGTAACCATGCAAGTGGGAATGGATTCCCACTGAGGGTTTAGATGGGATTTTGGGAAGAAACTCTTTGCTGTGAGGGTGGTGAGGCCCTGGGACAGGTTGCCCAGAGAAGCTGTGGCTGCCCCGTCCCTGGAAGTGTCCAAGGTCAGGCTGGACAAGGCTTGGAGCAACCTGGGATAGTGGAAGGTGTCCCTACCCATGGCAAGGGGTTGGAATGAGATGGGCTTTAAGGTCCCTTCCAACCCCAGCCGTTCTAGGACTCTATGATCTGCATGCCTTCCCTGCTGGTATGGCAGCCTGAGTGATTATTTGGTGAGAAAATGAGAAGTTTCTCTTGCACATGAGGTTTATAATACTTGGGAGGATTTGTTGCTTAGAGGGTTGCCAAGCTTGGATGAATGGAAAAGTGGGAGTGATGGAAGTGGGAGCAGTGTGCCTTTTAGGAAGGTGCAGCCCAGCAATTACATGAGGAAAGACTTTGCAAAGACCACCATGGGTGCAGAAGGAATAACAGTTTGTCCCTTGACCATTCCAGCAGCATCTGTAAAAGCAGCAGCCTTCAGTGGGGGAGCATGTATTTCCTCCTTGAAAACTCTGGTTTCTGAGTGAAAATAGAACTATTCTGGGTTGTTGACAGATTTCAGACCAGCAGGGAACATGCCATTCTTTGGCTGTATGAAGGAGGAGACCACACGGTATTTTTGCTTTAGATATTCCCCTAAGACAGCTGGGGAGTAGGGACGCCTCCATCAGTGCCCCATCACACATGCACAGCATCCAACGGAGGAAGAGGAAAGACAGGAGGGCAGCTAAGCTCTGTCTCATTATCCACACCAAAACAATCCACACACTCATTATCCCACAGGGCAGAGCAGCTCTGTACTGATGCCCTCAAGAGCCACAGACCAAGGTGCCACAGTTTGGTCCTCATTAATTGACATATAGTGCCCAACGAGAAACCAACCCTTGAGGAATTAATTAATTTTCATTTTCCAGTCTGTCAGTCTTGTTGAAGAGATTTTGCTCACTGTATACCAAGGTCGCTGTGACAAATTTTGACAAAATCCAAGTTCAAGTGTTTTTTGGTTTCGCAAGCACATGAGCTCAGTGAGAAAGAACAGACTGAGATGACAAGGAGAACAGCCAATCCTGTTATATTTGTCTTTCTTATTACTGACTTGCCATGATAAATATGGAAAATTATATTTGGCTAGAAGGAGGCTGAGAAAGGGAACAGATGGCCACCAAAAGAATACTAGAGCAGCTAATAGTCACTGGCATATTTCCGGGAGAAAAATTTAAATCTGAAGCCAAGCAGAAGCATTATCCATTTTTTTCTGCTTAGGGCACTGTGCATGGAACTGCTCCTGCTATGCTCTGACTAGATGAAGGTGGGCTTCCTGAAATGCCTTCACCGAATGGAATAAACAGCTCCTATCCTGCACTTAACAGCTCCCGCAGTAATGCTGACAGAAATAGTTGACAAGGTGGGGAAAATGTTTGTGTTCCTACTGTATTTTGAGTGAGAGAGTGTATTTGCTATGGCTTTCTAATGTGTTTCATGATTTAGCACCTGTGTTGTATTCTACAGGCTTCATTTAGTTTTGAGAACAGGGGGAAGAGAATGCCTATGTGAATGAGGAGACAATGGGGTCTTTATTTTATGTATATTTAAAAATTCCCAGATTTTTAATGCATTTCTGATTTCTATGGCTAACATGGTACTGAAAAAATACTCTGATTTTTTTTTGAGAATTACGGAAGTGTGTCATGATGTCTGATTTTAACGAATGCTGTAAAACTAAAACTGTGTGACTACGGGCTAGGTGGTCAATGTGGACTTTGTTCTGTTTCTTTGGTGGTAACTGGAATGAGCAAGGTGATCCAGGATTTGAAGGGCTGGAATAGCAGGAGATGATAGTCTGGGATTGCAGCATTGGAGCTGTCAGACACGGCTGACTGCCACAGGAGCAGGGAAACCAGGAATGAAATGGAGTGGAATAGTCACAGTTGCTGTAGTTTTTCTTTGGAATGCATCTGCCAGAACCAACCCAGCCACAACCGCTCAGCTGCAGAGCCCATACAGCAACTCCAGGGTTTTGCTTGAGCAGCTCTGCTGGGTCACCTGGATTAAGACCATCAAATAAAACCACTTTGTGGATCGTCCAGTAAATCCACCTGCTCCCCATTCAGCCACCAGCAGGACTGGCATAGGCACAGATCAGTTTTTCTACAAATAAAGGTTTGTTATTTACCCATTTGGGGGAATTTTATGAAGGTTGGTCACTTACTGATTTTATTGAATAAATTGCCTGAAGAGCAATAAATCCTTAGTAAGTAGGTTTTGAGAAAAGGAGACAAAGAGGATCACAGATTTCCATGGTTAAAAAAGGCATGGACTGGTTTTGCATTTGCACTGTAAAGGAGAAATGTCCACCTCAAAATCTTGTTAATCTTTCCCCACTGAATGGAAATTAAATGGCTTCCAAGTTCTGGCAGTATATCTTGGAGCCCACTCACCTTCTTCCTTAGCTCTTGCTCAGTTTTAAAGACTTTTTTTTTTAACTTTTCATGTTCTGTTGGTAAATCTACTTTTTTAAAAAAATAGTAATATAGACATAACTTCCTAGTTTTTTTAAAGAATTGCTAAGACATAAAATACCAATTTGGAGTGGAGATTCTGCAGTGTGCGCAGGTATATAAAGTCATTCTTTCTTTGATTTTCAGTGATAGCTTTTTCTCTGTAAAATCCTGCCTTTGTATTGACTTGTAGCTAGAAAAGCATGAAGTAGTTAAGAAACTACCTTTAAATGAAATATAATGTTTTCATCAGCTCCAGAAACTGCAAATTATAGCTTGCTGGGAATGAAGTATGGATGAAGTGTGAGGAAAAAGTATAACATGCACTAAAATTCATAGTCTTAGTAAGAGCTGGGCTGATATAATTAGTAGAGTTTTGAATGTGTATCCCAGACTCACCTTCATAACAAATGTTATTGTCCCTTGAAATGCAAGATATGTAGATTGAATGAGAAGATTGTGTGTAGATTGTCTGGAAAAATACTCTGGCACTGTTTTCCATGCAATCATCATCTAAAGAAATTCATACAAGGATATTTGGTGCTCTAAGCAAACAGTGTCGTGCTCTAGGACACTCCTGTTTAGGATGCAGTAGTCTAGTGGCCCTCTTCTGTGGCATTTGCTGTATTGACACTGGGAATGTTTTGGATTTAGAGCATATCATCTCTTATCCCTGAACGGGTGATCTCCAGTTCCAAAGATGGGAATTACTGTGTCCAGCAAAGACAGGTTTTAGTCCTTATCCTTTTCCTGCCATTCTCCTGTGCTTCACAGCCACCCATGACCCTTCATCTCAAGCCAGAGTTGTTCTCAGTTTGTTTTAAATCTGAAGTTTGCCCTTGCAGTAGGGTTTGTTAATTCATTTGTGAACAGGAAGAGCACACACAGAGCACAGTTATCTCAGGGGCAGTTTCCAGCTGGTCTGCCCAGGTTGAATGGTGTCTTCCTGGCTGATGGTGAGACAGCTGAACCTGTCAAAGGGCAGCATTTCCCCCATGTGGTCAGGTAGATCTGTACACAGAGCTTTATCTCCATATTTAGTTTGGAAAAGTATTTTAGAGTCTCTAAGTGCATATGCAACGATGGATATGCCACAGCCTCTGGAGTCAGTCGAGAGGAGGCATCAAAATGATCAGAGGGATGGAGCAGCTCTGCTGGGAGGAAAGGCTGAGGGAATTGGGATCGTTCAGCCTGGGGAAAGAGAAGGCTTTGTGGTGACCTCACTGAGGCCTTGCAGTGCCTGAAGGGAGCCCACAGGAAAGATGCAGAGAGACTCTTGGCAGGGGCCTGGAGTGACAGGACAAGGGGGAATGGCTTCACACTGACAGAGAAGGGGTTTAGATGGGATATGAGGAAGAAATTATTACCTGTGAGGGTGGTGGGACCCTGGCACAGGTTGTCTGAGAGAAGCTGTGGATGTCTGGAGCCTGGGGCTCTGAGCAACCTAGTTTGGTGGAAGGTGTCCCTGCCCATGGCTGGGGTTGGGACTGCTTGGTTTTTAAGGTCCCTTCCAACCCAAGCCAGTCTGTGATTCTGTTCAGGGAAGGATGTGCCAGAGCCACTGCTGAGGTATGTTCAGTTTGATCTCCCTGTTTGTAGCAATGCTAATGTGCCCTGCTGTTATCAAGGTCACAGTGAGTCTGTAGATCAGTTTGAATGCAAGCATCCCTCACCCACTACAGCATATATATATATATATATATATATTTACATGTATCTATGTCTATATATGGATATCTGCAGTGTATTGGCACAGGTGCAGCATCTAATCTGAGTTGTCCCTGCTTCTTCCAGGCTCAGACAGACTCAGGAGCCCTTTTGACCATACCCAGTGGGGTTCACTCTAGCCTATAGAGCAGAGGTCCAATCTGCTTTAGCCGCAGTTTTCATATTCTAAATTATCCTAAAGATTTCTTCATTCCATTGCAGTTTGTTATTGGGCAGAAATGTACAATGCTACTTAGCCTGTTTATTAAAAAACAGCTGAAAGCACCAGCAAACTCTTTAAAATGGTGAGCTGCTTAACACTTTCTCCATGGGTTTTTTTTTCTGTTTATTGCCAATACTATCTGCCCATTGGAGCCAATGGAGTTTTTTCTATATTTCAGTAAACTGAAACCCTGATTTTGCTTTTATAGAATCTGTACCACAAGCTGAATCAGTTTAAAGCTGCTTTTAGCAATGCATGGGCTCACAATCTACCTTGTGAGGCAGTGCAAAGTTGTCCTTCCAAGCAGACTCACTACCAACTTCCAAGTACATATTTAGGGATGGCAAAGGACCCCCTTCCCCTTGGCTGAGCACAGGGGTCCACCAAGCATCTGAGAGGCATAATAACAAAATAAACTGTCTCTGCCCCAGCCCACAAAACAGCTGCTCAACTGAGAAGAGCCACTGCCAGAGTGTAACGTGTTTTCAGCAGCTTTTGTGGCCCTCTCTCACACCGTGTTGGCACAGGAATTGCCACAAAGGAGGGAAACACAGAAACCATGCAGGAATTGCATAATTTTTTTCCTCCAGAATAATTTTTATTAAAGCCTCGCTTCATGTTTGCAGTCTTCCCATGTGGATGCTTTTTCTCAGTCTCAGCTGACTGTTCAAGAGAGGGATCATCTGGGCCCTAACAGAGTCTTCCATCAGGTATGTGACTCTTCAGCTGACTTCAAAAATACCTCAATGCTTGTTTTTTAAGTGATCTCTTATAATAAATGAATATGGGTGGAATTAAGTCCTCTATTTCCTGTCTTCTTCCATTTCCCCTGTGGCTGTATGATTGTCCCAATGCCTGCAAGTATTTTGGGTTTGCTGTGTTCAGTAGCATTTGAGGCATTTCTTCTGCCAAATCACTTTTTTTTTCTTGAAGCTTTCAGGAAAAGTCCACTGGAATCTCACTTCTAAGCTTTTAAAGGCTATTCCACAGTATTGGAATAAAAAACTTACTCAATGAAGTTGATTGGCTTGAGAGCATTTCTTCTTTGCTTTTTGATAAAATATCAAACCTCACCTTTGTTGTCAAAATCTTGCCAAATATGTTTCTATGCTTCCCTGAAGAGAAAAATTTCACAGGTTTATGTGTGCTGTAGCTTTAGCTCTCTGGACCTTATTCTGCATTTTACACTGCATAGTTGATATATTTCAGATCTATTTCAAATAATTTTTTTATTATTTACCAAAGAAATAGTCTCCCTGAAAGAGTTTTCTTTGCTGCTAAGAGTGTGACTTCTCTGACTTGACATATTCAAGACACTGATAAAAGACATTCATAAAACTGCGCCCTTAAATGACTGACTGTAATTAACGAATGATATAGAAATGTTTTGCAAATAATAAACGGGAGAAGTCAGGAAGGACTAGTAATTCTGGGTTATTTAAATGAGCATAAGCATTTATTTTTAAGCAAAATTTGCTGAGAGCTTGCCTTTTCCTCACTAATAAGGAGTGCAGCAAAGGGGCCCAGTCAAATTGAGCTCCATAGGAAATGAGGGGGAAGGAAATATGGATAAACCAGTGCAGGGAAGCCTTCCCACTGTGCCCACCCCTGGTGTTTGGCAGCAGTCCAGTCCCAGTTTCTCTTCTGCCACAGGGAATAGTTAATGATATTTTCTGCCACTGACACTTCATTCCTACTTATTACCCTATGTGGGCTTTATTTTCCCCACTCACAGGAGTCCTGCTGCCTGGAACGGCTGCAGGGCTTCCAAACCCAACCACCCTTTGCAGCTGAAGCAGTCGCTGCTCTGATGCTGGATGGGAGTGTTCTTGTGAGGAATATTACTCCCCAAATTGTGCTGGACTGCCTGGACAACCTCCTGCTGACTGTTAGTACAGCTGGAGCTGCCTTTGCATCTGCTCATTTCCCCTTTGCTTTTAGGTGTCAGAGGTGAACCACACACATTTTCCAAGGATTTAAACCCCTCTGGTGTTCATAGGTGTGGCACAGAACTGCTTGCTAGATCATTATGGGACATTTCTTTGTGCTTTCTATTTAGAGAGTCAGTCGTGGTGTCCTTTCCCTCTCACATCTGGAAGGTCAAGTGAAGCATGGTCTGGCTGCAGACACTGCAAACCCGCCTGCCTTTGAGAGCAGCCTGCCTCAAATAACAAGTAAGAGCTTGCAGAGTGTCCTCCCCTCTCTTCAGGTGAGTTATAAAGCTCCTGAACATCGCATTTGCCTGGTGAACCACCCTCTCTCTACGTTCCACTGAGAGTGTCAGTGGCAATTTGTCACAAGTGTGTAAGTGTGGGGGAAGAGAGAAAAAGTGTCAGAGACAAGTATGGAAAGATGCTTCATTTTGAAAAGAACCCATTTTTACTTGCACACATCCTTAACTCAAACCCCACGAGCACCAATATGTTTGCATTGAAGTGGTACCAGTCAGGACTTCTTGCAAAGATATGGTGGATCAAGCTTGCCCACTTGTTAGTCCATATCCCATCACTTGGGTTCTCCTTGTCTTGGCAACCATGTGCTGGTTTTTGAATATGGCTTTGGTACCCTTCTGACACTGACAGACACTGAGCTTCTTTTGTCTCTGTGCTGGTTTGAAACCAAAACCAGTGAAGGACTCCAAGTCAGAAACACAATTTAATAAGATGAAAAGAAAATAAAGGAAAGTAAAGTAAAATAAAAGTAATAGTACAAAAAAAAACCCCCACTGACAGAGTCAGAATACAACCTGACACCCTGTTAGTTAGGGTGGTAGTGGCAGTCCAGATGAGATGGTCTTGTCGAAGCAGTGATCCTGTAGAAACGTCTGGCAGCTCTTGTCTCCTCTGGAAGTCCAGTGGATAAAAGCTGCCTGTGCTGTCCCAAACCCTGGATTTACTCAGGTGGGAATGCTTGGCTCCTCCCCCTTGGCGGAGCATCTCACAATGAGATGATCTCATTCTATGAGTCATGCAGTGGGTCCTTGATGGCCCATTAAACAGAGATAACTCCCGGAGGGAGTTATCTATGAGTCATGTGGCAAGGCATTGTTAGGCTCATTAACAGAAGATAAGGAAAACACTGCCCCACCTTGGCTCCAACGGCTCATGGGGATAGAATACAAACCTTGGGCACAATTTTACATTGTAACCTAGGACAGTCTCCATCCAGCCCACTTCTATGAGAACTTTCTCAAAGGATGAGAAATAAATAAATAAATTAAGGAAACTTTTAGGTTGGAAGAGACCTCTGAAGGACATCTGGCCCAACCTCTCACTACAAGCAGAGCAAACTTGGAGCAGGCTGCTCACATTATGATGCATTTATCCAGTTCATCTCCCACTCACTGAGCTCCAGTGTCAAAGGCCCTGCTCAAGGCAAAGTCCACAATGCTCACTGCTTTTCTCCCACTGGCCAAGCCAATCACTTCATCAGAGAAGACAACCAAGTTGTTATGCCATTTGTCGGCATATCCATACTGGTTATTCCAAATCAACTTCCTGTCTTTCATTTGGTTTGGCACGGTTTCCAAGAGGAATTGTTCCACAGCCCTCCAAAGCTGACCAGCATTGGCGTAGGTAACATTTCTAGAGAGTCCCTTTACTGAATGAATCTGGAAGATGAACTTCCTTCTCTCATTATTGAGATTTATCTTTCCATGGTCCAGCAGCCTTTAGTGCTTTTGGCAGAATTTGCTGTCTGAATAAGCAGGGTGTTCTAGTGCCCAAGCTTGCTTGTTCTGTCTCAGCACAAAATTGACATAGAGATTACTCAACTAAGCAAAAAATAAATATATTGTGGCTTTGTCTCTATGAATATAGCAGGTTTTAATTTTTTTTTTTTTGCTTGGCAGGAAAATGGAACTCAAGGCAATTTTCCCCAATTTAACCTTCCAGACAGTCTTCCTGAGAGTGATACCAGAGTCCATACAAAACCATCTGAACTGGAGAGCACCAGCATCGGGGTCAAACTGCCTATGACAGCTTCAGGTAGAATATCCCTGGATAAACTGAAAGGAGTGGAGTGACAGGCTGCCCTCACAGATAAGGAATGTGTACAATCAGGACACTCAGAGACCAGAGGTGCCATTCTAAATGGCTGCTGAAATATTTAACAATTTAGAGCACAGCAATATGGATGGGACTCAATGATTTCTAATTATCCAGCTTGGGGAGGTACCTAAGAGGAGAATTTGACTAACACAAATACAGAAGAGAAACATGCTGAATAAAAAAGAATGTATATTTGTCTAAGACTTAAGCAGGGTAGGTGGCAGCAATATTCCATTACAGGGAATATTCCCACTTCCTTGTGGCTGTGTCCTATTTTATTGATGTGGGCTAAATTGCATTTTGGGAGTTCTCAGATCTAGAAAGTTTCTGACAGAGTTAATCTATTTCTAGAAGGAGTCTAGGAAAAAAAAAGTAGTGGCCTTTTGCTTTGAAATGATTTAGCGTCCCTGCATTGCTGGATGAAGATCTGCCACTGTTTAACAAAACACCCACACATGCATGCAACACATTGATTTATAATGCTCCTGTCTGAATATATATCCACATTTACATGATGGGAGTGGAGGTGTTAGGGCAGCTGAAATTCTATGCAGGAAGAATCAGAACTAGGAGAAAAGCAGATTTGGGCTCCATTTAATTCCTAACCTCAGGCATCTGAGCTTGATGATTTTTATCAGAAAAAGAAGTACTTAAAAGCTTTGGTTAACTAGACATTACTGACATTTTATAAATATGGCAAACAAACCAATAAAAATGTAACTTTTCATGTAAGTTATGGAGCCTGAGGGAGCAGATAGACAACAGATGGGATTTTCCAAAACATCTATATACATAACTTCCCTCACGATTAAATAATTTTTACCTAAGCTCTCTTAAAAGTCTTGCTGACAGATGATGAATGCTTTATTGAACTTAATATTGCAAGACAGAAAAAAAATAGAAATTTGTACTAAATTGTAGAAGCAGAGAAATCTTAGTTGGAAGGGTACTCTAGCAGCTTTTCTCAGCATCCTGGTCAAAGTGGTATGCTCTACTGTGAAATGTTCCATTGTAAAAGCACTTTGCCATAAGGTTTCTGATATTTATTGATTTTTGGTTTTACGTTCTTGTTTTCTGATTTAGAAGCCTTGAAAAATTTTAGAAACCAGTTAACAGTCTATGAGCAAAAAGAAATTTTCAATTATACAGAGCTCTGGTTTCTTGGCCTGGAAGCTAAAAAGATTGAAGGTTTGCCTGAAACCCAGAATAATAATTGTTATGATGATGAGCATGGTTCCTACTTAAAGGTAAGTGGAAAAATTACGGTATTCGTTTTGAGCTCAGTAAGTCTGTGGTGATTTTATGCCAACTCTTAAGTGTTGTCTGTAAGATAAATGTTGTTCCTAGAAGATAAATATGCACATAGTGAAAACATGCCTTTTAAAGCTCAGGGGAGAATTCACTTTGCATGCCATGCAGGGTTGATGCAAGGTAGGTGGGCTATGGAAGCATCTCTTGGGATTTTCCTTGTTACCCTTATTTGATGTAGACTTCACCTGCAGCTAACCTACCATCTGTCATGGACAGTAGACTCACACACACACCTGAGCTACTTGGAAGCCTGGTCTTTGTTGTACTCTTTGAATCTGAACTCTTTGTGTTCTTTTGAAGGTTTTACATGACCACATTGCTTACCGCTACGAAGTCTTGGAGGTCATTGGGAAAGGGTCATTTGGGCAGGTGGCCAAATGCCTGGATCACAAAACCAATGAGTTAGTGGCATTGAAAATAATAAGGAATAAGAAAAGGTGAGATATCTGCTGACTTTAAAGTACAGTAATCTCTGTTATATAGAGGCAAACTGTGACAATGTGAACAAATCAAATCAAACCTCCTGTACATTCATTGAACACAGTGAGGGCACAGTGAGGAAAGACGATGTCAGGAACTGGCCTGGACCCAGAGGAGAGACAGCCTAGGAAAGCAAGCACAGTTTCTCCAGGCTCACAAGGAGGTCTCTCTATCTCTTGCATGGTGAATACACAACCCATGTGACCAGCTGTGCAGGACTGAGAGTGGGGAGCATCCCCACAAGGCTCCAAAACCACAGGAATATGCTGGAAGGCACCCATCACTTCCTTGAACATGAAAAATTCTACACTGTGGTACTAAGCAACCTGTTCCTGTTAAGTGACTGGTTACAAATTTGTGAGTTTGGAGCAGAGTCAGTGAAACAGATGTTCAGCTGTTCCGCTTTCCCCCTCAGTGAGCACTAAGTGTAAAGATGCTTTTCAAAACCCACTGTCTGACTGTGGTAGGTGTGAAACATGGCCTTGTTCAAGGAAAGTGAAGTGCTCCTATAGACTTGAGAGGATTTTTCTAGATGCTCATTGGAAACCTTTTCATTTAAAGGTTTTTTCAGACAAGTCAAATTAGGTACCCTGAAGTGTTATGTAAGGCCAGTGTATTTAGACTAGGAATCAACCATAACAAATCAAAATTACCGTGGTTAACAGGGTTGAATGAAACATTTTAATAATTGTCCCACCTGCTGAGCTTACAGTAAGCTTGTGGTGTTTGTAGCATTTGCAGAAATACAAATGCAACCCTGAGTTGATGTCTTCATTCCCGTGTCATGTGATATTTTAGATTTCACAGCCAGGCTTTGGTAGAAGTGAAGATCCTTGATGCTCTGCTGAAGAAAGACAAAGATGATACTCACAATATCATCCACATGAAGGAATACTTCTACTTTCGCAATCACTTCTGTATCTCCTTTGAACTGCTGGGGTAAAGTACATTTTTCTTTACACACACCTTGGGGAGAATTGTAGAGCTTGTGCCTTACAAGATTTAATTTTTATGTCTTCTTCAGAAGAATTGGCAGCTAGAAAGGAACACTGTCTAAATACAGACTGCATAACTGAGCCTTTGATCACCCAAGGTGAACTGAAAAAGGCCACGTTCAGACTTCACACGGGCAATGACATGATCCAACCCTTATTTTCTGTGCTGGGTATTGAAGTCTTCTTCCCCGAAAGACCTGTGAGGAAAAGAGTAAATTCAGGACTGGTAAACTTCAGAGTATATAAATATGAATAATATCAAATAATTTAAAAATAAAACTGCATCTTGCTTTTTTATGAATCTTTGCTGCAGGGCATCTTAGGAGGAATTCTGGAGGAATTTTGGAGAAGTCAGATCATTTTATTTATCAGCCTTCTTGTAATCAGGGAATCAAACTGGAATTAAACAGCATTATCCAGGCTACCCACACTTCCCCAGTCCTTAGAGTAAAATCCCCATTGCTGCATGTGCTACAGCCCCTACTGAAGATTCAGCATCATAAGGACAGCTTGATCCCAAAGAAACCTAAATCCCTTGTGTTGCTGCATGTGAGTCTGTCACTTACAGGCACACAGGGTAAGAGGTGACTCCTCTTCAGGGAAGACACAGACCAGTCTTTTCTGAAAGCTGCTATGGAAACACACAGGGAAATAGGATAGCCACTATCTTTAGCTCTTTACAGAGGAGTTGAAGACTGGTTGTCATAGAAAAATGCTTGTCTGGTAAAATTTTCATTGCCTTTAAAATACTGTGAAAGGCCTTTGGTTTGCGATCTTTTCCATTAAGTCTTGGCAACTTTAATTCCAAAGGAATGGGCTGTGCCTGCCACCAGTGGACACCAGTGGGGAAGACAGAAAGCTCCAGCTGGTCATGTCCTTGCAGACATGTGCTAGTGCTGAGGACACCTCTTACAGGGAAGAATTTATTCCTAACATCCAATCTAAACCTACTCTTTTTTCAGTTTGAAACTATCGCTATCACAATCAAAAATCTCTTTCCCTCCTTTTTATAAGCCCCTTAAGGCACTGGAAAGCTGCAGTGAGATCTTCCAGAGCCTTCTTTTCTCCAGGCTACTGTGCAGGGCTACTGGAAGGAGCTAAGATATGTGGTGGTCACAGGAGGGATATAAAAACCTAATGAGACCTGAATTGATGGGGGGGTTATCTAGAAATATTTACTGCTGGTTAAAAACCTTTAGACAGAAGTTATTTACTCAAGATTCCAAAGCAAAGAGAAATGACAGCAGAAGGAGACAGAAGAAAATTTATTTAGGTTCCTGAATGATTATTGTTCTTGGTGAAAATCAGCACAGCTGCTTAACAGCAGAGAGTTTAGCAAGCAAGCTCACTGATTTTACATCTGCTTTAGATCTGGGAGTTGTTTGTGAATATCACATGCAGAGCAGCATTCTCAGGGAGGAAAATAGCTGTCACTTTCCTCTGCATGAGTCCTCCATGTGGGAAGACAGGCTCTTAATGCACTGGAAACTAATCATGCCTTTAAAAATAAATTCCCCAATCTCTTATCTGCTCTCTGTCGGCTGCTTCTTCCTCCCCCACAGAATAAATTTGTATGAGCTGATCAAAAAGAACAATTTCCAAGGCTTCAGCCTGTCTTTGATTCGCCACTTCACTCGGTGTGTGCTGAGGTGTTTACAAGTGCTCTACCAGGAAAGAATCATTCACTGTGATCTGAAGCCTGTAAGTACAATCATTTCATCACCTGGTATTCTGCACAGAATAAATGAGCTTATCCTATTCTTAATTGATTGAGAGGAACTGTCAGGAGAAACCCTAAAACCCAGAATGATGTTTGTGCAGAAGGTGTAATTTGTTTCAGATTATGTTCATGTTACAGTCAACTGATTATTACCATTGATTCAGTTCATTCACTGAAGCGTTAAATGAGATTAGTTCGTTGGCAAAACATATGCAAATATGAATCAAATTCAGGTAATAACTTTTTGCTCAGCAAAAAAGAGAAGTACTTGTAAAATTATTAAGTATTTCAAGATGAGGGACATTGTAATGTGAGGAGTATTCACATGGCAGCCTGTTTCAGGTTATCCTGTTAAGTCTATTTAATTTCTTAAGCATAACTATAAAAATTAAGTAGCCTAGTAAATGGCAAAGGAATTCTGTGGAACAGTATATAGGGTGTTCACCTGTTTCTGGAGGAACATCTGACATCCAATTCCCTGTACTGTATCTGCTAACCATTCATGCTAGATGAAACATTTCCATTCTCCTTAAGCCCCAAATTTAAATTTTTGCGATTTTCTGAGATTTATGAAGGATTTTAATTATATTTTCACTTCCAGTGAAAGTTTCTCTTGATTTCCTTTTCAAAAGGGCAAATGAACCAATAAAGAAATAAGTTCTCAGGTAAAAATGTAAGGATAAAGTTCTGTTCTCACTTTGCTAAATGGATCTTGATTTAGAATTCTGAGAAGTCACATACTGTTTGTACCCGTTGTCTTGCCAATATCTTTGCCAGACCAATTTGTAGTGAGATGAGAGGCTTGCAAGATAACCCAAATATCTGAATCAAAAACAATTAGCCCAATAGGAAATCTGCTTCCAGGCAGCCACTGACAAGGAATGACATTGGCAGTATCAATTAGTGTAGTCTGTATTTAAGTGGAGCAACATATTAGTGAAAATGTAGTGAGTTAACTAAAAGCCAATTTTGTTCACATTCAACAATTGTACAGTTTCATGAATTTATGTTGCCTGAAACTCACATCTGTTATCCCATCTGTCTCCTATGATATTTCTCAGCATAAGGTAGAATATGGAGTTTCTCTGGCCTTTATGCTGGGTAATCACTGCCTCCAAAGCCTGGTTTTCCAGTCAATCCTGGTTTTCCAGCTTTGATCAGCTCCATTGCATTGTGAGGCATTCAGTATTAGAGACAGAGTCCTACCATGAACACAAAGGGAAATCGAGCTGCAGAGTGGGGATGCTGTCTCTCTCACCAGAGCCAAGAGCACCTGGACTGTGGAAGTCAGTCCTTGCCTTGACTTTCATCAGTAGCATTTCCTTATGAGCTAATTACCCAGGAAACCACTTCATCATTATTTGGCATCCACCTGGGAAGTGTTCAGTCCTTCAAAGCCCTGACATATAATCACTGTAAAATTGGTTGATAGAGGTAACCATCTGTCTGCTGAGGAGTAGAGAAGGAAATCCTTCATTTAGACAGACTTTTAATGAGGATAAAACTCAGCTTTGCAGCAGAGTGCTGAAGGCTGTGTTTGCTCATCAGTACACATATCCCTGAGCTGGCTGTTTAAGGATTGCTTCTCCAGCTGGAATTGCAGGAACCCAGTGCTGTACCCACCTGCACCCAGCTAAGGATCCATAGGACCCTGCCTTGTCCATTTATCCCTCCCTTGAGACCTGTGCATCACACAGGTGGGGAGGGCTGACCTGACACAGAGTCTGGAGCAAGCAGTGCAGGGAAGAACTGCAGAGTGTGGCTCCTTCATGGGACAGGGGCTTTCTGTGCTTACAAAAGGATGGTTCTGGTTAATTCAGCACAGTACAAAGCCAGGTGCAGTTTGGCTTTTACAAGATAAGCCACCCTGAGTTTTGAGGAGCTCGCTGGTTCCCTGTGTGGCTCACCTGCAGCCTGGGTACCTTTCCAAGTCCCTCCTCTGCTTTGCACAATTGCACATTATTGGCTGCCTCCTTGTGTTAGCAAATGCATTCCAAAGGGGGTTGAATTTTGAATCTCTCATTATGCAGAGAAGTGTAAATGTGATTTGCATTCTGATTTTCTCAAGTGTTCACTAACTTAATATGGTGCTAAACCTCATTTCCCTGTGATATTTTTTCTTTTTAGGAGAACATACTATTATACCACAATGGCCAAGGTTCAGTCAAAGTTATTGATTTTGGATCAAGCTGCTATGAAGACCAAAGAGGTTTGCAGAAAAGTCAAGTTCATGTAATTTTCTTAATAAGCTTTCTTAATTTTAAATAATGTGGAAAAGCTATTTCTTAGATTGGGCTATTATTGACCAATCAGTCAATATATTGATCTATGCCCCTAATTAGAACCTGTTGAACTGTTTAGCCACGGGTGGTGGAGCAAATACTGGTAGAGACAAGTAAGATATTACTGTTCTTTTTCTTTGTCCTAAGCCTGATCAGCTCCTCTACTCTTGTTGAAATCAGAATTGCACTTTCAGGAATGGTTAGCTGGAACAAACTAAGGAGGATAATCCAAATATTTCACTTACCAAGAGGTTTGTCAGGTCTAGAGAGCCTTTCTCTGTGAGGTGGTTAAATTATAATTGGTACTTTTTGTATAAATACCTCAGGGAGGGAAATGGGAACTGTGCTTATAATTTAGGAACTGTTGATTGATGCAAATGGAACACCTTCAAGTAGGAAAATGAGCATGGTTAAACTGAATCACAGCATTAGCAGAACAATTTCCCTCAGTGAAACTTGTTGAAGAACAATTTCTATATAGAACAGTGGAAAGTGTATTACCCATTACCTTTAGGATGGGATTAGAAAGTGTTTCCAGAGCCTATGTGAGCAATCCGTGGATAGACAGATTTATTATTCCTGAACATATGCCACTTTTCTGTGAAATCTGCAATTGACATTTCAATCCCAACTGTGATATTTTGCTTCTTGTCTAATTTTTGATCCAGTGTACACCTATGTTCAGAGCCGCTTTTATCGCTCCCCTGAGGTGATTCTTGGTCATCCTTATGCTATGGCTGTTGATATGTGGAGCTTAGGCTGTATCATAGCAGAGCTTTACACAGGCTACCCGCTGTTCCCAGGGGAAAATGAAGCTGACCAACTTGCCTGCATCATGGAGGTAACTTTTGGGATTGGTTTGCATACCCATTTGATAAACTGCACCACCAGAAACAAAGACAAACCTCAAGCAGTAATGAAATATGATTGGCTACGGCCCGGCCTTTCAGAGGGAGGTTTAATGCAGCCAAATAGCTCTTTGAGCCAGAAGGGCCTCCCTGAGCCTCTTTTCCTCCAGGCTGAGTGTCCCCAGCTCCCTCAGCTTCCCCTCATCAGACTTGTGCTCCAGCCCCTTGTCCAGCTCCATCCCCTTCCCTGGACATGCTCCAGCCCCTCAGTGTCCTTCCTGAAGTGACAGGTCCAGAACTGGACACAGGATTTGAGCTGTGGCCTCACCAGTGGCATGGAGAGAGGGACAATCACTGCCCTGGTTCTGCTGGCCATGCTGTTTTTGATACCAAGACATGTACAGGCAACACTAAGGAATCCCTTCATTCCCTCCGCAATACGAGGAAATATTTTGCAGACATTTCACAGTAAATTGCAACATTCAGCTTCTTTTCATGAGGAGGGCAAAATGCCACATCTCACCTGATGGTTGTTGTGTATCTTTATGAAATGAGGAGTAATGCTGTGAATTCATTTTCTATGAAGGTATTGGGTCTTCCACCAGCTGATTTTATCCAGGCTGCATCAAGAAGGAGAACATTCTTTGGTAATTTCTTCTGATTATTTGTCCTTGCTGGGTCCCTCCCTGGTAGTTAATCACTAATTAATAGCACTGGTAGAGAGGAGGGTCAGAGATCTTTGGCTAATTCCTAGCTGATAAAAATGCTTCCAGGAAGAGGTATGGAAAAAAAGCAAAAGGATAAAATGAGGCCTATAAACAAACCTGGAGCTCTACTCTTCATGTCTTATGGGCCTCTAATTGCTAAAGTGATAGAGAACTTGCTCCTTAAAAATACTGTTGCTGAAAGGAATGCAGTGGGCTCTGGGAACTAGTTTACATTGTTAATTTCTCTGTGTATAATTTGGGTTTGGAAATTGCTTAAAGCAAACAAACCAACAAAGTCTAGGAGATGTGGTCTCTAGGATGTAAGCAATCCTGCTTCCACAATTCTGGCAGATTATCAATCCAACAGGGCAAAACTGGAGTTAGTGGGATGAACGTAAATACTGTTTATGTAACTTTTTAAAGTATTTAGTGAAGGATTTTAGTGTAATTTTTTGGCGTTTTTTAAATTTTTTTTTAAGATTCCAAAGGTTTTCCTAAATCCATAACTAACAGCAAGGGGAAAAAGAGATGCCCAGACTCCAAGGATCTAAGCACAGTGCTGAACACCCATGATGCTGGTTTCTTGGACTTTTTGAAAGGATGCTTAATGTGAGTTCATACTGTATTCAACAAGCTAGTTTCGACTTTGCTTTCATTCTTTTATGCCTTTAAAATATTTATATCTGTTGTGTTTGTTTTTATAATTTTTTTTTGGTGGGATGTTTTGAGGTTTTGTTTTCCACATGGTATCATTTGTATAACTATTATTATTGACACTTTACTATGTCTTCTTCAGCAGTGACTTCAAACTTCTTTCTAGCAGTTCCTAAAGGAATTCTGAGGAAATTGCCAACTTGTGGTTACATGGGGAGGGAAGAAAAAATCATCCCACTCTGTTTCACAAGAAGGTTGCTGTCAGTGTTCTCTGTTTGCCAAGTCTGTGTGAATCATTGATCCATTTTGGTTTGCTGGTTGAATCAGAATTTTCAGGAAATAATTTCAGTGGAGCAAAAAACCAAGCCTTAAGCAAGGAATTCTGGATCCCTACCCTAATAGAACCAGGAACTGCATATTAAAAATGGTTTGATGCTGCAGAGGGTTTGAGCAGCACAGTGCTGACATAAATAGGTTTTGAAGGATGGAGAGGATCACGTAAGATTTTTCCATGGTTTGGGGAGAAAAAGATAAAATTATTTTGTTTCAAAAAAGAATGTCCTCATGACCTGACTTTCAAAAGACAAGGCTGACTCTTTTGCCTTGTACTAATTTTCAGCTAGAAATAGTTGAATAATGATTTGTCTCCTGTGGATTTAAGGTGGGAGCCTTCCCTGCGCATGACTCCTGATGAAGCGATGAAACACGCCTGGATCCAGGAGCCAAAAATATTCCGGAAAACACAGGCTCCAAGGAAGATGAGCGATGGCTCATTCTCTGCACTGGAAAATAGAAGAGAAACTATTCGTAAGCATCTTCTACCTCAGAACTAAGTACATTTATATCAGTGTTTGGTGTTTCTTTGTGTTTAGTCATCTGCCTGGAGTAAGGGGAGGTGAAAGTGTGGAGGTAATGGATGGCCACTGAAATGGGATGGATAGAGGCACCATTCCTCACTTGTGTAGAACTGCATGCCTTATGTTTTAGTTCAGCTGCCTGCAAGAAGACTGGAAGTGCTGAAGATTGACATGGAAAGCCTTTTTCCCTGCTGAGAGCAAAACAGCATCTGAACCACACCACAGTGCATGTCACTTATAGAGCAAAAGAATGCAGCAGTGGGGGTTGTAAGATCCCAGAGAAAACTTCCACCTGATTTGCTGGGAGTTTGTGTCAATCCTATGTTTTACTTGCTGTTAACAGTCTGCAGTCTTAACCCTTTCATTTTAATGATTTATTGTTGCAGAGAATCTCTGGAAAAATGCAGCTGACAAAGTGAGAAGTGAACTGGCTGACAGACTGACTCCCTTCACAGGCACAGCAGAAAGTGATGTGCAGAACACAAGGAAGCATGCTATCCCAGAGAAATATTTAGAAAACCACATGGAAAAGCCTATTAAATATGATCAAGCAGAAGACAGTGGAGAAAGAGCTCTTCCAAAAACTTCTCTTTTTTTCCCACCAATTAAGTAACACAGAGCACGAGCTATGATTGGCTCAGTTGCATACCTAGTATATTTTGTAGGTACTATTTGTACTCAGGAATATAAGCTATATCTGTCTGTTCATGGGCTGTGCACATTGTAAGTATATTTAATGTTCTTTTTACCCTGAAATCATCTAGTCAACCAAAACAGAATTTGAGAACCATTTTCCTCATCTACATCCTTGTGATCAGAGATTCTTCACAACCAGCAGCAATAAAATGGAGACTGTAGAGGTGGAGAGTGGCTTATTCTTGGTGTTATAACAGACTTTTTTGAATTTTATATTTTCCTGGATCTAAAAGAACAGATGTGTTGACTGAAGAATCTGAATCCTTTTACTTACAGCACCATAAGTCAGGAATAATTAATGGATAAGTTTATTGCATTTACTTATGTATAAAAAAATTCAGAGCAATCAAACCCAGCATCCTCATTTTCCTCCTTCTCCATCTTCCTCTTTATATAGTGAAGCTGCTAGATGGAAATCATTGTCACACCTTCTAGCAGATTTAGAAATGTAAATTATGCTCTTTGGCTCTCTAGCAACAACAAAGAAGAGTGGTATTCTGGGCCCATTTCTGCAGGGACTCAACAGGAAGAATGGATTAAAGCAAGCTGGTTTAATTTGGGAAAATTATCCTTCATGGCAAGTTTAACTTGGTACTCTGAAAAAAAACCAACAAAAACCAAATGAATTTCTATGATCTCTATGGCTTATGTATTTAATTTCAGGTATTTTGCTCTTTGAACAATAGACTATTTTTTCACTGCATTTGTAAGGCACCCACCTCATTACACCTCTTACATTTACTGGAGCTCATAACTAGAAATTCAGTTGAAAAGGAATAATGAGAAAATTGTCCAACCAAAAGCAGCTGCTGCTTTAGCAGTGACGCTGCAGCAGCCCCAAGGGACAGAGGTGTTCAGAGGTGTTCAGAGTCACCATAGCAGCAAAATCCCATGGGTTCTTTTGCAGAAGGAAAATCCAAAGGATATGGAAAAGTCCTCAAAAGTTCCAGTGTTACAGGAGTAAACAAGCCACCTGACAGCTGAATCACTTAATAGTAGAAGTCACCTCAGGGAAAATGGACTGGTAAAATTTTCAGGCAAATCCTGGTACTCCTGAAGAAACACCTGGGAAATAAGTGACCCAAGAAGGGCAATAGCCCATTATTGACGGTAATTGAGCAGAGAATTACAAGGGTCTTTTGGCAGACAAATACCACCCTGCTATGATGCAGACATTCCTGACAAGCAGGCCAGCTTGCAGTGCCAGAATTATTTGTACCTCTGCTTTCAGAGAGACTCCTTTGCAGCTGAACCCTCCTGGAGACCATAAAGTGCTCCCATTCCCATTCTTCAGCAGAATGCGGTACTGAGAAAAATGAGTTCTGTTCTGCACCATGTTATGGCACAGCACAGCCAGGGTTGGTGCACTGCAGAGTGTGGACAGAGCCCTCATCACACATCTCAGACCCTTGGAACAATAATTTACTAGTTTGGCGCAGTTGTTGCTCATTCTTCATCTGCTGTGTCACATTCCCTTCACTGCTTAGGCTGCCCCAAGTTACAATAACCAATCTGATTCTTGCAATTGTGCACTTGGGTTTTTGTCTGCTCTACCTCAGGGGCAAAATTTGGGGGAAATTATTGAGATGCCTGTGACACCTGGAATGGATGTCACCCTAATGAAGGTGTAAGCCTCATTTGATAAATTGGCTTCTGTGCTGGAGCTGTGTTTTCTTCACAATTAGTATATTTCAGTAGCTCTTTGCAGTAAGCATCATCAAAATATTTCTCAAGGCATATTCTGATGGGTTTTCCAAGGCATTCAGTGTTGAGGGAAAAGTGGCAAAATCATGTGAGCCTGTAATTCAGTTTGATCATGGTTCCATAAAGAAGGCAGATGGCATTTCACTGTAGCTGCCATGAATTTGCTGTCTTCCCTTCCTTGCTGTCCTGCTGTTCTAATGCCTGCAGCCTTTATGGTGATCTTAATCTTCAAAATCTTTCCTAATAAAGGCTCTTTTGGGTAACTGTTGAATTTTTTTCAGACATGACAGAAATAAATAGAAGTTACTTGGCAGAAATATCTAGCCCTGAGATATCATCACTCTTTTCACAGTCATCTACAGAAACAAGTAGATCTGTGCTGCGGAATACAGACTTTACAATTAGAAATTGTGAAGCAGGTATGTTTTATTCCAGCTGGGGTGCATAGGGGATGTTTCCACCAAATAGGCATACCTGGTCAAGACAAGGTCCAGGTTTAAATACACACTGATCCCACAAGCCCACACCTCCCCACCCGCCCATTCCCCACCTTCTCTCACTTCATATTCTAATTAGCTGCCACGCCTCCTGGTAGACATGAGCTGGGGTCTTGGGAGGAAAGCTGACATCTTCCTCAGGTGTTTGCTGGTTGACCTTTGCTTCTGGGCAGGCGCAGTGGAGGTTTGGTTGTTTTTCAGGTCACTTTGTTCTTGCCAAAAATTAGGAACCCAGTTTTGCTGGATTCAAGCCATAGCTTTCTGCTTTATTGATTTTTCACAATACTTAAGTCTTGCTTTACTGAATTTTCACAATATACATCTTATCTTAATAGTTTTTACCTAGCAACTAAATTCTTATGTGCACTGCTGCTATACGCTGTTACAAGTTGTTCTTTTGCAAAAATCATTACACAAACTGTATATATTTCTGTTTCCCCTTCACCTGCTTAAGCCTATTATATGCTTCTGAAATTCTGAATTTTCATAGCCATTTATGATCCCTATCCCATATCCATCAGACACAGGTAGCATTCTCATGTCTGTGCCATTTGAAAGGAGATAATGAGAAAATTCTCTGTGTAAGAGGACAACCTACAAAATGCTGAGAAGAATCCTCTGACTCATGCTCAGCTTGAGCCACCCTCAGACTTTTCACAATGCAGACTCACAGAGAAAAGAAGCACTGATAATTTGCTTTCTTGAAAAGCCCAATCCATGCATCATGTTTTGTTTCTCTATGTATTGCCATTTTTAAACCACATTTGCCAAGAAAATGAGGTGGCTGCTTTCTTGTCCATCTTGCACGTTGGCCTGTCTGTCTGGTCTAGTGGAAGGTGTCCCTGCCCATGGCAGGAGGGTTGAAATGAGATGATCTTTAAGGTCTCCTCCAACCCAAACCATTCCATGGTTTTATGATTCTGTCTTCCAGTTTTTGGGCATTTTTACAACACAGATAAGTGATCTGGGGTGTAAGGCTGGGAGGGATATCACAGTATGGAGAAGTTCTAGGAATCCACATCATTGAGTTGCAGAGAATGTGCAGGGACCAGCACTGTTGCAGCAGTGGATATTTACAGGATGTCTGATACAGATCTAAAGGTAATCAAGCTGTGAGGACACAAAGGCTCAGGGACAAATCTCTTAAAACACTTCTGTCTCTGAAACCTCATTACAAAATTGTTGTCTGTAAATAACAAACTTTCTGGAATTGAATGCTTTCTGCATAATTGCACTTCACTACTCCTGGCAGGCTTCATGGGTAGCAATACATCAAATGCACAGTCATTGCAGAGCCTACATTGGTGGCCTTCAAAAGCAGAGACTCTCCTGATTACTCCTGATCTACCATGCAAGGATTTACCAGCAGGCATCAATTTCTGCAGCTCTGGGTGTGCCTGTGCCCTCCTATTTGCTAAGTGAGACAAGTAAAGCAAATTTGTCAGCCTGGGAACTGCTCTGTTCTCGCAGTACTCTGAGTTTCAAGTGACAAGTCTGTCCAGAAAATGGCTATGTAGGCACTGTTTATATCTGTTTCAAAATGCCTTTAGCCATCACCCAGGATGCCCCTGGCCTTCAACAGTATTTTTGTCACCCCTTTAAAGCTTGAAAAGGGGAAAAAGAACTGCAGTCCTACAATTCCCCATTCTGTATATATCCCTCACATGCTGATGTATCTGTCCCTGCTAACCCACTTTGCAAATTACTTACTATAAAGAGAATCTTCACTATCCTCAGATTCTTTGGGAATCCAGGATTTTCAGCCTGTGAAAAAGGAAAGGGCTTTTCACAGCTGCAGTGGGACAACTCCTGGAACTGGAGGATTTGTGCAACACAGCTATGGATAAACAAGCCCAGAGAGCTGAGAAATTACATTAAGCAAGGGTGAAATTCTTTGACAAGGCAGCTTGTGAAAAATTTTCCCTTATGTCACTCCCTTTCCTTCAGAATTGCATGTGTTACTCAACAAGCAGCTTTACATCTCCTCTGCTGCTTCCACGTGATCCGTAGGATTTAGAAAAAGTAGCCCTGCAGATGTGTGGCAAAAGGTGAGTCAGTTTGGCACCATCTTCCACCAGAGCTGTAGTTTTTTGAAATAAAGAGAATCTGGGATGGATTCAGACATGGGAAAGAGGGCTGTCAAAGAAGTGAGCAGCTGAATGTAAGGATATTTTTTAGCCTAGTTACAATAGGTTCAAGTTACCACTCTGTTAAATACCTATTTGGGTAACAGCCTTCAGACATTTTTAAACCAAATTTCTTTTTAAGTTGAATTTTTTGTTAAAATTTGTTCTAAAAGAACAGAGTTGTTAAATAACCTCACCAGAATGCAAATATTATGGAATGATACTAGGATTGCTTCAACTGACTCTATATAACAGGATACTGCTACTTCCTGCACTGCAACAGGGAGTTGCTGAGCTGGGGAGGCGTGGGGTGGAAGTTGGCTGTGAGTCAGGGACATGTGTGCTGCCTGCAAAGGATTTCAGCAGTGGAACAATCAAGGCTGTTTTGAGAATACTGGGCATAGCATTTTCCTTCTTCTTCACCTCTTGAGTTTGTTGCACGTCGTCATAATCCCCAGAGAGAAAACTCAGTGAAACTTCACTGCTTTCCTCTCCCGTCTGTCTCTGTCTGTTGCCTGAGGCAGATACTCAGAGGTGCCATTGCATCCTGTGGTTCTGACTCTCCTCTTTCTTTTCACACTTGGCTCCTGTATGAGCATTTAGTTTTCTAAAGGAAGCAGATTTTATCTTCCTCCCTCTTCTCAGGTCATCTATAATTTTAAAATCTTCCTTGGCATGCTGCTCACTGCCAATCTGTGGTATCTTCCTGCTCCTGCACATCTCTCCCACGCCCCTCAGTAGTGCCATGCAAACACCACCACATCTTGTTCCACCCAAGACACCATGCAACTCCAATCCTTGTCACACAGCTACACCACTTCTCCTTGTAATTCTAGGAGAGTTGCACATTCCAGCAGCATCTCAGTTGCATCCTCCAATCTCACACTCTTCTCCATGTGAGGAAGGGATCTTCTGCCTAAAAGTGGAGAACAAACCATAGTGAAAATTTCTCACATGGGCAGCTTTGCAAGATGCAGATTCTCCTGCCTTTTCTCCTCCCCACTTCATGATTAATTCTGTCTTTGGTTCATCTCCTGGACCGGCCAAAGTCTCTCAGGTTTGCTATCCCTATGCTGTCCTAACCTTCAAATACTCAATTTGCGTTACTGTATCCCTCAGCCCTGGTTCCCCCCAAAAACAGAGTCTTGGGCCTCTCTGGAGCAGACAATATAAAAAATGTCAGCATTTGATTAAAGGACTGAAATAAGAAACAAAAAATATACTTGCAGTCTAAAGCAGGACTGTCAACAACATGACCTGGGATTCAAGCAATCTATATGAAATTTGATCTCTTTAAACCCTATCCCTGAGGATTAGACCAGGTAACTCTCCTTCCCTGTTGTTCATCTGTTCCTCCAATGCTTGCCCCAGAAAAATAATACAAATGGCTTTTCTACATTTTCCCTGTAAGTTAATAAGAATAAACGACCATGTCATCCAAAATCCACAGACCTGGGAAAAGTTTTGTAGTGGATTATGCAATTGGGCAAATTGGAGATGATGGACAAGGCACTTCCTGGCAGAACTGGTCAGAAACCTGCTGAGGGTTTTTGTTTTTATGTCATGACACTGAAAGGTCTCAGGCAGCACAAGAGATGATGCACTTTTCTCCTTTGACTCACTCCCACCAAGGTACAGCATGGAGCAGAGGCATTTTTCTTATTCTACTTTTACAGATTGCTATCACAGGAGCCCTTTCCATGTGCCACAACAGCTTCCTCTGATAAGCTATGGCATTAAGACGTAGCTTCTTTCCAACAAATTTGTCCATAACCATCCCACCACAGTGGCACAATCAGCGTTCATTTCAGAATCTGCAATGGCAAGAGGAGTTCGTCAGAAGAGCCCTTTTCCTTGGTGAGGAGAGCCAACATTCACCCACCCTGAGGAATACTGGGTAGGAGGTAAACACTTGGCTGCCTTGTTTTGGTTCTGTAGTACAAAACAGCTGTTAAAAATGTTTAAAGATGTATATGAGATGGTTTAGTACAGTTTCACTCAGGCAAGGTGCCAGGGCATGTTATGTAAAGTATTGATTTTTCCTACATTTTAAATTGAATATAGAACAGTCAGGTTCCAGCCCTCCTTCCTGGCAACAGGCCTAGCCTTGGGCACTTCCATATAAACTTGGCTTCTTGTAGCTGCCCAGGGTATCAGCAAGACTCAGAGACTGCAGAGATGATGGTGATGTTCTTCTCAGGAATCAAGAGAATGCTCTTCCTCTTGTTCCTCCCATGCTTTTGTTCTGGCCAGTTTGCATCTCCACTGTTGCATTTCTCCGCCTTCCTGGATCCTTCCAGCATGTCCTACCTCTGCTGGGACCACAAGGAACAGGAGGTGATGGGGTTGAGCTGCACATCCACACAACTGGCGGGTGGCATCTGGATTCAGCCCTCATGGAGAGCTGCCTGCATCTGACATTGTGTCAGGAGGTGCCTTCCAAAATAGCAGCATCTGCTTCTCTGTAAGTTGAACAGATTTCCTCTTCATCCCATTTTGCCAAGGGTCATGCTCTAAGTATGTTGAAAAAAAGGTATATTGAAAGGCTAAGAGGGCTGGGAATCTTCAGCCTGGAAAGGCTGAGGGAATTGGGATTTTTCAGCCTGGAAGACAGAAGACTTTGGGGTGACCTCATTGTGGCCTTCCAGTGCCTGAAGGGAGCCCACAGGAAAGATGGAGAGAGACTCTTGACAAGGGCCTGGAGTGACAGGACAAGGGAGGATGGCTCCAAAGTGACAGAGAGGAGGTGTAGATTGGATATAAGGAAGAAATTCTTCCCTGTGAGGGTGGTGAGGCCCTGGCACACTTAAATATGATAGGACATCCTTGGGAATTCTTGGCTTTTTCCACTGTCAGGCAACCACTAAGGATAGATGCCTGATGTTAAAGCAGCTGGAATTTAGAGAGAGAAAAATGCCACCAAGGCTGCTAAATAAAAACCAGGCTATTGTAAAAGAGAAACAGACAGCTTAATTTTATCCAGATACGGAGAGAAAGAGTTTATACCAGTGAAGTGTTTGCCAGTTGCAGTGGTTTTACTTTGTTCAGTTGTTTTCAGTTCCTCTTTCATACAACTTTAAAATGCATTTTGCCCAAAATATGTCGCAACATTTGTCTAAAAATGGGCAAACTTTGGAGGGAGTGAGGTAGGCAGCCTTCCTTATGGTCATCAGCTGATTGCAAAATGGTTCTTGTCATAACCACTTTTTAAATCTTTTTTGGATTGTGACCTAGACAGGGACCTTTTGGCTGTGAATCACTGCAGGAAAAAATAGAAGAAACACTTCTTCTTATTTGTTTAATAATGATTTTTAAAAGTTATTTATATATATATATATATATATATTTTTTATATATATATATTTGGGTAAACCCAAAGCATTTAATTTCTCCTAAAAGAACATCCTGAAAGGAAAAATTGAAATGCTTTATTTCAAAAGTATTAAACATTCCATTTTTTTCAGAAAACATATTTAATATTAACAATGATGTTTTCCTCCTTGGTAGAGGAAACTCTTTGTTTATATTAGAAAATAATTTTGGTCCCCAAAAACTTACAGGTTTTTTCAAACTTTTTACATATCAGAAAATACCTCCCAATTATTTTAGGTCTGGATTCAGTAAGCAAGCACATTAAATCCAGAAAAATCCACATTTGCTCAGCTGTCAAGCACATCCACTGAACCCAAGGAACAGATAGTTTGAGGGAAAGACATCCTAGTTACTCTAAGTGGAATTTAAGTGAAGTTTTCTATTTGAAATCTTCCTTCTAAGCCTCTCTCTCTCACACATCCTTGGTTTTTGTTTTAATTTTCCTTTTTACTACAACAAAACAGAAGTCATTATTTAAGTATTGTCAAGGGATGAAAAACAAACCCAAAGGCTTGCTTTCACAAAGGAGGGTTGTTCTTCCCAGTGTTTACTGCATCCCTTGTTCATAATGTATGTTTCATATTAAATATTTTATCTATTTCAGAGTAGCTGATTTGCAGACTACTTATCTTTGAATTTGGGTCTTGTAATCAAGTCTTTACCAAATCTGTTTTCTTCATGAGGTACAGAGACCCATCAGACTCAACTGACCCCAGAAGATTCTTCACCTCTGACCTGAGGCTGCACAATGTAAGTATTGGACAAAAGCCTGGTATGTTAAAAATCTCCCCTTCTTCTGTTTTTCTTGGTCATGGCCACACTGAGTTTGCGATTGCACAGGCCGAAAGATGGACATGACTGGTCTTGGAAAATATGGAAATAGAGCTGGCAAGAGTAGGAGTGAAGTGGGAATGTGAGGGGTTATTTGTTAGGAGAATGCTGTCAGATGTTGCCCATGCCCTTAGCTAGAGTTTAGGAAGCCAAATTCATTAGGTGCTAATGAATTGCAGCAGGATTATTAACACAGACATCTCATTATTAACACAGACCTACAGGGCCATTGTCCACCCGTATAGACCCACATTAAATATCTTTAATTTACTGAAGATATTTACTGCTTGCCATCATATTTTTGTGGGAAATACACAATACCACAGAGAAATAATAAATATACATTTAAATGCTGAAAAGTGTGACTAAGTGCTCAGAAACAGAATACAAAGTACCATGTGTGCTATCTCCAGTATTAAGTTATGCAGCATCCCAGTATCACATAAAATGATTTATAAGGGGAGCTGGAGCTCCCTTTTAACTTCCCCCTCCCCATGGTATTTGCACCATCCTTGTCAAATGGAGTTCAAAAGCACCAACTCAGTGGGGTACTGCACCTTCCTTCTTCAAACAGCACCAGCCCACACGGTCAGCACTCCGTCAAGATGCAGCAGAACCTGCTGATCAGCGTAGGCAATATTCCACAGGAAAGAGGGGCACTATTTTTATGGCAAAATTTGTGGGATCAGTGCTATCATGTGCTTGTCACTTCAGAAAACCAGCAATAAAAACCAAAAAAATTGATTAAACTCAATGGATGTTTCCTACACTCAGTCCATGTTACAACTGGCAAATTAATAATGCAATTCCCTAACAGAAAAAAGAATCTGAATGAAAAAAGAATTAAGACTCTGTGGATCTGAAAAATCACAGAATACTTTGGGTTGCCCAGAGAAGCTGTGGCAGTCCCATCCCTGGCAGTGTCCAAGGCCAGGTTGGATGGGGCTCTGAGCAACCTGGGATAGTGGAAGGTGTCCCTGCCCATGGCAGGGTTTTGGAACAAGATGATCTTTAAGATTCTTCCCCACCCATTCCATCTTTGTGGAGATGTGGAATGGTTTCCCGACTTTGTTGTGATAATAGCCCAGCTTTTAAACTCTTAAACAAACAAGCTGACATAATTTATAGTTTCATTCCCTGTTGGATTTCTCCCAAAGCTTGGCCAGGGCTTAAGGGGGAACCAAGGGAGTTGTCCTTGATTGTATACCCCCCTAATTAGGCCAGATGTGGCCTTATCCAGTTTCTGGATTTGGAAATGTAAACACATGTTGGAAAGTTCATCTAGAGACAACTTTGACTCAGGGCCTGATGTTCAGGCCTCAGTCAGGGTCTGTTGTTTAGGCCTCAGTACTTCCCTGCCTGTCACAGAATTTCTGGGCATGTCTCCCTGGCAGGTCTGAGAGCCACTACAAACCTTCATTTGACCGCAGTACAAACTTCTGAGTCATCAAACACCGCAGAAACTGCTTCATTTCCTCTTCTTTCTCTCACACATCTGGTGTTTGCTTGGCTTCTGTGGGCATCTGATTATGGGACATGAGGCACAGAACACCAGAACACGTCCCTGGACCTTTGAAGAAGCCTCTGCCACTACCACTGGCAGCAGAGTGTGTTCCAGATCTGATGACCCTGAGAGAATATTTCCATAATAGAAAATTGTCTCTCTGTGGAAGAAATAGGTTCAATCCGAATTAGTATTTATTTTATTAAAAAACATTCAACTTTTTCCTATAGTTTGTTCTAAATCAGAAAAACAATGTCTTATAGTCCAGTAAAGACAGGAATACAATAATCATAAAATCATGGAATGATTTGGATTGGAAGGGATGTTAAGATCATCTCATTCCACCTTCCCTATCATGGGCAGGGACACCTTCCACTATCCAGGTTGCTCAGAGCCCCATCCAACCTGGCATTGGACACTTCCAGGCATGGGACAGCCACAGCTTCTTTGGAAATCTGTGCCAGGGCCTCACCACCCTCACAAGTGATATCCACCCAAATATCCAATTTAAACTTACTCTCTGTCAGTGTGAAGCCATTGTCTCTTGTCCTGTCACTCCAGGCCCTTGTCAAGAGTCTCTCTCCATCTTTCCTGTGGGTTCCCTTCAGGCACTGGAAGGCCACAATGAGGTCATCCCAAAGCCTTCTCTTCTCCAGACTGAAAAATCCCAATTCCCTCAGACTTTCCTCATGACAGAGGTGTTCCAGTTTTTCAAGGCTTTGTTGGCCTCATCTGGACTCCCTCCAACAGTTCCATGTCCTTCCTGTGCTGGGACTCCAGAGAGAAAAAAGGTCACCCCTCAGCCTCCTTTTCTGCAAACTGGACAAAGCATGGAATCCTCAGCTGCTCCTTACAGGATATTCCTTCCAACCCTTCCACCAGCTTTGTTCCCTTCTTCTGAGCCTCCATTCAACGACCTTCACATCCTTCTTAAATTCTAGGGCCCTGGGCTGGTTTTGGCTGGAATAGAGTTAATTTCTGTCATAGCAACTGGTATGGGCTACATTTTGGATTTTTTCTGGAACAGTGTTGAGAACACAGGGTTGTTTTAGTTCTTGCTGAGCAGAGATTAAACAGAGTGAGAGTCCTCTGTTTGTCATCCCACCCCACTACTGAGGGGGCTGGGGGTGCACAAGGAGTTGAGAGGGGACACAGCTGACCCCAACTGCCCCGAGGGATATGACAAACCTGGAAAGCCAAGGGATTGCTTTGTTTAGGCTGCCTTTGCATATTAAGCACCTTTTGCTTCCCAAAATAGGCTGGACCAATCCCCCTTTCTGAATCCCCACTTGCCCTCAGAATTCCCTTGTAGAGAAGCAGACAATGTCTGTGAGCTGCACAGAGCCCACAGTGCTCAGGACACTCGGGACACAAAGTGTTTTGTGGGTGGGTGGGTGGGAAGCTTTGGGAACTCAAGACTCTTCCAATGCCAGAACCACTTCCCAACACAAGTGACCTCAGGGTGGCCAAAAACTTATATTTCCTCATGTTACTGACATAAAACCCTGTGCCATCAAAAGATGAAGTAGAAATAGGCTTCTCATTAAAAGCTTATGTCTCACGAGGAGAGTCAAGAACTTCCTCCTGAAGGTTAGAAAGGGGAGAGAGCTCTGAGTTGTACCCAGCCCAGAGCACAGCGTACCCTGTTCACTCTCAGAACACCTGAGGGAGGGAAAAAAAGAGAAGCAGGAACAAGAATGGCAGAAAACATCCTTTATGCCGACTTGAACTTGTCTGAATCAACCAGACCCAGAATCCTGACAGTGCCTGATGTCCAAGGTAGGTCCAGTGCTGAGCACTGAGCTTTCTTTGCATTCTCCAGTCTCTCTCCCACATATGTTGAGAGTGTTCCTTGGAGCACCAAAGTCCCAAAGAGCACAAGGGAAAAATGAGGACCAGTGCTGGAAAAATGTGCAGGAGGAGAGTCCAAATAGGGTTGTTTATATTTACAAAGGCAATTTATTCTAAGATCTACTTTTCTCTTGCTAAGGTGCACATGTGAGGGAGCATCTCTGGTGTGATGTTAAGAGTAGTTTTTATCAACCTTGGAGACCATCCCAGAGCTGAACATGCACTATTCCTGGCCTGTTGTCCCCCAGCAGACTGAGATTCCTGCAGCAAAGTGCTCAAGATGGAGTGGCTGCTGTTGCTGCTGGTGTTTGCAGCAGTCTCCTGCACAGCTGTTCCTGCTCCTGAGCACAGCAGGCATTGCCTGGGGGCTTCTCCTTCTGCTCTGGCTGTACAAACTGCTTGTTTCATGCACAAAAGTGAAATGTTTCATGGACAGGTTTAGTCTGATTTAGGATCAAACACTTCGCAAAATTCTAACCTATGATTTATCTTTCTTTAGTGTACTAAAATTTTTTACATAAATGTTTGCACTGGTTTTGCAATATCTGCATAAAAATACATCCTAAAAAATAACAGACTTTGTACAGTCTGTATTTAACAAACTTTGTGTCTCTGTATTTAATTTTCTTTTTTCCTTCCTTTCTTTCTAACCCTCCTTTCACTCTGACAGAAATTATTTCTTGCCATCCAGTGCTTGTCTTTTGCAGAAAGTGTGAACTCTCTGCATCTCTTTTCAGATGGGTGGAGTTATTAACATCCCAGGAAACAGGGTTTTACCACCCCTTTCAACAGATGAATTCAGGGCTCAATTGACCACTATAGATGCCACCTGATTAATTTAACCCATGTATTCCTCTTCAAAATTTTGATAGATTTCTAGTAACATTTTTATGTTTCTCCGCTTGTGCCTTTTGGGGAAACCCCTACCAACTCTTCTATGTGTTCACTGAATTTATGCACAAGATTTCCCAGATGATGTCTCCAACTTCTGAAAAGAGCTCAAAACCCTGGCTTCCATCTTAGCTCTGTACAGTGATGGAACCTGGGAGCTCAGTGTTGTATGTCATGATGACTTTGAGATTTATAAGATTGCAACATCCTATTTTTGACTTTCTACCCACTTTTTATCTCCCTCTGACCTTTCTTTCCTCTCCGTATGTTTTACTCCCTGCTGGTTTGTATTTATTACCTGCAGATGATAGAATAGATTTCACTATTCTCCATGTTATCTTGTTAATTTTGATAAGATCTCAAACACCTCCAAATTTAGCACAATCTGCAGTTTTCAAGTTTTGATGTTTTAGTCATTCTCACCATTCCTGTCTGGATGAACAACCTTAGTCCACCCTTGGCACTTTCCTCCTCTTTTATCAAGATTGACAATGTGGGTGTGTGCCCCTATCCCCTCTGGTATTATCTACTTTGAAGGGAAACGAGATCTGTTCCTGCCTATTCCTGATCCTGTTCCTTTCCAAGAGTGAAAAGGTCATCATGGAACATGGAATCATAGAATATCCTGAGCTGGAAGGGGCCCACAAGGATCATCCAGCCCAACTCCTGGCCCTGCTCAGGACACCCCAACAATCCCGTCCTGTGCATCCCTGAGAGCGCTGTCCAAACCCTGTTTGAGCTCTGGCAGCCTTGGGGCTGTGAGCATTCCCTGGGGAGCCTGTTCAGTGCCCCACCACCCTCTGGGGGAAGAACCTTTGCCTGATATCCAACTTGACCCTGTCCTGACACGGCTCCAGCTGTTCCCTCGGGTTCTGTCCCTGGTTACCACAGAGAACAGATAAGTGCCTATAATGGAGAAAAATATAATTTATGCATAGTGAACCACAGTCACATCAACCAGTTGTTGATGTCCTCTGTTCAGCATTTCTCACAATTTCAGTCATTTTTGTTTCATTTGAGTCTCAGCTCTCTCTGTGCTCTGTTCTTGTTCCCAGGCTCAGATTGTACCTACGCAGAAGTGAAAGTTAAATCCCAAGACACAAATGCTGCAGCAAACTGCAAATCATTTGGTGAGTTTAACTGTCTGATAAAGTGATGGGAATTTAAACAAGAAGGGGAGAGGGGCTGATCCTAATGTCCCAAACATGCAGTGACACAAAACCGTGAGGAGGCAGGATTGTTTGCTTTCCACACTCAGAGCAAGGGCAGCTGAGGTATTGCATTCTGTGCTCCCAAACACCTGTTAGCTTTCCTGGCAAAGGAATAGAAGGATATGATGGGCCACACCCAGACACCCCCGAGCCCAGGCTCCTGTCCCCAGCAGCAGTGAAAAGTGAACTAAGGAGATGAGGAAGCAGAGGGCAGGCACTGATTGTCAGGACTCTCCTCCTTTTCACCTCTCCTCAAACCCATGGCAGGTTTGGCATCTGTTCAGTTCCCTGAGCACAGGTGACCAGAGCTAGTGGGGAAGCACCAGAACATTCAGCCTGGCTACAGCCTGCAGATCTGGAAGGCCCCAGATTCCCAGTGTGAGCCTGAACAGGGCACCTTGGAATGCAGAGGAAAGGCACTTCTCTCCAGCTGTTGCCCTAATCTTTATTTTTCTGTTCCTCTATAGGTAAAAGCTGTTGTTCCAGAAAATATGTTGCTATATTGGTGGTGATCATCCTTGTACTGGTCCTGGCTGTATATCTAATAATCACATGTATGTTCTTTTGTTGTCTTGTTGTCTTGTCATAACAGCAATTAATTTGTGCCTCTTTCTCACTGACTGATGTCCAGGACGTGATATATAAAGCCAGTAGGAACAGAAGTTTGGTTTGAATGCAAAAGTCAGCATTTTTTAGCCAACTAAGGCTGTAAGAGGAAGTTTGTAAGAGAGTCGAGTGGTTTGAAATTTTAAAATTCCAACAGAAGAAAAAGCCAAAATCCAAATGAAAAACTGACAACACTCAAATGACAAAGAATTTATTATCCAAATGTTTTGAAGAAAAAGGTTAAGATTTGATAATGCCTGCCAGTAATATTGCTAACTGTGAGAATCCCACAAGGTGATGAGGTTGTATCATGAGACCAAGATGTCCATAACACCAAAAATCTTAAAATAAATATGAATTAAAGTTCATTTGAAGGAGGCAACTAAATCACATTTTAAAGGAGTTTCCTTAAGATCATAACATATTTTGAGCTACATAAAGAGATAAATAATATTTTCTTGCAAAAAATCTTCCATCAGAAAAAAAATTAATAGATCTATTTGGTATTTCCTTTAAATGTTTTCAAGGAACCATTTTTTAATTTCAGACTGTTTTGCTTGTTTCTTTCCATCCTTTGACAGCTGAGAAAGCTTGAGAAGCTTCTGCAACCAATCACTCTCAAGTCCCAGAGTTTTCCACTAACTCAGAGATGCACAAGGGGAAGACATGGAAAAGCCTTTGATCCTTGGAACGTAAAAAATAGGGCTGGAGAGGCAATTCATTCTTCTTTTGC
Source organism: Acrocephalus scirpaceus scirpaceus (assembly GCA_910950805.1). Taxonomy (NCBI): domain Eukaryota; kingdom Metazoa; phylum Chordata; class Aves; order Passeriformes; family Sylviidae; genus Acrocephalus; species Acrocephalus scirpaceus. The sequence goes on from OU383777.1 coordinate 60,915,803, forward strand.
AAGGCAAAGAGTTCAGGATTGATATCTGACAGTGCCCTGACATTTATAAAATGTCAAACAGCAAAGGGTGGGGCAAATTAAAACCAAATAATAAACCAGCACAAAATAAAAAAGTGTAATTTGCATTTAATACAGCTTTAACATGGAAAGAGGAGTCCTTAGACTTAGATCCAGGATTGGCTTTAGTTAGAGTTCCTTTGTGGGGCTCAGTACTAGCTCAGAACAGCTACCGACCTGAAAAAGTACTTCTAAGAAACTTGAGATCTAGATCAAATTTGAGAAATGAAATAAAGGTAGTTTTTAAGTTCAAGAGCACACAGGTTTCACTTGTGCTCCAAATAAAAACTGTTGCATTTTGAGTTTATTCTAAATTTTAGTTTTGTATGAATTTTCCATAGGGTCTTATTATGCCAAATACACTGTTATTAAGATATAACTTGTTTAAATGAACTAAAGTGTTGCCTTTTACTCAGTGGAACTTGACCTGACCATTTTATGATTTTTATAGTAAAATCATGAGCAAAGAGGCAGGGTTTGCATTCTGTGCTGGGTGAGGGGCAGTCAGAGAGGTCCAGCAGAGTTCTGACAGTGCATGTAGTGGTCATTCCTTGCAAGTAGAAACTGTGTTCTTATTTCCAGATGGTCCAACTGCAGGCAGCCAAAATGGCTCAACAACATTGCCTACCATCCCTGAAGAGGCACTAGGTAGGCAATCCTCTGTCATTCCAAAGGGAGTTGCCAGAAGCCTGTTGGAATAACGATTAAGGGGTACAGAAAACGGACTGTGTCAGGATTTTGTTCAGAAGGAAAACAACCCCTCTGCCATGTCAGGAATACAAACCTTCCCCTGGGACACTCCCAGGATGAGCTCTGGAGCCCATGGAGGGTTTGCATTTGCACCTCTTTTGGAACCAGTGCTGGCTCAGCTCTGCATTCCTGTTCCACAGGGAAGAACTGATGCCTCTCTGCTGCCAGAGCAGAGCAGTCTGAGGAAGGGAAGGGGCAGGAGGAACAATGATACCCCAGCCCGGCAGGGAGCAGGATGGACAATGTGCTGCTTTCCCAAGGCCCCTCCATTGCCAGTCTTTGACCTCAGTGCAATTCCATGCCGCTCTTTAGAAGCTGCTGGATCCCCAACCAAAGTGTCACCTGCAGGCCCTGTCTCCCTGAATCCCATCCCCCTTTCCAGCTCCCCCTCTCTGCTCCTCCCGCTGCCCTGCCTGGCAATGCACACAAATGTTGATGCTTTCAGTAGTGCCTCTGCTGCCCAATTCTGCATCAGGCAAACCAGACTTTGGGAATCTAGAAGCTGCTTTTGTGCCCTGAGCATTTCTCTGCATACCCTGAGCAAAGATGGGAAAGGCTGGATCATGTTTGCTGTGCTGCTCCCTGTCTGGTTCCTGCCTGGTGATTCTGGGCTGGTATCAGCTCCAGAGCCTGTGCAGGATCCCTGTGCTCTGGTGACAATCCTCAGCAGGAGCATACAGGGATTTCTGTGGCTGGAATTACCTCTCTGTCCTCTCTTTTGTTGTGGCATACTTTAGTCAGTGTGAACATGGATTTTCCACACCTCTTCTTCCCTTCTGCAGGCTGCTCCCCACCATGGAAAAAACATGGGAGAAAATGCTACTTCTTTTCTCCAAAGATGACAGAGAAGGACTGGAAAGCCTCCCGTGAAGAATGCACTGCCATGGGCTCAGACCTGGTGATCATTGACAGCAGGGAAGAGCTGGTGAGATTTAACTCCCTGGGGCAGGTGCTCAGGGGGCTGGAACTGCCTGGCCAAGGGCTGAGCAGTGACACTTGTGCCTGCTCCTGTCACATGTCCTTGGGCTCTGGGACCTGCTGCCAGCCATGAACACCCCAGTCCTGGCAGTGGGAGCAAAGCCCTATACAGGGAGGCTCGTCCTGGGGCTTGGAGTCCTGCCCTTGGAAGTTTCTGTGCCCAGGCCTGATCCCATGGGAAAGAGCAAACTCCCTGCCCAGCTAGCTGGGGTTTTACAGGGATTTAGCACACAGGCCAAGGAGGTTGAACAGGCACTTCTTTGTGAGAGCCATTATTTGGCAAAATCTGAAAAGGCTTTGCCACCCCATCAGAAGGGAAAAGTGTCCCCAGGTATCAAGTCACACCTGCTAAACTACAAATTACACCTATAATGGCACCACAGGTTATTATTACATTTGTTATATTCATGAGGGGCCTCTAAAATGGGGAAATTCAACCTCTGGAGCTATGGGCAGAGGTGCTGTGGCTGGATGCACACTGCAGTCTCTGTTCTGGCTATTTAGCACTGAGCCTTGTGTGCCTCTGGTGAAGAAAATGTCATTTTCATGTATTCCCAATGTTGGCTTCCTTTCCAGACTTACCTTCTTGCACAGTCAAAATATAAGTACTACTTACTTGGTCTCATATACTCTGAAAAGGAGCAGAAGTGGAAGTGGATCAACAACATGGAACTTGACCCAGACATGTGAGTTCATTCCAGCAAATCCTTGTCATGCAGTGTCTGGGAACAGGAAAATCCCAAAGCCAGAGCAAAGGGCAGAGAGCACCAGGGAGATCAGGGACTGTGGTTTGGGGGAACCTGATTCCTTGAGATCCAGGTGCTTCAGCATATGCCTGTGCCTGTGCCAAGGAAAGGGAACCTTTCAGTGTAAGGGAACACAGGCCTGTCCCATCAGGATGGCAAGAGAGGACACAGGTGTAGTTCTGCTGGGGAAGGAAGAATCTGACTGGATGCAGTTCCCTGAGGGAAGGAAGGAGACAGGAGGCAGGGACAAGAGAGAGGGTCATGTCAGCACCATTGGCCGGAGGGGACCAAAGCAGGGGAAGGTCTGGATGGGAAAGCATTGCACAGAAACTTTTGTGGAGATGTGGGAAACAAAACTGAGGAGTGGGAGGGAGATTCCAGCAAGGCAGTTCCTGGTCCTAGTGGCAGTAACACAGCTTAGCAGCCAGGTCAGGTTCCACTCTGCCTTTCACTGCATGACAGGAATGTAATCAAATTTGACTTTTTTCCCCTGATCAGGTTCAATATAAGCAGACCTTATAGTGACTATCACTGCATGGTCATTGGATTTAATGAAGTATCAACTGCACCTTGTGGTGGATCCCGAACAACACAAAATATGTGTGAAAAAGCTGCAACAATATCAAAAAAGCATCAGAAGGAGAGCTAAAAACAAGCAGGAATGCCACCCCAGCTTCCTGTAGGAAACGTGGATGGGAGGTATCTCATTTCTCTTTAGCCAATCTCTGCTCACAGGGACTCCTGCAGCCTCTCTCCAGAGCTCAGCTCACCCTTTCCCTGAGGGTGTCTGAGCCTGGATGGATCCCCTCTGCAAGAGCTGGCACTGGCACACAGGAGGAGTCTGGGACTGTCTTATGCCAGAGGTGGCACTTCCAGGTAGGCACTGCCAGAGGAGAGGTGTCCAGGCTGGGGACAGAGGTGATCCCAGACAGATCCTGACTCTGCAAGTCACATCCATCCACAGCCCTGTGTTCCCAGCCCTGCCTGGGCATGAGGAGACCCTTCCCCACCTGGCCACAGCCTGGCTTTGCCTACAGCCACAAGGGAGGGGCAGCACAGATTTCTGGTTGGGATCTGGTAGGGAAGGGCAACCCCACTCCTTGCCAGAATGGACAGGACAAAGTCAGGTGTGGGTGTGGATAAACCTTCCCCTGTCCCAGACTGTTCCAAGAGCACACAGGATCCCTGAGCCTTTGCGGGGAAATGGGAATCAGCCCAAGGGAAAGGATCCTACAGCGGCACAGTTCTGGACATAAAATCAGCCGCAGTCCTGTGTGGGGAAGGGAAGGAGTGTTAGATTTAGGAACTGCTGGGGAAGGGCACAGGATGGAGACCAGCAGAGACCAGCAAGGCCTGAAAAACAGAGTCCCAACAGAAGCTGAACTGGACAGAAAACAGAACAATGAAATCCACAGTGACCTGTGAAGGAGCTGGTGAGAAGTATGAGAGTGACCTGCAGGGAATGGCAACACCATACTCCGCCCTCTTTTCCTTGGAGATTGATCACAGGAGGAAATGATGCCTGAAGGCTTTTCCTGCTCAGAAAAGTTCAAGCCAACAGCAGAAACAGGTGGCATCAAGAAAACAGAGCGTTGATCAGGAAACAGGGAATGTCACCAAAGCTCTGCCCATGTGCTTCAGTGGCTCTTGGGACCCTAGAGCTTGTGTGACTCCAAGAATTATCCTTCTTGCTGTGTCCCTTCAGGCAGAATCATTCCTCCTTTATTAGTGCCTTTCATGGCTCTCTCGTTCAGCTGCAGGATGGAGAAGGCTCTATGAAGTCCTTGAGGAAGTGACACTGATGGCCTGGTTTACCACTGGGAAAAAAAATTGCTCAATCAAAAAATGTATACACAGCATGTTGTGTCATTGAAAGGGAAAATGGAATCCTACAGACAAAATTGTCTCTTTCTGACTTGAAAGCATATTTTGACGTCCCTCACACCAGCCATCCTCCTCACTGACTGCTCACATCAAGATGCTTTGGAAACGTGTTTGCAGTTCTTTCCCTGACTTTCAATCCCCAAAGAACAGAGTAAGAACATGGTGCTGAAGCAGAAAAATCTCAGTGTGGGGAAGGATCTGCACTGTTATTCCAGAAGGAATCTGAGCTGGAGGGGCACTTTGCTTGCACTCACTTTACTGGAGAGAGTAGGAGAGCATTCTATGTTGTTCTATAGATTTCTGCCCTTCTGTTTTCATATTCCAGCTGCTGGAATGTGCCCCCTTGGATCAAGTGGGCTCTCCTGAAGGCAGGGCCAGGGAAAAGCCTCTTCCCTGGGAGCCACTGGCCCTCGGTTGGAGCCTTCAGCAGGCAGCAGAGGCAGCAACTGTGCACTAGAGGGGTGGGAAGGGGAAGCCACCCAGTGGCCACTGTGGAACTGTGGAACAAACCCCATCAAACCCAGAAAGCCTCAGGAAGTCTCAGGACTCAGGAGCAACTATGGCTTGTGAGGAAATCCCTACCAAAGGCAGAAGTTTGATTGAAAGTGCTTTGTTTCCTCTGCCTCTGTGTTGTTCACAGTTCTCTGATCTTGTGATCTAAGTTTTACAATAAACTTTCCCTTTACCGATTGTGATTCTTGGATTACCTCTGGCATCCCTACTGCAAGAGAAGGGTGAAGCATTTCCTCCTCACTCTGGTTTGGTCAGGGTCTAATCCTGATGCCAAAGCCAGGCAATGCCTAAGCAATCCCAACCTGACCTCTCATTGCTTCTGTGCTCAGTGCCTCAGAGAATGCCAGGCTGGTTTAATTCTTGCTGCAACTGGGTGATGGGTGACACTCCCTGGGACAGGCCAGGCTGGCAGCACCAGCCCCAGAGGGACAGGCCCCCTGGACACAGGACAGGCTCCATTAATGACCTTTATCGAGGAGAACCTGTGACACCTCCAAGAGCTGATCCTCTGGGCTTATCTTATTTCTATGCACCTGTATCCCCACTGTGTCTCAAGCCAGCTGCGGTACTCAGGATACGCTTGGTGGAAAAAATGCTCTGAGTATCTTGGCAAAAGTCACAACAGAGGGATTTTGATTTTATTGTAGGAGAAAACAGTGAATGAAGGCAAGGTTCTTAGCAGAAACCACCCCAGACCATTAAAAACCCCAGGAACTGTTGCATGGAAGTAACTAAGCAGAGATAGACATGAATAGACATTCAGAAATGAGTGATACTTTATGTAAACAAAAGAAGTTCATGCAGTATTGCACATGCAAACAATTTTATCTGGTTCTAAATGACAAATGTACCAATGCAAGAAAAGGACCTCACTGCCAAATAGGCAGTTCAGGGAGGATGCCAATGCAGATTTGCTGTCAGAACAGCAAGCAGGGTTCAGGATGCACAAAGAACACCTTGGAGGTAGCATGGACAGAGTTACAGAGCTTCCATCAATCACTGGCAGATTGGGTTCCTTTTTAGCATACACTGGACTTTCTGGAACTGTTTTGGTTTGTGGCTGCAGAGGCCTCAAATAGTGAGTGAGATTTCAAGGTGCGAAATGTGATGTTTGCTCAGTGGTGAGTCACATATTCTCTATAGAGAAATTCTGTTCTTCCTTGGGAAGCATTCCCTGGGGTTTGACAAGACCAAGTGCTGGTGCTGCACCTGGGTCAGGACAACCCCTGGGATCAATCCAGCTGGGGATGAACAGAGGGAGCAGCCCTGGCAGAAGGACTTGGGGGTGCTGTGGGTGAGAGCTGGCCCTGCCCCAGCCATGTGTGCTGGGACCCAGAACCCCCCTGTGCTGGGCTGCACCCAGAGCCCCAGGGCAGCAGGGGAGGGGGGGATTCTGCCCCTCTGCCCCACTGTGCTGAGACCCCCCTGCAGGGCTGCATCCAGCCCTGGGCCCAGCACAGGAGGGACAGGGAGCTGCTGGAGCCAGGCCAGAGCAGGGACACCAAGGGCATCAGAGGGATGGAGCAGCTCTGCTGGGAGGAAAGGCTGAGGGAATTGGGATTGTTCAGCCTGGACAGGAGAAGGCTTTGGGGTGACCTCATTGTGGCTTTGCAGTGCCTGAAGGGAGCTTATAAAAAAAGAGAGAAAGTGATTTTTTACATGAGCAGATAGTGACAGGACAAGCGTTGAACTAAAAGAGAAAAGATTTAGAGCAGATATTAAGGAAAAAGTTCTACATTCAGGGGGTGGTGAGGCCCTGGCACACATTGTCTGGAGAAGCTGTTGCTGCCCCATCCCTGGAAGTGTCCAAGGCCAGGCTGGATGGGGCTTGGAGCAACCTGGGATAGTGGCAGGCATCCCTGCCCATGGCAGAGGAGTTGGAATTAGATAAAGTCTGTTCCAATCTAAACCATTCCATGATTCTGTGATCAGTGCATGATAAAAGGTAATCAAAGATTATTTTGGGTAGCAGCAGGCAGGAAACAGCACCACAGGATCCAACTCTGACTTTTCAAGTTAGTCCCATGAGAGCCCTCTTGTAAAATGCCATGCTTTTTCCTTAAAATGTTAACATTTTTCTCCCTACATCATGGCAATATTTTGAGGTAATTTTCCAGTGAATCAGTTTGTAGGGTATTTCTGCCTTTAGCCTTCAAGAAATTCCTATCTTGTTTATCAGCTTTCATTTTAGGAATTTCTGGAGGCTTCTTAGCCAAACTGATCAGGGAAAGTGAAGGTGAAGGTGAGTGTCTTAGTTACAAGCATCTGGTGTTAATAACAGTAGTTTTGGAGGATTAGATGATTCACAGCTATGTTGACAGTGTTTCTCTGGGTTTTTTTACCAGCCTGGAGGATCTCCTGCAGCTGTCAGAATTACCTTCTGTACTCGAGGGTGAGCATGAAGAGAGAGCTCACTTCTGAATGCTCTGTGGTTAAAAGCCACAGTGATGTTTTTGACCTCAATGACGGGCAGGACTGAATGAATGGCAGGAGCCCAAGCCACTCCTTCAGAGTGAATAAATGCTGAATAAGCTGTTCTTAGAATGCCGGCTGTGCACACACCTATGTTTCACTGTCACCTTGGATGAAAAACATGCTCTACATCAAGCAGGTACTGAACCTCCCTGCTGCCCTAATTCCACACCCCACTCTCATCCTCTGCCCCTCTGGATTAATGTCTTGCAAAACCTCTGGAAAAGTCTCCAGCTTGTGCTCTCTGGACCCATCACCTCTTCTCTCTCGGGGATTCTCAGTTCCCTAACCTCCCTGAAGCCACCATGCCTTAAGCCTTGTCACACATATCTTTTGGATTCTTCTTCATCCTTTTATCTTTCCTTTTCTTCCTCAGTGCCTTCCTAGGAATTTCTCCCAGTTCAGTGCTTAAATGAACTCCTGCTGCAGGCAAAGGCTAAAATCAACTGCGATTCAAATTATACTTATGGAAGTATAAAGTTTATATGGTTCTTTATAAGCTATGAACATGAACACCTGGAGATGATTTTCAGCAGCTCACCACTGCTCAGAATCCTTGACACTGAAAGTAATTGGAGACTGCAGTGAAAGCTTAAAATGTAACCCCCCATTCCTATGGTTTTCTATTTGAAGTTTCCTGCCCAGGTACAGAAGGATACTTATTTTGGATAAACCACTGCTGAATTCCTCACCAGCCTCACACAGAGCCCACATGATGACTTGGAGAGAGCTGTGTTCCTCAGGCTGCTTGAACATAACAACACAGCCCGGATCTGTTGTAAGTATAGCAGTTATTGTGCAAAACCACCAGATGAAATGGATGATATGTACGGCCCTGTCTTCCAAGCAATGCTGAAATTCTTATTGCACCTTCATCCCCACAGCTGGTAAGCCAGCATCATCTGGCTTTATGCTCTTCTAGGTAAAGTAAATCACTGGCCAGGTTTTCCAAAGAGATTTAAGTAATCGTTGTTTAAGTACTTGGTTTTACTCTCCTCCTCCAAACAAAAGAAGAAAATAAATAAATACAAAATAAATAAAATTGGAAAAACAAAACAAAACAGCATAAAAAACCAAAACATCCGGAAAAAAACCAAAACCAAAAGAAACCCCCCACCCGATAAAACCAAACCAAATCAAACCAAAGCCTTCTCTGTGTTAGTTCCTGGAATTTGCTAATGTCACAGGATCCCAGCGAGATCTTGTAGGAGCCGACTTCTCCTTGAAAGCGTCCCCATTTCCTATTTCTCCGGAGTTGCGAAGTGACTGTTCCCGGCCCAAAGCCCCGCTCGGCACCGAGCCCACGCTCCGTGGCCATGCCCCTGGGGCTGGGCGCATCCCGGGGCGGGCGGCGGGGCCGGCAGCGAGGGAAGCGGCTGCGGTCGGTGCGGCCCCAGCGCGGCCGGGCGGCTCCGGCCCCGTGAGCTCCGCGCCCATGGAGAGCGGCGGCGAGCGCGGCGGCTCCGCGGGGCGCGGCACGGCCCGCAGCGGCAAAGGTGACGGGCGGGGGACACCGAGGGCCCGCTGGGATGCGGGGAGGGACGATCCGGGACATCCCTCGGAGCGCGGGGCTGAGCCGCGGTGCCGGCCCCGGGAGCGCTTCCCTTTCCATGGGGAGCCGGGGATGCCGCCCGGGAGCTGCCGCACGGCTGGAAACGCCCCGTGCTGGCAGCGGAGCGACTGCCTGGAGAGGGGAGCCTCCCTTGGAGCCTCTGGGGACTCCTCGTCCCCGCTAATGCCCCAGCAGCCGGATACGGGGCAGAGGCGGGGCGGTGTGTGCTTCCAAAGCCCTGGAGGGGACATGGGAACAAAAGCAGACTAAAAAGCTGTGGCTGTGGGATAAGATTGGATATTTCTCAGAAGTTTTGGGCTCCAGAACCGATGGCTTTCGTTATTTCACTTATCCATGCCATGTTTAGGCACCAGGTCAGTATCAAATTTACTGTCTACCGTCATTTTTCCCATGCTCGTTTCTTTCTCTTTTGATTACTTTAAGTTCTGGATTATGTAACCAAAGAACTAAAGTTTACAGTAACTCAGAGTTCTTGTTAGCTGAGTAGGCTTGTGAAGACACGCTAAATGTCTCTGCTCCCAGCCTGCTCTCCACAGAGAGCTAGTTGTTTTTTTATTTTAAACAGCTCTGTGCGTCCTAGGCTCTAACCCCATCAGCTGGTTCTTATTTGTTGTTTTGGGGGGTTTTGTTTTGTTTTTTAATTCCTTACATTTATTTTTCCAGGTCTATTCTCAAACATCTGGCTGTGGCGAGCTATCGCTGGAGTTCTTATTGTTGCTGTCATTTTGATTTCATGTATTCAGTTTGGTAAGTAAGGAATTTTAAAATTGCTATTTCCATTGCTAAAATATAATTAGAAATAGAAATTACCAGAGTCTGAGGTTCTATACTCAGAGGTGGTGAGGCCCTGGCACGGGCAGCCCAGAGCAGCTGTGGCTGCCCCATCCCTGAAAGTATCCAAGGCCAGGTTGAATGAGGATGGAACAACCTGGTTTGGTGGAATCTGTCCCTACCCATGGCAGGGGGTGGAACAAAATGGTCTTTGAAGTAACTCTCAACCCAAGCCACTCTGTGATTCTGTGTGAATCTGTGATTTCTGTTTGAAACTGTGGGCCAGTGCTGCAGAAACAGCTCCACATGCCTCAGTGGTGTTAGGGAGGGCTTAGTTCAGTCTTAGTGTATGTGCTTTCGGTATCAAGTTTGTCACATCACTGTTGGTCTTAACCAAAGTTCAAGAAAACAAATAACAATAGGATTATTGTCCTACCAATCTGCAGTCCTTCAAAAATTACATTGTAATAAACAAAGTTATTAATTCAGCTGTGAGGAAGCAACATGTACAAAAAACAGAGTTGTTGGGATTATTAAGGTGTAGAAGAGTCCTTGGGTGATACTTTATTATCACCTTCTCAGCTACTTCTACCAACATGTCCCTGACCATCCTTTTAAGGATATGTCAAGAGGCAGAAGGGTGCAGGATCCAGAATATATCATTAGTTTGCAATAATTACTTCAGCTGGGCAGAAGTAACAATGCTGTGGCTAGACTGGGATCATTTTAGATGATGCAGTCAAAAAGTAAAACCTTTCCCAGCTGGAAAAAAGGGATAGATTGTTTTTTGTCTTTTCCCAGTAAACCCTTCTTCAACCAAAGACTTTCCTGTGTGCCCTCCCCTGGATGTGTGTCCATCAGGCTGGCTGTACTTCCAGAGGACGTGTTACTACCTCTCAGAGAGTGAAGCCACCTGGAACTCCAGCCGGAGCTACTGCTCTTCCCACAGCGCTTCCCTCCTGGTCATCAAAAATCATCAGGAGCTGGTAAGGGAATCAAATGGGGATCCTGTTTTCCCCCCACTTCCCTTCCAGGGAACTGCTTCTTCAGCCTCCTCAGCTGAACAGTTAGGAAGATGATGTAAGAACACGAGTCACATTGTGTGTGCAGAAAACTTCTCCCTCTCCCTGAAAAACTTCCGCCTCTTCTCCCTGAAAACAGGAAACATCAGTTTGAGCAGTTGATGTTTTAGAAAATGTCTGAGTGCTTGTCTGAATTACATTTGGTGCTGCTCACAGCTGTAAATACTCATATTGAAGGCATCTATCACAGTAAACACTGTTGCATCTCATTTATCTTTAATTAAACAACTGTTTTCTCATATTGAGATAGGTTAATGACATACAAGTTGGTAAATATGTTAATTGTGACCTTTGCAGTTGGGAGATAGTTACCCAAAATGTAGCTTGGAGCATTTTTTTTCTACATTATACCACAATATTAAGAAAGATTCCACCCTGCACAAAGGCTTAGGAGAATATATTCTTCTGTATCCCTTCCAGACCTTGATAGCCGACCTTGATATTTTAGAATAGCCTCTCCCTAGGTCAGTCAACCCTATCCCAGTCACCAGTCTCTGTATATTTAGATTTTAATATTGTTTCTTCTGCAGGAAAGGCTAGATTGTTGTTTTGCTTTTGCCCTGGATCAAAGACTTTGTATTTTGATAGCTGGACTGAGCATGCAGAACTTCTTTTCTCATGTGGGTTTATTCCTACAGAGCTTTATTATGAAGATCACAAAGCAAGACCCATGGATTGGACTCTCTAAAAGAAATGAACAGTTCTTTTGGGTAAATGGAAAAGCATTAGACAACAAACTGTAAGTTGATGTGGAGGGGTTTTGCTGGTGATATTTGATTACAGAAGAGTAAGAAAAATAATACAGAAATAGTGACTTGTAGGAAATATCTGTTATTATGTTGAAGGGATGATTATGGAGAGGGTATGGAATGCAATGAAGATTTCATATGGCATTGTTACAACTGTGGCAGATGAAAGAGTATGAATTTGTAAAACTGAGAAGAAACATGAGGCAGGAAACAGACATTAGAGAAAGTTAAACCAAGAGACACCAAGATACCAAACTGATGAGGGGGGAAGGAAAGATTACAGTAACACAAATTCCTCATTATAGAATATATTTTGCAAGAATACAAACTTGAATGTAAGCTGTGTGAGATTTATAGCGAAGAAATTTGGGAGACTAAGACCTGTTTTCACTTTCATAGAATGTTCCTCTGAAAGAGGCTGCTGGAGAGAAAGGAAGATGTGAATTTATGTTGCATGAGCTGCTCTGAGACTTGGGCCCTGTGTTCTGTGCCACCAGTCCCAGGTGTGGGGCACTTTGTTCCTCTCCCTGGCAGCTGTCTCATCTCTTCAGATGCTGCTGCAGCTCATCCTGGAGCAGCTACTGGCAGGAGTTGGTAGAATTACCACTGATAGGCATAAGCACTGAGACTTCACAAGTCTGAAATTACCTTAAAAAGTGGAAAATTTAAATACTTTTAAGTCTGTGACATTACTGGTGGTGTGTGACTATATTCACTTAATCTCCAAGCCCTGAAGCATTGATCTGACAAAGACATTTAATGTGAGATGTGAGGAACATGTGGACATCTCAAACTGAAAACTGCAGTCCTTCCCACTCTTTTACACCCTGTCTGCAATACAAACATCCCCTGATGCTTTCATTTTCATTGAGTTTCTTCCCATCCTTGGATTTCTGCCTCAAACTGCCCCTCCTGAAGGGGAGGGCAAACACCTTGATATCTAAGCTCAGCTGTTACAACACTGGTGGGGAATTGTCCCTTGGCTTTTCCAGAGACCATTCCAGTTTGCTTGGCCTATCCAGAGAACTTTATAGTACTCTATTTGAAAACAGAGCTACTGAAGGAGTCCCTTACTTCTTATGTAGGGACACCTATGGTGTGGAAACTCAGGTTTGCTTTGTGTTCCCCCCCCCCCCCCTTAACCATGGTGCCTGTTGGGTTCTGAGGAAGGGAGAAATGAGAGATACATTTGCTTCATAGCTTCTGCTGGAACCTTTTAGCTGTATAGGAGGATGTGGAAGTGCAAGGTGGTGGTGCCCAACTTGATGGCACAGCATCCCTGAGAAGGGCAAACCTGCATTTCAGTCTCTGCTCTAAGGGTGTATTTCACATTAAGTGACCACTAAACAAGATACAGGAGTACTACAAGTCCTGGATTTTGTATCCTGGGCACAAGATACCATTAAGAAAAGACAGTCTCCATGGTGTTCTCTTCAAGGCACAAAACATCATCCGCCTGTGGTGCCCTGCCTGAGATAAATCAGGCTTTATTCAAAGAGAACCTGAGGTGTCCATAGCTGCCTTTGCTCTATTGCAATATTTGATTGTAGGTGTCCAAGTAATCCTGTCTTCCCTTCTCCCTGACAGGTTTGCAGTAAAAGGCTCTGGAAGCTGTGCCTATCTGGAGTCCAGAGGAGTCTCAGCCTCAGGATGTCTTTTAACCAGGAAATGGGTCTGTAGCTTGGATGTCAATTCAGCACAATAAAGGTGGGCCAAGCCACCACCCCTGACACTCAGAGCTCTGATATAATGCCTACACAGGCTATGTCTAGACTTCAGGACCTGGGAATGTGTCCCAGCTCCTACCTGGAGGTGAATGACTTTTCTGGTAGCCAGAATTCTCCACCCATGGAGGAAGGCTTTAAAGATACCATTTAAAAGGCTCCCTTCAGCATCTTGATAAGCTATTTCCTTGCCCCATTTTTCCAGCTACTGCCCAGCTGTAGTTTCTTTTTGTTGGGCCATCAGTATTTCTTCCATTTACTCTTTTCTTGTAGGAACAGCTGTTCTTTCTTTCCTTTTTGGGTGTGCAGCTGGAGGTTTTTGTTCTGCTTTTCCTTTTGCCAGGGTCTGTGCAGGGATGGGTGGTGAAGCAGGTCTGTCTGGAGGAGTCCCAGTGCCTCATGGATACAGTATAATGCAGAAGTGAACACTGTTGTTTTAGATAGGATCACAGCAGATTCCTCTCTCCATGTTTGATGGGATGTACCTTGCATTGTATTCCATGTTTTGTTAATGTTATGTTACATTAATCTTGTTAAATCCCGGTGATAACACTGTCAAGCTAATTTATGTAGCTGCACTGCACCTGAAGTTATCCTCACAACACTTTATTTAGCCAAAAAACGTCACAATAGATAAGAATATTTATTTACCTGAGCATCTGCACTGATGGGAGCGGAGGAGGAGTTGGAACTGAAAGAGTGATAGGGAAGCTGCAGGCATTAATATGTAAAGGTAAAAATAGTCCTCAGTGCAAGGAGACAAAATCAGGAGAAGGGAATGAGAGACTTAACAGCAAGGGATATTTCTCTGTGTTTGCCTGTCACAGTGCGAGGCTTCTGAGCAAGGGGGACATTTCCAGATGGACAGTCAGTGACATTTTCGGCAGCAGCCTCCAGTGCTTTTGGATTGCTGGGAGCCTGAACAGAATTAGGGCACAATCCCTCTGATTGTCTGAGTCTCACTCACATCTAGCAGGTTATCCAAAGTTTAAAAGTGTCATTTGACCCAAAGGAAGAAAGTTTTCCTGGAAGGAATATAACTATCAAGTTTCTAGAGAAGGAAGAATGGGAAGATCACCTTCATTATTTTCTGTGACAGAAGACTTGACTGTAGCAGGACCATGCACATGGATGCTTATAGGAAAAGAGATTATGGGTGACCTTGCCCCTGATAAGTAACAGCTGTGTTAATTACCCAATTCCAATAAAGATAAATGTGATAAAAGGGAGTTGGTTAGCTGGGGAGGATCATGAAGGAGGAAGAACCTTGAGGAAGAGGGAATGAAAGGATAGTGAAGAGGAGGGATTCTGAGGAGAGAGAATCACTGATCTGAGGCCAGTCTGGGTCTGCAGTTAGAGCCTGTTGTTGGAACCTGCAGTCATAGTCTAGCTATGTAAAAGCCTGCATTCAGAGTCTGCAAACTAATACCTGCAGTCATAGTTTAGCAGGAAATAACCAGCAGTCAGAGGCTGCAAGGGAAACCTACAGCAGGAGCTTGCTGCAGCCAGAGCCAGTGAATAGTTGGATTCAGAATGGCTAAGCTGTAAAGAGGAATAAACCAGGACCCATTTCATGCTGTGATAAACAAGAAGTCTGTGTCTTGGCTCATTTCTACCCTCTAACAAGAGGGCTGCTGCAACATCTGGTGACCCCAATGTGATAACGAGCTGAAATAATCAACATGATAAGAAGGTGTGATAAGAAGAACAGCACAGAGAAGGCAACCTGAGAGTAGCCTGGGATAAGGCAGCCAGGTGAGACCTGCCAGAGGTTACTAAGCCAGGAGCTGTGGAGGAACAGGGCCTCTGAGTCCTGGGAAGAACATGGCCTTTGAGCCATGGGAAGACATGGCCTGGAGTTGCAGGGAGACATGGTGTTTGAGTCATGGGAGGATGAAGCCTGGAGTCACAGGGAAACGTGGCCTTTGAGTCGTGGGAAGACGCAGCCTGGAGTCGTGGGGAGAACATGGCCTTCGAGTCGTGGGAGTATGTGCTGACAAGTTGCAGGGAGTCACGGCCATTGAGCTGTGGGAAACATGTTCATAAATCATGGGAAGACGCAGTCACAAACTGCAGGGAGTTACAGCCATCGAGTTGTGGGGAACATGATCATAAATCATGGGAAGATGCAGTCATGAACCATGGGGAGTCACAGCCATCAAGTCATGACGAAACAGCAGCCAAAAAGAGAGCTGCGAGAAGATAACATGGCCAGAAAGAGATGCAGAAGCCCAAGAACTAGAAACAGAGTTTCTTAGAGTTTTATATGCTAGTAAAACATACATATTATATTTAAATATTTGTGTAATTGTTAATCCTAAGAAGAATGTGCAACTATGTCTATTTAAACCTGCTTTTATAATTAAAAGAAAAGGGAGAAGTGTAGGAGAAGGGAATGCAGGTGACCTTGTCCCTGGTAAGTAACAGCTGTGTAAATTACTCAATTCAACCTTGCTCCTGATGAGTCACAGCTATATCCAATAAAGATAAGTGTGATAAAAGGGAGTTGGTTAGCTGGTAAGGGATTATCATGGAGAATCATGAAGGAGGAAGAACCTTGAGGAAGAGGGAATGAAAGGATAATAAAGAGGAAGGATTCTGAGGAGAGAGAATCACTGCTCTGAGGCCAGTCTGGGTCTGCAGTTAGAGCCTGTTGTTGGAACCTGCAGTCATAGTCTAGCTATGTAAAAGCCTGCATTCAGAGTCTGCAAACTAATACCTGCAGTCATAGTCTAGCAGGAAATAACCAGCAGTCAGAGGCTGCAAGGGAAACCTACAGCAGGAGCTTGCTGCAGCCACAGTCAGTGAATAGTTGGATTCAGGATGGCTAAGCTGTAAAGAGGAATAAACCAGGATCCATTTCATGCTGTGATAAACAAGAAGTCTGTGTCTTGGCTCATTTCTACCCTCTAACAAGAGGGCTGCTGCAACAGATACTGTCAGCAACTTTTGACTTTCAGATGTTTATTTAAATATAATCTAATTTTGCTGGATTACACTTTTCTTAATTGTATTCTTTATAGGCACAGTAAGAGCACTCTACAATATGAAAAGCCTAATTATTAATATAACAAATATTAATTTATTTGTTGAGGGGAGGGTGTTATTCTGCAATGTTTTTAAATTAACCTGATTCTGAAGGATATGGTATGTGCAATAATATTAAAAAATACTTAAACATTTTTACAGAGCGCCTGAATTACAGTGGTTTGTATCTAAATATACATGTATGTATATTTATATGTATCTAAATATTGGGACATTAAAAGTATTTTTCATCTCGGGCACCATTTCAGTGAAAATAAAAATTTGAAGCAAAGTAAAATATTCAGGTTTTGAACATGAAAAAATCTTTAATCATAATGTAGGGACTGACATGAAACAGGACATTTGATCTAAAAATGAATGCTTTTTCCTTTCTAACACCTCATAATGTGTCAGACCTTTAACAAAAGGTTACAGTGAAAGGTTTTCTGGAATCTGACTCCTCATGGCTGCAATGAACATCTTCCTAGGGGATGTTAAGAAAAGAACGGTCAAGCTGCAAACTCTGCCAACTTGCTTTAGTCAGAGTGGAGTTTGATGAAGTGCTTCAATGGTAATTTCTTTTTCTTTTTAAATAAGTGACTGCTTAAATTGTAGGTAAGGGCTTTACTATGGCCCCACAAAAACTTGTTTAATTACATGAATAATAGCAAGAAGGCCCAAACAGTAGATGTTTCATGAATATTGTTAAAACCTAAACACCACAACTAATTTGAGAGAAGCCAGCATGCAGGAGTTTGTTTTTCTTGCTAAATTTAGCATGAATCAAGAAAGATCTGCCAAAACACCAGCAATTGTCAACTCCTCTGCATGGAGAAGCATGTGCTGTGATTACCCTGAAGTGAAAATTTCTCAGGAGTGAGAAATTCTCTCTATAAAGCATGTATTATATAGGTATAGAGATTATCTTGCTCATTTCAGATTCCTTCCTTTACTTTGTTTCTCTGTCTAGAATGAACAAACCAATCCTCTTCCCGCACATGCTGTGCTGAGTTTGGGGAATTTTTGTTGTTTCCTCTTATATAACTGCAGTTTCTCATGTGTCTTGAGCTGCTGATGCTGCATTCTGTGGGATAAATCTGTGTTGGGATTTTTTGTTGTTGTTTAAAGGGAAGTCCCTGAGGGTACAGTTCACTTTTTAATCTGCAGCATAAAGTGCTAGACATTAACCCTCTGCAGGCATGTACAGGTATGAAAAAATCTCTGTGAAACTGTAGCTGCCTTTGTGTCCATCACAGCAAAGAGGAGGTAAAGGCTCACCATCTCAAAAGCCATGTTAGACTTGTTTCTCATTGCTATAAAGACTTAAATACCAGTCGGTGCCATTTTTGTTAGAGCAGCACCTTCAATTCATGACATTCCTTCATTTTTGTCAAATATGTTAATCTAATAAAGGCACTAGGTCAGACTGCTCTTAGCATTTTTGTGTTCTAGACCCAGAAATAGCATTTATTCATGACACTTCAATGCCTAAGTAATGCATTTACTGAATGCACTCCCAGGCATAAATTTCACCAGTCTTTGGCTTTGGTGCTTCATCATACCATAACTGTGGTTGGAATTTACTATGTAAAGGGACAAAATATAGGTGGAGAGAAAGGTTATCAACTTTATTTCCTTGCACTGCAATGTTATCTTACAATCCAAGCCCTTTACCTGCTTAATCACTTCAGATTCCAAGGCACTGCACCAGAAGAAGATGGGAGCAATCAGCAGATTAACCAAGATTTGTTACAAGTCACTCCATGCCTGGTCTGCTGTCTATGCCCAGTAGCTGTGCAGCAGCTTTGCACAAGACACTGACCAATAAATGCTTTTTTTTTCCAGCTCTTAAGTGGCTTCTGTGAGTCACAATTAGACCCCAAGGAAAAAAAAAACCAAAAAACCACTAAACCAAAACCACAAACTTCAGAAAACACTAAAATCCTGAAACCCAAATAAGAAGTCCTCAGCTCAGCAGCTGCCTGTATGCAGGGGTGACAGCAGTGGGCCCAGGACACCCTTCATCCCCCACGAGGCCATAATTCCTGCATATCACACAGTTTGTGTGCACAGTGCTCCTCCTGATGAGCATCTCTTCTCCTCTGAACTTTCCTGAGGCAGCTGCTGCCAAAATCTGTCTTTGTGAAGGCTCAGCACCCCAAAAACTTTGTGTGACAGCTTGCAGCCCTGTTGCAGGGCCTGTCTTCTGACTTCTTAGGGAGCATAGCACAGCAAAGTGCAAATTTGCAAGTCTGATAAAAATTATTTACATCACAGGTTGGTTTGTCTGTAAAATGGGTCTCTGTCTGTTGTCTGGAAATGTGGCTCAGAGCACCAGCAAAGTTGCGTTCTTCTTACAGATCCACTCCTTTAACGTCTTGCAATTATCTGCCTGGATCACGTTTTTCCTTCTGTAAACAGCACAGCTCTTGTCAGCCTCGGTGCTTTTTAGAGCTGTCCTGCTGAGAGACCAAAAGGAATGCAGTTGTCAGCTTTAAACTCAGCACTGGTTAAAAATCCTGGTGGTGCTCTGAGTGAGGGGGGTGGATGGTGCCCACCTGACCACACCCTTGAAGCACAGCAGTTGTGCAGAGGTGGGTTGAGCACACCCCCAGCTGGCTTCTGAGGGATGGATGCTTGGGATTATTAGTGTTACAAGGATAAGGATCCTCCCCATGCAGCCACAACGCTGAAGAAAGCTGCACAGATCCCAGGCAATGCTATGTGACAGGCATCACCCTCAAGAGAGACAGGCAGCACATGGTCTGTAAAGTGAGAATTGGCAAGGATTTCAGCAGAAGTGTGTAATAATAGTTCTGCATTAATAAATATATGAGCTGTGGCTGTGGTTGGTCCTGGAGGCAGAAATCAGTTTCCAAAAGTGCCCAGCAGGAACCTGTTGACCTGGAACTGGCCATGAAATAGACTCTGAATATGTACCTGAGGCTGCAGGGTTAGATCTGTGCTTTGGGTAATTAGCTCAGATTCAGAGTTGTATTTCCAAGCAGGGATACCACACTTTGCTTTTCCCAAAGATATCCTCCCCCCACAAATTATCACCTCTTTTCTTTTACTCTGTGATCTCCCACTGAACTCCGTGTTTTCTCCATGTCTTCAGTGTCCAAGCCAATCCAGATATATTTGGTATCTTTGTCTTTGTTGTCTATAAATTCCTGTGGAATGATTAGAAGGATGTTACCTGACAGAAGAGCTTTCCTGCTCTGCCCAGGTCACTGTCCTGCCTCATGCACAGCTTTTATTTCCTTTTGAAGAGCTAGGACAGAGATGCAGCCATGGCAGAGCAGCCCCTCACATCAGCCCATACACATGACCAGCCTCCTCTCTTCCCAGAGCCAAGTGGAAATGAGTGGAAAGTCCCCAGCATTTCCTCTTCCCAGTCAAAACTACTCTGGCTTCCACACTTGGCGTGTCTTGTGCTTCTCCTCTTCAGCTCTGCTCTGCTGACATTCCCAAACCCAGCTCCTGTGCAGGAGAGTCAGATGCTTTCTCTGATGGGGCTTTTGCTTGTCTATGTGTACTCTTGACATCCAGGCCATTTTCTCTTGGAGAAATGCTTGGCTGAGGCCTGTCACACACTTTTAGGGCTGCTGCAAGACTCACCATCTCAATTTCATCCTCAATGACAAGCAGCTGGGATTTCCTGGCCAGGCAGTTTTTCTGGCTGTCCTCCCAGCTCCTGGCCTCCTCAGAGAAGAAGTAACATCTGCCCCTGTGCAGTTGCCACCCGGGGGGACACAGCTCACATGTTGTCCCTGTGGGTGGACAGGGGGAACCTTTAGCTCCTACAGTGGATGGAATTCCTCCCCCTGTTTATGAACATTGTCTGGAAAGTGTTCTCCAGGACAAGAGGAGGATATATGGCATTTCTGACAGCAGCTCCTGGCAGAAAGAAATGTAACGAAAATACTGGAAAATTTACACCAAAAGAGGAGCAAGACTATAATGATTAAAATTTTAGTTTAGATTAATTATCACTGCTCTGCAGGAACACCATGCTTCCTGGGCAGCACCAGTGAGTTCTCATAAACTCACTGGTGTCAGAAGCAGGGTGTCAGAAAAATGGGAACAGAAACAACAGAACTGTGCACATCACACGTCCTCTACCTGGAAAGGACTAACATGCCTCACCCTGTCCATCTTCACACAGCTCCTCCATAAGCCATTTCAGGAGTGGTGCTGAGTTGGTCCTCTCTGAAGAAATGTCACTGCTGGTGTTGTTCAGACCATACTGAGGCAAACTTTCTGATTCTCCTGCTCTGGCCTCCAAAACTTGAACAGCCCAAAGTCAAAAAAATAAGAGAGAGAGGTTATGGTTAATGACATGGATAAGGAAATGCAGTCTTTGTACCCAGAGCTGTTCTGTGAATGTGAGGATGTTTCTATGTACATTGCCTGGTACAGAAACAGTTATGAGCAAACTCAGTGAGTAAAGCTCAGTGAGCAAAGCCCTTCTGAGAAGATGTTCATGGAATGGCCTGGCTTGGAAAGACTTTAAAGATCATTTCATTACAAACCCCTGCCATGGGCAGGGACACCTTCCATTATCCCAGGTTGCTCAGAGCCCCATCCAGCCAGGCTTTGGATACTTCCAGGGATGGGGAGCCACAGCTTCTCTCGGCAACCTGTGCCAAGGCCTCCCCACCCTCACAGTGTCACAGCTACAGCTGGTCTCTAAGCTGCACAGATAAATTTGGCCATAACAGACCCCAACTCCCAGCCTAGCTCGTTAAAGAGTAGAAGTAAATGAATCCCCAAGTAAGACAATGACAGGTTGGATTCAAACTCAAACAGGAGACCCCAGCCAATCCCATTCAATCCTGAATGCAGGCATCAAACTGGCCAGTGAGCTGGGCAGTGCTGAGACCTTGACCAATCAGGTGTTTAGCACAGGAATTTTGAACCCCCCTATAAAAGGGGGTATCCATGAACAAACTTTGGCTGCTGTCACATGATGTCAGCATGTTCAGTCATGTGCCTGTCTCCAATCTGCGACCAAATGCAATATCACAGGGAACAATTTCTTCCTCATATCCAATCTAAACCTCCTGTCTCTCAGTGTGAAGCCATTCCCTCTCGTCCTGTCACTCCCTTGTCAATAGCCTTTCATTTCCTGTATTTGTGTATAAGTTGACACCTTTTAGTGAGAAGTAAGGGAATTTTTCTCTCATCTCTTTCAGAGGTTTAACCATGTCTGCAATGAAGGGATGAAGCAGGTAGTAGGATCTACTCACATTGCATGGCTTGTATGGCCACAACTCCCAGTAGGATGAGCACAAGGACTGCCAGGACCAGCGCCACGTAGAACCAGGCTGAGCACCTGTGTTGGCAGCCTGGAGGGAGGCAGGAGGAAGAGCAGCTTAAGGTCCTGGCACTCTTAAAATTAACACTGGGGAAACAACAGAGAAATCATCTGCCTAAAATCAGTCTGCTGTCAGGAGGATGCAGTGGCATTTTACATAATAAAAATCTGCATCCATTTTGCATACATGGAAGTGAAATCAAAATACTTGGTCATATAGAGAAAGTGATTGTCAAGCATTAAGAATTTGCCTTTTCTCCTTTCACTTATTTTTCTCAAGCATTGCCTCCTCCCACCCACCTACACACATCCTGCAGGACCTTGCAGAGCAATCCACGGGAAGTATCAAGGATGGGCTGTGGTGTCAGGTATGGGCTGTGGTGTCTGTCAAGGGTGGTCGTGGTGTTAGGGATGGGTTGTGATGTTTGTCAGGGATGGGCTGTGGTGTCTGTCAGGGATGGTTGTGGTGTCAGGGATGGGCTGTGGTGTTAGGGATGGGTTGTGGTGTCTGTCAGGGATGGGCTGTGGTGTCTGTCAGGGATGGGCTGTGGTGTTTGTCAGGGATGGTTGTGGTGTCTGTCAGAGATGGGCTGTGGTGTTAGGGATGGGCTGTGGTGTCTGTCAGGGATGGTTGTGGTGTCAGGGATGGGCTGTGGTGTTAGGGATGGCTGTGGTGTCTGTCAAGGATGGTTGTGGTGTCAGGGATGGGCTGTGGTGTTAGGGATGGGTTGTGGTGTCTGTCAGGGATGGGCTGTGGTGTCTGTCAGGGATGGTTGTGGTGTCAGGGATGGGCTGTGGTGTTAGGGATGGGCTGTGGTGTCTGTCAGGGATGGGCTGTGGTGTCTGTCAGAGATGGGCTGTGGTGTCAGGTATGGGCTGTGGTGTCTGTCAAGGATGGTCGTGGTGTTAGGGATGGGCCGTGGTGTCTGTCAGGGATGGTTGTGGTGTCAGGGATGGGCTGTGGTGTTAGGGATGGCTGTGGTGTCTGTCAGGGATGGGCTGTGGTGTCAGGGATGGGCTGTGGTGTTAGGGATGAGCTGTGGGGTGTTCCTCTCTGCTCCCAAGCATTACTGTTCCTGTCCCACAACTCAAAGATAACTTCCCTAAATGCACAGGAAAACATGTCCCATACTAACACCCCCTGGCACAGGGAAGTGCATCAAAGCAAGCAACTCTCCGTTTGGCATTCATCCTCTGTCAGAGGGAAACACTCAGGAAGCTGCAGAACCCGAGAAAATTTGGGGTTAAGGTGCCAGTTCCATGAGACACAGACTTGCACTGTCATAACCTCTGTTTCACTGACCTTGCCTGCATGAGATGATCAACTGCTCCATCCTCTGGCTGCCTGACCTATCTGGTGCAATGTTTCCTCTCCCTGGCAGGCTGGTCCCTCAGTACAGGGAGGGTGACAATTGCCAGGGCACTAATGAGATCTGGGCATTACCCTGCTTCCAAAGCCAAATGTATCCCAGGGACTCTTCCACCACGAGGGTTCTAAAAAACCATGGAATTTTACTTTGCTTTACTACATTTTCCATGTAGGGCACAAAGACATTTGTAGAAATTATTTTTAAAACATCTCTCAGTATTATTTTTAAAAGGAAAGTGTAAAATCTGAGAACCCAGGAATAAAAGCAGCAGATGAATGATAGATCAGTCCTTCATTGAGAGAGTGTACATATAGACTCTTGATAACAGGTTTCACTGTTGGGCAATAGGAAAAACTACATCTATAATTAGTAACCAAACAAAATTGCACAGTACCGGGAGCGGAAGTCTCTGCTCTGCTGTTCCCTTGGGGCTGGGGCTTCACGTGCAGCTCAGCATACGTGATCGTGTTTCCTGTAAGGAGAGGGCAACGCTGACATTTGTGGCTGTGCAAATCACCAAGTGGAGGAAAAATAAAGGCTGAGCCTCTATGAAAAGGGGTGTGTGTTTCCAGGGCTGCTTGTTCAGCATTTTCCTTTTCCTAGGCAACAACAGAAAAGATGATGATATACCACTTCCTCCTGCTGTCAGGCAGGAAAAGCCTCCTCCATAAGCTTTGAACTGTTGAGAGCTATGTGGCTGGAGCAGGAGCCAGACAAACAGGCTGAAGGATGGGAAAGACCTGGATCCTATCCATGGCAAGCATCCCATCTGTTACTAAGCCATCTCAGAAGGTACCACAGGGGCTGGTGGGGCACCAGACCCATGACTGCTTTGTGGGGCAGAGAGATGCCAAAAGGAAAACCAGCACACAGAGAAATGCTGCTGCAGCAAGGTACTTCCTGGGGGCATTCCTGACTTGTGAGTTTTTATCCCAGATGGTGCCTGTAGCAGCAGAGGAATGGACCTGATGGTTGAAGACATCCTTTTCCAAAAGCATGTTCCCAAAACAAAACCAAAAAGGGCATTAAAATCTCACCGTGTGGGTTAAACGCAAGTAGATTCTTTCTGAACATGTTTTCAATATCATTTACCTGGGTATTTTGCAGAGCTACTGGTTAGTGTTAGAAGATGATTGGACCTTTGGGACACTGCTTTTGCTTCCATAAATGGTGAGATTTTATCTATCTGTATCAAGAGTAAGCTTCTGTGCTACCACCCTAGTTTGTGACCGCTGGGGCTTTTAAAAGGAAATGTACTAAATTTCACTGATCAGAGAAAAACTTGGCAGAAGAAGAAAGTCTCATTAGGTTAAAATGAGGCAGCATTTCATATGAGAATTGCTGAAGTGGAGAGGTTTTACAGTAAAAAAAACCCACTGAGAACCTGATTGGCAAATAAGGGTTATTCATATAGGGGAGACAGTCTATGCTTTAGAGATTCTGACCTAATACACTTGGTTGTTTGCTTTATTTCAATATATAAGTTCAATGAACTACAGAAAATTTGTAAACTAAATGAAACTGTTCTCAAATCAAATGCCCTAAAAGTTTTTTTTTCTTAGAATGTAAATGATTTTCCAAAAACACTCAGGACTTTTAAACCTTTAAATGCACTAGCCCTGTAAATAGAGGTACTTCTAAAACAAGTACTTTAGACATTCTGCTACTATTAGTAAATAATTTGTGTTTCAAATGAACATTTATTCCTTTAAAGAATATTTCTAAATCTGTAAGAAAAAAATTATC
Organism: Acrocephalus scirpaceus scirpaceus; assembly: GCA_910950805.1. NCBI lineage: Eukaryota > Metazoa > Chordata > Aves > Passeriformes > Sylviidae > Acrocephalus > Acrocephalus scirpaceus. The sequence continues at coordinate 60,940,565 of OU383777.1, forward strand.
CATGCAAGCTGAATAATTAAATAAAGTTATTCCTTCTATTACAGTGTGTATGGGCACATGATTATTTGAATGTGAAGTCCTCAGATGTCAGCAGGGGGGTTTAAATTACCACATAACCTTAATTCTGCCGGATGCTTCCACACCCTCACCTAATTCAACAACAAGGTGGAGATCCCCATCAGTCACCAAAACTGAAATTTCACTTCACTTCCCTGTGCCTGTTGTCAGGTGCAGAAAAACATCTCTGTTTATTGGAAGCTTCTGCTTGGTGAATGTGACAGAGTGCTCCTAGGGGGTTGTCCTTTAGGAATGTTGTGTCCAGATGTGGGCCAGCACATCCAGGGGTCTGGGGAAAGCTGGAGAGGTTCCAGGTCTACCTGGTCAACACCTGGAGCAGCCCAGGAGGTTAAGGAGGGGAACAAGAAGTTAAGGCCACAACCAATAGCAGGCTACAGTTTCTTGTGGGTTAGTTTGGTGATGGACTTGAACTCTCTTTGGTTTGTTCTTCTCCCAAGGAGAGTTCTGTGTAGCCACTCACAATTCATATTCAGGCAACTATCAAATTATCCGTGAGGAAACTGGGACGCAAAAACTGCCAAAGTCTTTAGCTGGAAAATGGATTCCCAGGTGTATTTATCCTTGCTGGGATTTGGGAACAGTTTTCTACTTTTGAACACCTGTTTTGAAGCACATCCACAGTAACAGCACCTGCATCTACCAAAGCCTGTGCACAGATAATGCCATTGCTAAATCCTCCTCAACACACTGGCAGAGCATCCAAGAATCTCCTCGTCCTTGTTATTCAGAGCACCTCAGTGACAGCTGAAGTCCACCTGTGAGCCCAAGCCCAATCAAACAAAAGGTATTTGAGTATAATCAGACATAAGAGTGGGAAGGTGAGACTGGGAGCTATAAACAGTGAAGAAAAGATTAGTTAAGAGATTTTTGTCCCTGTATAATTGAGACAGCGTAACCAAGACTCGTAGAAATATGAAATGGATCTCTGGTGCCTGTTTTTTTAAGGAGATGGAAGCACTGGAGTATGAACAGAAGAACATCCACAAAAATGATCAGCATTTTTGAGAAGTTAAATATTTAAAGGGAAAAGGGCATTAAGAAATCACTTAATTACCATGGCCAGTAACTTCATGTGAGAGAATATCAGGAGTTAAAATCAGTTCAACAAAAGTTTACTCAGAGCCATCCACATGTTAATGATAAATGTCATTGGAAATGGCCTGTCCAAAATTGAACTTTTCCTTTAGGCAGCATGATCAAGGAATAGTTTTGGATGTCTTCTAATCAAGATTTGATGTCCGTCTCCCTTCACAAATAAGTTCTACCATTTTTAGATACTGGTTAAATTTCAGGCAAGCCCTCTTTGCGTTGCACAGGTTACAGCAGTGCAAACAGCATCCATGGGTGCACGAACACACAGTCTAAGGTAGTATTTCATGTCATATATATGATAAAATGAACTCATTTTTATCTTTTGGATACCAGTCTTGTAAAAATATATAAAAGGTATTATTTTCTGTCATTTAAGTGCATGTATTCAGAGCACCCTCATCACTATTAATCTCCATTAAGTAGAACATCTCAAAATGCTCATTACACTATGTTGTTTCCTTAAGGGATTAAATACATTAATTACTAATGAAAGCATGAAAATATACTTAGTCAAATGCCACAAACATTTCCTATTTGCTCATAATAAGCTGTCATTCATATTAGATGTGATCCAGAATTTTGTCCAAATGTTTTCATGAATGAATTACATTTTTTTCCCAAGCAGTAGAAAAATCTTTCTTCAGAAAATCTTGTTCAAATGATCTCCTTGCCCTGAACATTGGCTTAATCCTTTGGGGTCTTTTACAAATATATGAAGTGATCACAGATTGATAATTTGGTTCTGGAAAATCACCACTGGAAAATTAAAGAGAAAGAGCAGGAAGTTTTTAGAGGACATTCAGCACTTCCTTCAGTGACAGTGACTGCATTTTTGACTGCTACTAGTTTCCTGATTTACTGGTTAATTTACTGCTCCTTTTCCATGAACAAAAACATTGATCTGACTTGTGGTCTAGGTAGTAATTCAGGGGAGCATTGTCTCGATCATGTTACTCATTTACAAAGAAATATTATGCTCATTATTCAACCTATGAACACTTTTTCTTTCTCATTCTGTTACTTAAAGCCTGGTAGCAGACCTGAGCTGCTGTTCCTTGGTGGTTCTGATTTGGGAGCAGCTAGGCTGGTTTATACTGTGAGGATCTCACCCATCATTCCAACTTCTTGCCCTTCCCATGCAGCATCTTATGGCATTCTTCTAGATTCACCCAATTTAAAACGTGAGCGAGAAAGAGAGAGAGAGCAAACAGAGCGTGTCCAAGGTGTTTTACCTGGGTTTGATGTCCCTGAAGGAGCATGGGGCCTTTCCCTCGGCAGCATCGCCACGGCCGCGTAGGTGACATCCCCTGCCATCCGTGAGCCTGTCCCTCAGAGCTATGGAAAGAGCAGCTTTAACACAGTCATTTGCATCCTGTCTCAGCTCTGCCTGCCTCCAGAACACTCACACACTGTGCTATGGCTCTGAGGAAGGCTGAGAAACACAAAAAAGGAAGTCACTAAGTTACTTCTTTCAGTGCAGCTTCAAAGCCTGCTTTCAGCCACCATTCTGTCTCTTCTTGCCCTTCAGAATACAGAAGAAAATAAAGATTAAACCCTATAATTTTCATTAATATATAAGAAAAGATCTTGTTGGTCAAAGCAGAGGAAATTCTCTAAGGAATGCCCAAAAATGGACTTACACAGGTATGAAAGGTTTGCTGGTTCTCACAAGAACAGAGAGTGCAATTTGTGCGGTGGCTGTTTTGTGCTCCTGTTCATGATCTTACACAGCCTATCCACCTGAAAGAAAGATAAACAAGAAGTACATGTATCAGTATAAGATGTTTTGGGGTTAACGTAACTGCAACCACACAGCTTCAAAAATGTAACTCAAATTCTAACCTGCTCCACCCACAGAGAACTTTAATGGTTTAACTTTAATGGCTGAATTTAGGTGATATTGACGATACATTAACATGAACTCAAAATAAAATTTAAAAAAAATACGATCAGTGCTTTTTACAAGAATGTTTCCATACTTTACTGTAACAGTAATTACAAGGAGCTGCTGTTCTTACATTGCTTGAACTATTCCCTGCTTGAGCCAACAACTCCATAGATGGAAAACCTGAGTTGCCTTTATTACCTTAAATTCCTTTTTCTTGACCCACATGTTTGCTGCAGGGTATTTTGATGACATTGTTTTTGTCCTCTATTTCAGGTCAGGGGGAAGCCACACAGATTTTAATTGAAGCATAAACATCTTCTAAAACGTAAAAATACATTTACAACACTCAGATATGGAGTCCTGTTCATGATATTTCCTGCTAAGAGCTGTGCTCTTGGTTTTGTGCCTTATTTCCACTTAGAAAATTCTCTCCAAGTTCAACACAGAAAAGGTCTGCAATCCACAATGGGTATGTTGAAAATAATGTTTATACAGGATGTTTGCAAGTTTTTACTACATTCAAAGGCACCTGAAGAAAACAAAGTTTGGGGCTATGATCTTACACTACTGATCTTTTCCCTTATGATGTTAAACACTGGTAATGGTGTTAAGTGCAAAACCAAAAAGGTTTGGGTGGGGGGGAAAAACAAGAACCTTTGATAGTCATGGAACAGATTAGTCAGAAGTCCCTGAGTATGATTTATAAACAACGTATCTAAATCATTATGGGGTTATTATCTGATAATAAATGATAAATCGATACTGTGAGCTGGAGCATGATAAGGGTTTTTTCACAGACACCTACATAGCAGCCATTTCACCAGGCCTCACATGAAACAGAACTTTGTCCTCTGAATCAGTTTTCCCCTGAACTTCTCATCATCCTTTACAGCAGGATAGTTAGGCTCGGAAATGGAAAAAAATAATAACCAAAACCCAACCCTGAACCAAACCAAATTTCCTTATTTGGGTGTGGGGTTTTTTTTAAACTTTGGGCCATAAAGGAGAGTTAGAAGGCCAAACAGGTTGTTTGAACTCTCAGTTCACTGCACACACTCTTCAGCAGTCTTTTCTCACCTGCCTCCTAAGCCAGTCACAACCACCCAGAGATAACAACGTACAGTCTTGAGGCTGTTTCCTCTCATCCTATCCCTTGATCCCTGGGAGCAGAGCCTGACTTCCCCTGGCTGCCTCCTCCTGTCAGGGAGTTGTGCAGAGCCAGAAGGTCCCTCCCAAGCCTCCTTTCCTCCAGGCTGAGCCCCCCCGCCCAGCTCCTTCAGCTGCTTCTTCACAAGCTGTAATCTGGGTTGTTTAATTTATCTCATGATCCACCTTCAGCTTGTGTCTTTTGGGTTCTCCAGGTAGAGACTTGCCTTAGCCTCTTCTTTTCTCCCAGGAAATTAATCTGGATTAATATGCAGAGCTTACAGAACCCTATGAGGTCCCTAAAATACCAGGGGCTGTGTATCAAACATCCATATGTCTGGGGAGGGGGGAGTGGTGTTTTAGCCTTGAATTTTCAGACGTTTTGGCAGAACGTGGAGACATCTGAGGGCCCAGACTCTCTTGCAGCACCTGCAAGGAGATATGGTGGGATTGTTGTGTACGATTTCTCTCCACATCATGTAGAGCTTGACAGCCTGGAGCTTCAGGGGCACCGTGGGGGTAGGCAAAGGGATGCGAGCTCATGTCATTCCCCATCCTGACGTGCTCCTGGGTGCACACAGACTCCCCCTTTCCAACTGCCAAGCCTGAGTGATGTCACTGAGTGATGTTCTGGTGTTAGCACAGTTACCAGCTATGCACAGAACAAACGTGGTGACAACTGCAGATGCCACCCCTTCTTGTGGGTGTGACAGTGTCACCTTCATTGCGTGTGAAGGCAAAGGCAGACAGAAAACAGCAACGTGGGCTGCAAAGCAGAATCCAGCAAAGCAAAATTCAGCCCCTCCTGTCACAGAACAGGCAGCTCAGCCCAGGACTCCAGCTGCCTCATAATGCACATTTGAAAGAATTTGAACTGCCGGTCTGACAATAAAATGTAGTTCCCAAAGGCCGAGGTGCAACACAGAGGCTTCCAAGCTAAACTGAGGGAGGCTCATGAGTAAATGTCCAGTTTAGGTCTCAGTTCTAAGCCTCTGCCTCTGCTGTGTCACAGCAGAGCCTGTTTATATGATGAGGTGCAAAAGCAGCACCCAGAAGGCATGATCAGAGCTAGGGCTGAAAAAAAGACACCCATTGCCATAAAGGAATGTCTTCGTGGTTATCCCACACTGCAGCAGGAAAAAAAAAAAGATGTCAGTTAAACTTTTAAACTCACACGCTGAAATTTATTTGTCTGTTTTGTTAGTCCTTCCCTGTTGTGCTCTACTCTGCCATATAGACACAGCCTGCCTTGCTTCAGGTCTAGTAGAGCTCCTGTCTCTTACCCTCATGTCTGGAAAAGTCTGGGTTTTGGGTATCACTTTAACCTGTGGGTCTGAGAGCACTTAGCAGAGAAGACCATCAATTCCAGGATGCAGTTGCAAAGGCAAAAATAAAAGGACTTGCCTGAGCCCATCAGCAGGCCAGGGGCAAGAGCTAAAAGACTGCTTAGCTCTTCTGTCCCTCAGCACAATACCCTTTTCTGAAGATATGTTGGTTTGGGCTGGGACAGAGCTCATTTCATTCACAGGCTCTACCATGGATTTGTGCTGGAAGCAGTGTGGGTAACACAGGGGTGTTTTAGCTATTGCTGAGCAGCGATTACACAGAATCTTTTCTGCTTCTCACCCCAGCCCAGTAGCCAGGAAGCTGCACAGAAGCTGGGAGGGGACACAGCTGGGACAGCTGACCCCAATTGATCAAAGGATTTCCCATATGGCATCACGACCAGTGTTTAAAGCTGGGGCAAGAGGGAACAGAGGGGATGTCTGGAGTGCTGGTGTTTTCCAAGTCACAGTTAAGTGTGATGGAGCCCTGCTCTCCTGGAGATGCCTGAGCACCTGCTGCTCATGGGAAGCTGTAGCAACTGAGCTAGCTGAGATGGATAAAACCTTAGCCCAGGTAGCTCATGCAGAAACCATAAACCAGAGACCATGGGAGGCAGGATATGGAAATTAGGGTAGTAATGGCATTGTTCCAAAGTAGGTCATGTCTCTGGTTCCCTGCTGGTTCAAGACCTTTGACATACGTAGTCAAACCCCTACACCCCATCTGGGATTGGACCCCTGCCCCCGGGTAACTTCATTTATTGTCAGGTTAGCCACATCCCTGGGTCTTTGGATGCTGCCTCCTCAAACCATGCGGTCACCACGTTTGTGATGGGACCACCATAAAGTTCTCCATTCAGGCACTCCGTCCTTCCCATCCCGTTCATTTGCCACGCTCTGCCCAGTATCACAGTGCCTTTGGGATAGGAAGCTGTGAGTTAAACCCTTCTTTTGGCTTTTCTTATGTGTTGTGTGCAGCTTTTGCTTTATCTATTAGAGTGTTATCTCAGCACACAAGCTTTTACTCTTGTGGTTCTCCTCCCCATCCCCCAGGTGTGAGGGAGCAAGTGGCTCTGTGGGGCTGAGCTGCTGATGGGGTTAACCATGACAGCAGGCCGGGCTGATTGCTGATACCTCATGGTTTTGTGGGTTGTTGCTTCAAAAACTGTAAAATCTGAATGCAGATTCATCAGTTCCCTTCTTTACTTGTATTCCAGAGCTCTTTCTGGAAATACATACCCATGTAGAGTTAGAAATCCCTTAGGCATTAATGCATTTATTTTATGTGAAAATGATTTTGGGTAAAAAATTTCTTTCTGCTTGTGAAATTGGAAGCAAAGCTGTTGTAAAAGCAGGATCTATAAATTCTGTTGATTGAATGGACAAATGGTGCTTGTAAGCACACACCTTACAATTCTTCTAGAAGTTATTGGAATTAATACCCAATGGCAGGAATGAAGAACAAAGAGAACTCCCTTCCACAAAACTTCCAGTGCTCTCTAGTCTTATTTCTTTACAAATACATGACATCTTTACTTTTTCCCCCAGGAGGCAGAAATGTAACTATGAATGATTTTTTCTTGGTAATTTCAAGATTCAAAACCTCCTATCACATTGGCCTCAGAACAGATTAGTATAACAATGCAGATGATACAGCTCCTCAATTATGATGTTTGCATTGGAGGAGGGGCTAAAGTTAAGAAAAGTTTGATATTTAAGAACCTAGCTTGAGCAACAAAGACTGAGTCAGAGTGTGAACAGTAAGAGCATGTATTGCTGGGTTGGAATTAACACATCGGAATAAGTCCAGCCAGTCATATTTGCTACCAGTGAACTGCAGCAGGGGGACTGGAGGTGTGAAGCAGGGTGTCAACAGGAGTGCTTAGCGTTGTGTTGATCTTGAATACGGAAAAACAAGGAAGTAGAAAGAAGAGCAGTACAGAAGAATAAGAAATCCTTTTCAATCCTAAGCTTATCACCACTGAGAAGTTTCAGTAAAGAATCCCAGTATAGGTCAGGCTGAAAGGGACCACAGTGGGTCAGCTGCTCCCACCTCCCTGCTCAAGAAGGGCCATTCCAGGGCACAGGATTGTGTCCAGACTGGAATATCTCCTGTAAGGGACATTCCACAGCCTCTCTGGTCTCTGTTTCAGGGCTCGAGCACTGCCCAGGGAAAAAGTTCTGCCTCATGTCCAGGTGGAACCTCCTGGGGTCAGTCCCTGCCCGTTCCTCTGGTGCCATTGCTGGGCCCCACGGAGCAGAGCCTGGGCCCTGCTTGGAGCCCTCCCTGCTCACAGGGACACCCAGGGCTGAGGGCCCCTCTCAGCTGGGGCTCCTCTCCAGGCTGGACAGCCCCAGCTCCCTCAGCCTTTCCCTGTCAGAGATGCTCCAGGCCCTAAATCATCTCCACAGTCTCTGCTGGCCCCGCTCCAGGAGTTCTCAGTTAAGTTGTAATAATGGACAAACTGGAACAATTTACATCAATAACACTGCACACAATTTATCCTGCTATGCTGAGTAATTGATGTTGGCTCTTGACTTTTCTTCTGTTAAAAATTGTTCTTACGTAAACGGCCAGATAGTATTGCTCACGAGCTGAACATCAGAGCTAATTAACTGTTTGGAAACTGGATGTCAAAGTTTTCTGAGGATTGGGATTTTATGATCTGAGAGGATCTTCCCTCGGACACTTCAAAGAAATAAAGTTTAGCAAGAAAAGCTTGAAAGCCTTCCATCACAAATCTCTCTACTTTGTCCCTTGCTGCTCCTGATGCTTTTGACAAAATCCCCAGAAGTTGTTGAAAAGAGCTTAGGGGACAGTAAGTTACTGTCTTACAGTATTAATTTCAGTTATTCTTAAATTTTCCCAAGATGTTGTTCCTGCAAACAAACCAAAGTGAAACAAACCAACCAAACAAAAAGCAAAACCAAACAACAACACTCACACAGAGAGAGAAAATCCCCCAAAACCTATTAAAAACATTAAAACCGAGATATTCTCTAAGGACCCTTCCACCCCAAGGGTTCTAAGTGTGATTCTAAGTGTGCTAAACAAGAAGGGAGCAGCAGATGGCCATTGTGCTTTGAACTAAAGCCATGCAGTAGCAAGACTAGGAAAGAAATTGTATAGTGTAAACTACACAGATAAGTGAACTCTCTCTCCCTTTTCTCTTTCTCTGACAACCTCCAGACCCTTCTATCAGGTAGTTCTAACACTGCACTTTCTCCTGTGCAACCTCACAGTCATCTAAACCACTCTTTCAATGCACACACACTCCTTCCTGCAGGGAGAACAGATCTGAGCCCCTCAGGCCCCTTTTACTGGATTGGTGGACATAATTTCATTTATCTTACATTAAAATCAGCTGTCTTAACTTCTGGGGTTTTTTTCAAATGCTGGAATTTGCATCTTACCTTACCAAAAGAAGATAGTGTGCATAAGCCTCATTAAATAGCTGAAAAGGACATTTCAATATATGTATTGATCTGGTTCTGCTTTGTTCCTGTCCACTTGAGGAACTGTTGGTACATTTAAGCAGTTTAATGCCATTATTTAAATGGAGACTTGTGAGGCCTGGAACTACAGAAGCACCTCTGTTGAAACCTTACAGTTTGCAGTATTTCAGTTGCACTTCAAAAGGACAAGCCTGGGCTTTCGTAACAGCAAAGATTTGTTAACTTTGAAATTCACAGGCAAGGTCTTTTCCACAAAAGTGAAGTGGGTGTTCTAACAAGCCCTTGGTGATCTTTTAAGTGCTTTGTCTAGAATATTTCTTTCTGGAAATTGAGGGTTCAGTGGAAAGTTAATTTTTTTTTTTCCTTCTGAAATGGTTATAATGATTTCTGTCTGCTGTCAGATTCAGCAAGATTCAACCAGGACTTTCTGGGGGTCAGGTTTACATCCTGGCTTCACCTTTAATGTGTTGACAGAGTGTCTGGCGGTGCTAAATCATGGGATGCAGTCCATGGACAATCAGCCCTGCAGAAGGGGAACAGTGAGGGGTGAAGGAGAAGCAGAGAGGAGCTCTTATGGACTGACCCCATTGCCCTGTGTCTCTGGGGTGGTAGGTGAGGAGGGGAGTGAAGCCAGGAATAAAGCAGTGAAACTGAGGGAAGAAGAAGTGGGTGCGAGGTGTTGCTTGAATCTTTTTGTCTGCATTTCTCACTATCCAAATCTATTTTAATTTGCAAAAGTAATTCACTTTCCCTGAGTCAAGACTGTTTTCTGCATGATGGTAACTGATAAGTGATTTATCTGCTTTTATGATGACTTCTTTTCTTCCCTGTCCTGTTGAAGAACAGGAATGAGAGAGAGGTTGGATGTGTGTCTGGCTGCCATCTAAGGTCAATCCATCTTAACCATCTTACCAGCCTTTATTACTTTACAATTTTCTTTTTTTCTTATATCTATTTGCTAAGCTGTGTAAAGTTCTAATAAAACAAAGGCAGTGGATCCTGTGGTTATCTCAAGAAGCTCTTAAAAATATTAGCAAGAGACAATCCATGGAATATTGACAGAAATTGATTCCTGTGTGAATTATTCTCCTGAACAGTTTAAAACAAACCAGTTTGAAAAGTCAGGCACCTGCTAAATAAGCTGTTCAAATATTATAGTCCTTTGTTTCACTTGCACTAAATCCCCTTTACATTCTCAAATTAGTTTTTGAAAGTCTGGGAAAGTGAAAATATTTTCATGTACTCACACATTAAGATAGCAGAAAGCCCACCCAGGGAAAGAAAATCCAATCTTTTAGTCTGACAAGAGTAACACCCCTCTCATCTCCATCCAAGTTAAGCTCAAGGCTGTTCATAGGTTGGCAGCAGAAATTGATACCAACATTGCAAGGATGAAGGTCAGAGACAGTGACAAGCCTTGAAAATCCAGAGCATTGTCTCAACAGAAGGATGAAAGTCCCAAAGGGGAGCAATCCAGGGAAACACAGTCATGTTTTCATTTAAGCCTAATGTTGCCCTGGAATTTTCTGAGTAAATGTGTACCTGCAGATGGTGTGCAGTGTTTTTAAAGATCACAAACTTTCTTCCTCTTGTGCACATTCAAAGAGCTGGCTTCATTTTTCATTCTGCTTCTTGTTACTCAAGCACACTTTCACGCTTCAGGTTTTATTTCACCAGAAAGAAAACTTCAAAGCCACTCATACACATATATAAAATGCTATATCACTTCCTTTTCTTTTGTGAAGTCCAGCACATGCTTTAACTGAATAAACAAAGAGCAATTCTGAGAAATGCAAATCCCTTCTTGGCAAGGTGGTGTTGTGAATCCAAGGCAAAAACACTGGGATTTTTCCTTTTTTTCAGAAGGATATTCATATTCCTTTTACTGAGATGATAGATCCAGTGAATAATGGCAGAGATAAGCCACCAGGCAAGAACAGCAAGAGGCCAGCCTACAAAAAAGTAGGTGTTGAAAGGAAGCAAAATGAGAGAACTGGTAATTTCTATCAGGCTGGCAACCTGTCACTAGTGGGGTTCCACAGGGCTCCATCCATGGCCTGTTCTCTTCCAAATCTTTGTAAATGACCTGGACACAGGATTGGAACAGGTACTAAATGAGTTTGCAGATGATCCTAAATTGGCAACAGTTAGCACAATGTGTAAATGCATTGTTCCTTTTCACATCCTATTTTGTTCTTCTAGCTAGGAAGCATCCAATTCCTAAATGCCAGAATATTCTGTTAGGTCAGTGATGTTGCCCATAAAATATAAAAATGCTTTGAAAATCCTGAACCAAGAAAATCCTGAACAACAAGAACTCAGAGTTTCTGGTCACACAACTGGTGAAGACTTTTTGCAATGTTTGGGCTTTATGTCTGAGAAATCTCTTTACATGCCTAAAAGCAACCATGCTTTTAGCAGGTGTCAGTGCTATTAGTTATTAGCTATTCAGGGCTGTTATTTATAAGGTCTCAGTGGTTCATTATCCGTCAGATATGTTGGGAAAATCAACCTGTTTAACTTTGACATGTAGTAACATTGACTTTTGTGAACATCCTTACAATGCAACACATAATAAAGCCCCGCTTCTCAAAATTCCTCTTCAAAGCATGTTTCATGTAAATGAAAATCCAAATTCCTGTAAGTGGCTTTGGCACCATCTAAAGAAGCAGGAAGCTGCCTAGAGGTTTTATGATACAGATCAAAGGACACTAAAGATGCTTTAATAGAATGTAGGTGCTCTCACACAGTCAAAACAAAAATAAGAGGAACTAAATTTTGCAAGTCTTTCACTTTACTAGTTCCCATGGAAGCTCTTATCAGACTATGGATGTTCACAAGTTCAAAACCATTCTTACCTGGTAGCACTGGGGTCACAAAGCTGGCACCCTCTTTTTCCATCTTGTACTCTGCCTTTGGATTTCTTCTGTAACTTCCATTCATTTTGCCTTCTACAGAGCAGCCTGGAGCAACGTGTTACATTGTAGAATCATGGAGTTGTTTGTGTTGGAAGGGACCTTCCAGATCATCTCGTTCCACTCCTCTGCCCTGGGAAGGGACACCTTCCACTATCCCAGGTTGCTCAGAGCCCCATGCAACCTGGCCTTGGACACTGCCAAGGATGAGGCAACCACAGCTTCTCTGGACACCCTGTGCCAGGGCCTCCCCACCCTGACAGGGAACAATTTCTTCCTGATATCCAACCTAAATCAGCTCCCTTTCAGTTTAAAGACATTCTCACAGTTAGTGACAGAACAAGACATGACCTTGTTCTGTCACTAACTTTCCCTCTCCAGCTTTCTTACAGGCCTTCTTCAGGCACTGGAAGGTATCCAGCTCTGAGGTCTCGCCACCTTCTCTTCTCTAGGCTGAGCAGCCCCAGTTGTCTCAGCCTGTCCTTGTAGGAGAGATGCTCCAGTCTTCAGAGCATCTCTGACCTCCTCCAGACCCATCCCAACAGGTCCTTGTCCTGTGCAGATCCCCAGAGCTGCACACAGGGTCATTTTCTAAACACCTCCTTCTAAAGCTTTATTCCTGGGAAATAGATCCCCATTCTACAGCCACTTCTTATTCATGGATGATTTTAAGAAAAATAATGCAAATAGAGTGTGAGGAAGCTCTTGGACTACCTGATTTGAGCCACCAGCAAATGGTACTGCGGTTTCAGCAACCTTTAAGCCTCTGAGTAATATGAAAATGGCTGCTGCAGGAAGTGGAGGTAACTTCCACACATGGGCAGCTTCTCTCCTTGTCAGGGCTGAGTTGAGCCCTGCCTGTTTTGTCCACGGCCTTCCAGCTGTATCAAGACTGCATGGCACATCCATTGGTACAAAGTCAGAGGTGAAGCCTTGAGAGTGGAGCTAAAAGTGTCCCCAGTCTTGACAAATACCCACCTCTTCTCTATACTCAGCCTTTCCATTTGCAGCACTTTTCGTGTCAGCACAAGTTCTTTAACCTGCCATTTATTTCCAGTTAGTGCTATCTTTTTTGCAGGAGGAATCCTTACAAATGGGATAGGAAGTTGGAATGTGAGACCTCAGGCACAGTTCTCACATGTGTTTGTTCCTGCACTAAATGTTACATGACCCCCCCACCCCAGAGGATTGTCAGGGGATCCTCCAGGAATCTGCAGGAGTGTTGGGGTTAACAAGGGAAGGAAGGTGTCTGGGTGCAAATAGCCCTGACTCAGGGGAAAAAAAGCTGCTGCTACTTTTGTCAGAGCCCTGCCCCTGCAGCCACCATCAGTGTGTCCTGCCATGGGGCAGCTCAGCTGCCTGGATGCTGTGGTGAGACCCATGAGACAGCTTCTACTTCACCATCACCATCACCCCTTCCCCTCTTCCCCTCTGAGAGGGGCTGGGAGTCCTAGGCAGGACAGCTCTGAGGTTCACCCTTTTGGATTTCAGAACATCAAAACCTCAGAGGTTGTGGATAGCATTGCTGGGCACTATAGTCACTGCAGTTTCTGCACCTTAAAACCTGGACACAGTAGATCCCTATAACCAAGCTTTCAGTTAGTGCCAGCAGGAACGGGATTATGTCCAACAATTTCTGAATAGAAATAATTGGCAACTAAAGGCTTAATTTGAATGACTGTGGGCTTTGAGATTGATATCTCTGAGAAGTGTGTTCTATTTTTTAGGTTTACCTTGCATGGCTGGAAAATAGCTGAAATGGGGTGCTTGCAAGAAGAAAGGGATCTGTTTGATGAGTTCTTATGCAACTTATAAGAAAAATAACAATTCTGCTGGACTTCCAGGAATCATGCATGACCAGGCATTTAGACCTTCCCATCTCCCTTTAGAAACATTTCAATCAGTCACTGAAACGTTTGATATTTAACATGGGCTTGTGTGAATGTGTCACTGCTGCTGTATCAGTCACTCTTGCTTAATTCCCTCCCTTTGTAGCTTTCTGCATGCAATATTCTGTGTCCTCAGCACCTGATCCTGAACAGCAATTTCAAGCAGAAGGACAGTGTGTGCAAATATTACTGATGGCCAAACAGCTGCTTGTGATGCCTGAAAGCTGCTGAGCTCAAGAGAAACTTTTCTTGTAACAATAAAAATGATCTCTGAAAATGCCAGCATGGGGAAAGTCTTTGGTAACAGAAAATAGTTCAGTTTGGCCCAAACACAAACCAAAATCTGTAGTTGTACTTAAGTGCAGTTTATTCAAGACAGTTTTTGATTGTCTTTTTGTCTCAGAATCCCAGAGGAACATCCAAGGAGCAACAGCTAAAAGCTCCAAACTGCCTTACAACTCCTCCTCTCTCAAAGAGCCTCTTCCCAGGAGCTCAGGGAGGGAGCTTTCCACATTTTAAGTTTGAGACTCGCTGCATTCCTCTTAACATTCTGTTTGCATCAAAATTAATTATTTACGTAAGTCATAAACCACCCACACAGCTCTTGAAATGCAGAGCATGAGCTCTTATTTCAGCTGCACCAGAGTAGAGCAGGGATAACCTGCTTAGGGGAGCTGACTGGAAATTCCTGGATGTGAAGCTGGCATCAGTGGGACCTTCATCAGCAGGTCCACCTCCAGTGTTTCTTGTCACTACTGAAACACCCACCACCCTTATTTGAGTGTTTTCTTGCAAGCTATCAGAGCCAGTCAGGCCTTAACTGATTGAAACAGAAGAACTCTGTAAAAAATAGGGGACTTTATTCATTGTAGAATTACAACTTACATATCTTTTCATTCCTTAATATGCAAATAATACTAGTTCAAAATTACACAATTAGCAATCCAAAATAAACTTGTAAATGACAGTTTAGGTCAGCTGTGCAAGAGATGGACCAAAATTCAGTAGTTTAGCTTTTTAAGCCCATATTCAAACTAGGACAGCATGGAATAAGAATAAAAACAAACTGATGAAACGGAAACTGTGATGTTTCCTGCAGTATTAGAACTTTCAGGTAATCTATCCAAAATTTCATGAACCTATTTTTACAGGAAATATGCCTGAAGTATCAACGCTTCCAGTGGGATTTCACAACCATTCAGAGTTTATCTTAACACCTCATAAAAACTTTAACATCAAGGCTTTTTTAACATTGTGCATAAAATACTGCATTACTTTTTGGCAGAAGGCAGATGATTATTAATTTCAACCCAGCATCACATCCTTGTTGTTAGTGTCGTTTATGATACACATTGTAGATTGAGCTGCTCAGACTCAGAAAGATTTTCAAATACTTGGAATAAGGTTATCAGAGGAAATCTTGAAGGTACAGCATCCAGTAGTCTTGAATTTGAAGTATTTTTCTATGCCCCTTCTAGGAAAACAACTAATTATTAGATGGGAAGGCCTCCACCCTCCTGAAAATACAAGATTTATTATTCAGGGATACTAAGTTTGCATTTGCCACCTCATACAGATTGCTTACAAGGGGGGAAAAGGGAAGAAAACTAATTTTTTTTAATACTATTCTCGATGGCTTTTATTCTGCTTGTTCAGCTTTAGTCAGCTCCTCAGTTTATACACAAAAGCTGAAACTTAAAGTGAAACAATGGCCTATATCCATGGAGATTAATATCCATAAATGTGCTTGTTTTGGATATGAATTATATGAATTTATTCTCCATAATAAAGAGTTCGAAACCATGAAGTAAAGACAGGTTTTCCCCTTCCTACTCTGCCCAGTGCAGGAATAACAACCTGCTATTATCTATTTCAGGGAGGGAAAATGCTGGGTTTTTTGGTGTAAGCCAGAGGATTTCCTTTAACTGGGAGCTACAACAGAGCTTTAGGTTCTAGGACAGAGCAGGTTTATCTGCAGAACTCAAGGAATCAAACAGGTCAGTGTTATGTAGCTCATACTTCTGAAGAAAAGGCTACATAAGCACTTCAAATTTCCATCAGTTTAAATGCAATAGAAATTCTGATATGTTTTATGGTGAAGTAGAGACATCTAGTGACTATTTTGTGTGATTCAAATGCAAAGGATTAATGTAGGAGGGAAAAAACCTTTTTCCAAATTCTTGAATATCCTTCTAACAATAGATACATCTTTATATATAAAATAAATTTAGTCTTTCTTTGCATTACTGGCATTGATGACAGTTTAGTGCCTAAGTACTAACACAAATCCCTTCCTCATGTTACTTGTTAAAGAATCTTTATCAGAACAACTTGGATGCAATCTCAAGCAAAAAAAGGTCTTTTTCTACTGAACCATCACCTGCCTGCTAAGGGAAGGGGAAGATGCTGGAATTAGAAGGGGAAGGATGTTGGAACTGGAAGTGAGCTGGAATTACATGGTCTTTAAGGGCTCTTCCAACCCAAATCATCCTCAGATTGATTCCATGCTGCTTTGAACAAAGAAGCTTTAACCCTGTAATCTTCTGCTCATCCACCTCGATGCCTAAATCTCAACTGTTTACAAACTTCTGCTTTTCAGCTGGTACCTCCACAGTCCTCCCACTTTCTCCTGAAAGGTCAGTCAGGTACTGAAACACTGTAGGACACTTCACATTCTATTTCAGCAGCCAAAGAGCACATTTTTTCCACAAAATGGAAGAGTATCACTTTCTCTCTTTGCTGTCCTCCTTTCCATGAAAGAAGAGGGCATTGTGGTTCTCCTCCACTCTGCTGAGACCCCCCCCTGAAGGGCTGCATTCAGCTCTGGGATCCCAGCACAGGAAGGACAGGGAGCTGCTGGAGCCAGGGCACAGCAGGGACACCAAGGGCATCAGAGGGATGGAGCAGCTCTGCTGGGAGGAAAGGCTGAGGGAATTGGGATTGTTCAGCCTGGAGAAGAGAAGGCTTTGGGGTGACCTCATTGTGGCCTTGCAGTGTCTGAAGGGAGCCCACAGGAAAGATGGAGAGAGACTCTTGACAAGGGCCTGGAGTGACAGGACAAGGGGGAATGGCTCCAAAGTGACAGAGAGAGATTTAGATGGGATATGAGGAAGAAATTGTTCCCTGTGAGGTAGAGGAGGTCCTGGCACAGGTTGCCCAGAGAAGCTGTGGCTGCCCCATCCCTCAAGGCCAAGATGGACGGGACTTGGAGCAGCTTGGTCTGGTGGAAGATGTCCCTGACCATGGCAGAGGGGTTGGAATTGCATAGTCTTTAAAGTGCATTCTATCCAAACTGTTCCATGAGTAATGCGGAACCTTTTAATTACCAGGATTGTGAAGGCTCATTCACAAAACATCTCAGTGATACAAGATGAAAATGCCAGTGTGTTCATTCTTCTTCTATGGCTGGTCCCAAGAGGGCAAAATATTGCACTCCTTGACTACCATGACAACTCCAAAGAACCATATTTTCTGCCTTTATTGAGAAAATTTGAAAATCAACATGCAAAGGAAGCATAGGTCAGACTCAGCCCTGGTTTCATTCTGAGTTCAGTAGTGCCCCAAGGATGTGAGGATTAGCATGTGGTGTAGAGCTGGTTGAAGAGCAGAAATTCTTCTGTGAGAAGAATTCAAAGTTTTAGTATCATTCTAAGTTACCAGAACCCCCAAAAATTTAGAAAAAAATCCCCAAAATTTAGAAATTTCTATGGGGAGGAAAATCCAACAAGAAAAAGGAAGTGGGTCTTACAAAAACATTTTTAAACCCAACTTTTAAAAATAATTTTATTCTGTATGAAATATTTAAAAAAACTAAAATTCAGAAAAACATTATTTAAAAAATTTTTAAATTATTTTTTTTGGCAATATCAGAAATTCTTTTTGTTCCTCCCCATATCATTGCTTTCTGATTTCAACACTGAACTATGAACATTTAGGAGGAAGTGATGTGATAATCACAATCCAAAGCAATCTAATAATCACAAAATGAGCAATCTAATAATAATGAACTGACTTTTCTGTTGAAACACATTTTAATGTCCAGTTAGTTTGAGGAGAATGTCAACACACTCAGCATGTTGCCAGCTCAGGTTCTAAATAAAAATTATGTGTGGGTTGAATGTCACAGTTTATGAAAAAATTGATCACAATCTCAGCTTTTAATAGAACATACACCAAGAAAAGGGACTAAGAATTAAGAATTGTTCGCCAAAATCTACAAGGTGAGAATTTACATTTGAAAAAAAAAAAGGTTCTGGTTTCCTTTCGTTTTGCAGGCATCTAAACAGTTCTTTTGACCTAATGTGGTATGATGGTGGGAGGTCAGAAATAGGGGCTGTGTTTTCGTCAGCGAGTCCATTTTGATGGCAGACCTGAGAGCTGAAAGCAACTTTTCAAAATGGCAAGTGAGGTGCTCTATGCTGAGGTGTCGCCCAAGGAAAGAGTGAATTTTATTTCAGAAGCTTCAGATACAGGTAAAAAAAAAAAGTTTATCTTAATATTACTTATTTTCCTTTGCTTATTGACACATTCTTAAAACTTTCACTCTTTTTTAAATCGTTCGCAAGCAGCTGAAGTCATGTGGAAAGCCTTTTATAACTAATAATACCCAACTCTGATTATTTTATATATTATTGGCATGGAAAATTCATGTTTATTGATAGAATGAATGCTGAATTCTAGCAAAAGTGAAGATTGACCTTTAAAATCCCATTCTGGCTTTCAGTAAGATGGCTGAAATAGGATCTTTCTTAAACACAATGTTCAGACATTGAAGATCTTTATACAGATTATTGGAAACTCATTGACAGTTGAAATTCCTTGAATGGACCTCTCTCTCCTGCAGTCCACTTACATTTTGTATTTTAATTTGATTTAGTTTCTTAGAAATATTTTTAAGTTCTAAAGTGATAGGTCTGCTTCTGGTTTTTTTCCTCCTCTTTCTTTTTTCTCTCTTTCTCTTTCTTTCACTATTTCTCTGTCTCTGTTCCTCTTTCTTTCTCTTCTAAAAGTTCTGTGTTGAGAAAAATACAAGTCAAGATTTAATGGAACTTTCTATAATTTTGAAAACTGTTAGTACTGCAATTTCTGTATAACCTACTAATGCCTTCAACTATAAAACTGCGTTGCTTAGAAAAAATATTTTCCAAAAATAACGTGCAAAATATAGCCATTAATGGATTTAGGCAGGAAATAATTCATGGTTTTAAAACGAAAGTATCAAGTTTTACTTTTTCAATTCTGAATCAAAAAAAAAGATCTTTTCCTGTTGTAAGACAATTGAGCATGGAAAATTTATTTTAAATTATAATAATCAGAGGTTCCAATAGGAAACAAAAATATTTCCTGAGTATGCCAGTAAAGCAATATTTATTCTTAAAAATTAGATATGTATATTCAGTCATTGGAACAGAGTACCAAAAGCACCTGTACAGGTATGAAATCTTTGTCTTTCATTGTTAACTCAGTTTGCCCCTTAAATTACTTGATCAGTTCTCTGCAGAAGAGCTGCACTGACAGGACAATCCTTGGAACTCCAGTGTAGAACTATCCGCTAAGGATTTATTGGAGATGCACCCTCATGCCCAGTACAACTCATTGTGAAAATGTCTTGAACTTGGAGAGCATAAAAGTCTGTTCCATCTATTTTTATTTTCTTCCTCCCTTGTCCCTTAAATTTCTAGTTTATATTTTCTAACTATATATTATAGTTTTAAGTGCTTTCACACAGCCTTTAATTCACTTCAGTGAATAATGCTTAGAAATTGCTGTATGTTATCCTGAGAGCCCCCTAAGCCAAGATCATACTTCTGAAATTTGCCAATAGAAGGTGCTTGGAAATTCAGAATATAAAAAACTCTAATGGCCAATTATGAGGCTAATTAATTAACCAAATTTCACACAAAGTTCTTTTCTTATGTTTTAGAGTATGTCGGTATGGTGTTTAGCCTGCATAATATTTTTTAAAAATTATTTTCAATTGCAGTATCTATATTCTTGTCACTTCTGTGAATCTGCTGGTGTCCCAATAAATACTTTACTTAAATGACATCCTAAAACAAGGACTTCCACAGGCTGATTGTAATATCTTGCACAAATAAATACTTGAAATCAATCTTGAATTTGGCACCTATTAATAGCACCAGTGTGTGTCCTAGTGAGGTAGAGCAGAAAAAATCACCTATCTATATAATGAATATTTTTTCATGTTCCTATAGATATAAAATCCTATCTATACATTCTTACAATCTTCATCTTTGATTTCTTTGTGTGCTCCATCGTTTTTGTACCTGAGAGCACAAGTGCAGGAAACTGAGCCCTCATCTTCTGCCAGATGGGTGTAAATTGTTCTGACCACTTGGCTGTTGCCTGTGAAAGATGCTTAGTTCTGATAATGGGTTGGATTCAATATTTTTTGTAAATCTAAGGTTGATCTCAGCAGGTCTGGCACCTTCAGAAGGTTAATTTTCTTCAGGCTAAAAATAATCTTATTTCATAAGATTACTATCAGTGAGCAAATTTTTTGAAAGTAGCTCCTGGGGAATGAGACAAAACATGCAAAGCAGGCAGCCCTGGAGGTTGTGGTGTGCTGCAGTTGATATAAAAATACAGCTCCTTCCTTCCTTCTGCTGCCACATCTACCAAAAACTGCTGGGGTCAGTGACACAACCCACACCTTTGGGGAAGTCCACCCTGACCACACTTTTTATGCTCTCTGTTGATTGCGAAAATCTTGTAACGCAGGCTGAAGTACTTTTTGTGATGGTTGTGACCATGAGTGTCACAGCTCTGGTTGTGGTTTATTAAGAAGTAAACAGAAAAAAAAATTAGCCAAGAAAAGTTGCCAGTGATTAACTTCTGCTTAAAGATTGACAGAATATATAAATGTGTGTCTAAGATATGGAACAACAAGATAAAAACAGAATTCATAATAGAGTAGTTCAGCGTATGGTAACTGAGAGTCACCTAGAAGGATTTGTAAAATTATCTAAAACTAATAACTAATAAATTTTATTTATTTATTTATTTGGAATAGTGCACTGAAGAGCCATTGTTGCCGGAGCTCTTCTAGTACTTTCAGCCCTTTTTGTCCCTCCAGGTGATCCAATCACATATGCTCTGGTGAATATGAAAGGGAGATCCGACACACCTGACAGCACACCCAAAACTACACATTCAGGTACGGTAACACTGCAGGACACTTCATGTTTTCTCATTATATTTCAGCAACCAAACATCATATTTTTCCAGAGTATGGGAGAGAGTCACTTTCTTTGCTGCAGATGATTTCAATCCATTTTTCCTTGCTCCCCACTCCTGAAGGATGCTCAGAACACGCTTAAAATTAATTTTGCAGTGGAGGCACTTGAAAACTCTTCTGTTCATTTTAGCAACAATTTCCATGTGGTGCTTTTCACTTCCTAATGAATTTTGGGTGAATGAACAGGCCAACAACAGTATTTAAAGCAAAAACTGTGTTACTTTTGGAAAGTAATAGCCAAAAAGCAAAAATTCCCAACAGCTTTTTGACAATTCCAGAAAAACTGTGTCTGTCTTTTCTTAAGTTAAAATTTTAAGATACTTTAAACTGTCTCAAATGGTGTAACCAGCCCTGAAAGAAAATTTTGTTCTGTGAAGTGAAATAATATATTGGATATGAGTTTTGACTCTTTGTGTATGAGGTAAAAATGAGGAAGAATATTGCATTCATGTGATGCATAAGAGCAATTAATACATGTATGGAAAAAAATATTAGCTGTGGAAATGCTAGTGCAAACAAACATTTCCATTGGGGTTTAATTTGGCATTCATAACAAGGAAAAAGAAACTGAAAGCTTCAGGTAGTTTTTCTGACTAAAAGTGGCAGTTGGGCAGCCAAGGGAGTGGGCCAGGTAGAGACTCTGTTACAAGGACAAAACTAATTTACTGGCTTCATTGAAATGCCCTATGATTTTATCACAGTGAATCCAGGCTTGGAATGCAGCATGGAAAGCATCAGTAATGCAGTTTTGAGATAGGGCCATTGACCTGTCTGCTTTTTGGCTCCCTTTTACATACCAGTCATCAATTCCTCCCTTCCCTTCTCTGATTCTGGCTACACTGTCCAGGTTTTTTGAATTTTGTTCAAGGAATATCAAAATCCATATATGCTCTACATATGGATAAATGCTAGGAGAGCTCTGTCACTTCACATTCTTAACTGGAATATCTTTAAAACCACAGAAGCTGAATGTTTGTTCTGATTCTTGTTTAGATTGTGGAGCAGTTTAAATGGAAAGTATTAAGGAATGGGGACGAAATGGACACAGTGATCCTAGTCAGGATTAAAGTTGGAGGAGAAAATGATGGAGGCAGGGACTTAAACACCAGTTAAACAGGTGTGTCTTTGTTGTGCTTAAAAATTATGATAATCTGGGAAGAGTCTCTAGAATTTCAAATTACCTATATAAAATCTTTTTTTTCAAGCCTGAATCGGACCTTCAAGCTTTCCTTGTGGGTCTTCAGTTGTGTAACCTCAGACAATTAACACAGGATAGCACAACCACTGCAAGCCATTTTCCAAGGAAAAGGCAGGGCATATTCCAGCGCAGAAAGCACTAACAATGCTGTGTGTGCACATAGCAAAACACCAGCACAGCAGTGCTGGCTAAGCTGTGCTCTGCCACTAAAGGCAAGAAAGCAGTCATACTTTTAGGTTTCTTCTCAACAGCTGTGATGATATAATTTAGGAAAAGGTTTCTTCTGACCCTGAAAGTATGATTTTAGTAGTTACACACAGGTTTGTATACATCCAAACTTCGATTGATATACAGGTGCTGTATCTACAGCAGGAGGGGCAATGATCTTTTTATACTCCCATAACTCAGAATGAAAGTTACCTTGTTTCTGCCTGTGCTGACACCTCTGCCCCTTGTCCCTTTGGCAGTGACCTGCTCAGAGAGGTTCCCTTGGTGCTACGTTGTCTTTGCCCTGCTCTTCTGCGCAGTGGTTCTGCTCCTCACAGTCATCCTGCTGGCGGTGAAATGTTACAGCCGCTGACCCTACTGCTGCACAGGGTAAGCCCTTCCCAGCCCTGCCGGACTTCCATACAATACCTTGGCATTCAGCACAGGAGGTACAAGGAAGCTCCCAAACCAAAGGCTGGTATTTTTAGGCAGCCAAGATAACACAGCAGGTTGAGCTTCAGTGAGGTACTCTAAGCAGCTTTTGTCTCTTATTTACAGATAAGTCAGCACAGGAAGGTTCTGCTTCAACGAAACGGAACATAGCGCTTATTTTATTTTACATTGTTTTGGCTGAAGAGACAAAATGAAGACATGCCAAGAGTCTGATTACTCTCCAGTTAGGTCATCCCAGATCTCTGTTAAACCTCTAACCTCTCCATACCTGGATGTTGTGGTACATGTTTCTCCCAGTGGTTTGTACCCAAGTTCCTCTCCTCCTGTTCTCACTGAAGTTGGTTCAGCCCTAAGGTTGTTCCCTCCCATTCTCTATCCATCAAGTTTATCTTGCCCTTTCTTCCAGAATCCTCTCTGTCAATCCTTGCTTGTCCCAACCCCTTGCTGTGACCACTCCCTGGAATTCCCCTAATCCTCAAAGCCCTGTTAGTCAGTTCAAATTGTATTCACCCCCTCGATTACCCCATTGGTTATGGGCTTTGAAAGTCCCTCCCTGCACTCCTCCCCTGTTGAACTCTGATTGGTCATACTGTCACATCCACCCACTGTTCCACCCCTGTTTAAAAGCTGTGTTCACCCCTGTTGAGTGCTCTCTTTGGATCCTGAACCCTTCAGCAATAAACTTACCCCGCTGGACCCTCAGACCAAGTGCCTCCTCCTTCTCTTTTACCTGATCCTCAACGTCACCTAGCACTGTGTCCTAGAGCTGGTGGCTCTAAGGTTCTGCCTACGGTAAATCTAACACCGAGGAAGTTCCCCACTCCTGACGCAGCACTGGTGTGCTACCTGGGGCTAGCCGGGACACTGGTGATTTGAGGCGTGCGTCAGACATATATTATTTTTATTTGGAATTTTCTTAATCCTGTAATACCAGAAATCATCCACCTGTATCAGTGCATGTATCAAGACATGGTCTCAAGTTCCTGCATCAAAAAGTGGATTTGCGCCTTGTTTAGACAACAAAAATGACCAGGTGGAGACATACTTTTAATTCACATCTGACTTGATTCTGCCCTGATTTGCAATACAGATAAACTCTTGGATTATATGCAAGCGCAAAAACTCATGGACAAAACAGGGAATATGTAAGGTTGCACTGAGCTTTTTTTATAAAGCCTGGGCTTGGACTTGACTTTGGATTTGTATGAAAGGGGTATTGAAGGTTCAAGAAACTAAGTAGAGAAGTCTCAGTTTCACCTCCTCATTGGCTTGACTTAAATTATTCTGTTTCACTTGTCCAAAACAGCACCTCACAATATATTGTTTCTGCCTTGGGGCAGTAATTGATTTTTGTATTTGTTTGGGGTTTGTTTTTTTCCCATGTAACATAGCTTGAGTCAAAACTGAGTCCTCCACTGGAACTGAGGCACCTGAAGTTCAAATGCATTTGTTTGTAATCATGACCTTATTGTCTGTTTTTATACTATATTTGGATCTTACCCATTATAACTTCTTTGCAGCAGGCTGCAGAGGATTTGCAGATCCTGAGTAGGAGGAGTCTGTATGGCAAATATTTCTTGAATATTTCTTATATCTAAACTTACCTGTGCTTTAGCTGTTGCTGCTGTTTGGAATGTATCCCATCTTTATAATATATATATGCACAGAAGTCAATAAAGGGATTCAGTAAAGCACTCTTGTTGGTGTTTGATTGGTTGGTTTGTTTTCCTCCAGTCTTCTGTTAGACTGGAGGAAAAATAACATTTACTCTTTTGTATGAGTGTCAGTTTTTGTGGGGTAGCCCATTTATGGCACACCTGTTTTATGGATCTTGCTACTTATCCTCTTTTTTTTCAGACTTACCTTTGCCGTCCCCTCTTCAAGATAAAAATATAGCACATAAAACCCAAAAAGCCAGAAATTATACCCAAGACACAGGCAAAATCATGAGACATTTGGTAATATTAGAATATTAGAAATACGAGATGGGCGGTAGAAGACAGTGCAAGGTGAGGGTAACACAAGACAATCAGTGAGGTGTCAGAACCAAATATGCCAATATTACTTTTAATAATCTTATATATTTTAATAGTTGAAAACAACTCTGTTTCGGAGAAAGGCTACATGACTGGTATTTCCAGAGAGGTCCATTTCTTTTACTCTCCTGCTTGCACATATCTTCAGCCAACAACCTCACAAGTACCCTGGGTCATACACCCCTCAGATTTTTACATTGTGTGATGATCTGCAGAGAGAAGGACGAAAAATTAATTGATTTTATAATTTCTTGGATATTGGCTTTGTAGCCTATTTCTTTGTGAAGTATAAGGAGAGACAAAAAATATTGTTTCTGGCCTTTTCATCATCCTAAAAATATTAAAAAATTCATGTCAGGTCTCCTAGTTTAGTAAAAAAATTTCTTAGAGGTCTGAGAGGGTCTGATTCCCATTCC
Source organism: Acrocephalus scirpaceus scirpaceus (assembly GCA_910950805.1). Taxonomy (NCBI): domain Eukaryota; kingdom Metazoa; phylum Chordata; class Aves; order Passeriformes; family Sylviidae; genus Acrocephalus; species Acrocephalus scirpaceus. Next base: position 60,965,922 of record OU383777.1, read on the forward strand.
CACATCCCATGATGTAGGACCTGGACAGGCTGGATAAGTGGGCTGAGACGAAAGGAATGAGGCTCAACAAGGCCCAGTGCTTGGTCTTGCCCATGGATCACAACAAACCCCAGCAGCTCCAGGCTGGGAAGAGCCCAGCAGGAGAGGGCCTGGGCCTGCTGGTCCACAGTGCATGCCCAGGTGGGCAGTTAGGCCAATGGCTCCTGGGCTGGGTCAGCAATGGAGTGGCCAGCAGGACCAGGGCAGTGACTGTCCCCCTGTCATGGGCACTGGTGAGGCCTCACACCAAGTGCTGTGTCAAGTTCTGGGCCTGGCACTGCAAGATGGACATTGAGGGGCTGGAGCATGTCCAGGGAAGGGAACAGAGCTGGGCAAGGCAAGCTGAGCATAAGGAGGAGAAGCTGAGGGAGCTGTGGGTGCTCAGCCTGGAGAGAAGGAGGCTCAGGGGGAACCTTCTGGCTCTGCACAATTCCCTGACAGGAGGGGGTCAGGCTCTGCTCCCAGGGAACAAGGGACAGGTACAGAGAACAGTCTTAAGCTGTGCCAGGGGAGGTTTAGTTTGGGCATAAGGTGAATTTTTTTCATGGAAAAGATGATTAGATATGGGAAAGGGCTGCCCAGGGAGGCGGTGGAGTCCCCATCCCTGGAGTTGTTGGAAAGATGCACGTGGTGCTCAGTGCCACGGTACGGCTGACACGGTGCGAGCGTTCAAAGGTTTGGCTCGCTCATCTCCGAGCTTTTTTCCAGGCCGAACGCTCCTGTGACTCTGTGCAGGGCGCAGGCGGTGGGCGCGGCTTTGCTACCATCGCCAGCACCCCCTCGCACCGCGCACCCCGTGGCCGCCTCGCTCCGCTCCCGTCTCCGCGGCAACCGGGCGGGCCGGGCGGGGCCGCACCGCCCCTCGGCGCCAGGCGCGGGGCTGGCCGGGCCGCGGCGGGCGGAGCGTCCCGGGAACGGCGGTTCGGGCAGCCCCGGCAGCTCCGGCCCTTCTCCCTCGCGGCTCCCCCGGCGGCCCTTGCCGGTTCCCCCGGCGCCATGTGCGAGCCCAGCAAGCAGGACATCGCCGCCATCTTCAAGCGGCTCCGCTCCGTGCCCACCAACAAGGTAAGGGGCCGGGCCGGCGGGCAGCGCTCCGCCGCGGTGACACGTCGCACAGCCAGCGGGGCGGGGGAGGCGCGGGGCCCGCAGCCCGGCGCGTCCCGCCCGGGACAGCAGGGAAAGGCCCGGCGGGTCCCCGGGGTGGCCGTGCCGGGAGCGGGGGAGCTCTTCCCTGCCTGCCCCCCGTCCCTCCGGCCGGCACCCCGCATGCCGAAGGGATGAGCCTTTGGGGAGGGAGGTGCCTCAGGTCCGCTGCGAGGGTCAGCTCCGCTGAGCACAAAAACAACTTCCCAACCAACTGCAACATTGTGTTGAGTGTGTGTTTCGTTTTGTTTTGGGTTTTTTTTTCCCCCCCTCCTGTTTTTAGTATCCAACAAAGTAGCACAGTCACTTACGCAGTGATAAAACCTTTTTTAATCTTGTTGGGCTTGTCCCGTGCTCGGTGGGTTTTTCCGTGGTGTGAAGGTGTTTCTGTAGTGTCCATTGCGTGTGGAGGTGTGGGCTGGGAAAGGTGGCTGGCCAGGTGACGCGGCACAAGTGCCTTCGGCTGCTCTGTGCTGCTTGTTTGTGTTGGCTTTGCGGTGTACGCTGAGAACATACGTGAAATATACACCCACCAGGAAACTTCGGATTAGCGTTAGGAAGAAACACGTTGGGTTTGTTTTCTGGGAATAGGAGTCCGGATGTCTGTCTCTGGTCCAAAACTGACTTCCACTCTTTGAACACAGTTCATTAAGTCTGTACAGGTCTGGTGTCTCAAAGCAGAGCTCAGAGGTGAACACTCAGTTTTTAACAAAACTATTCTTAAAACTTGCCTCTGCGGTGAGGTAAAAAGTTTATCAAGGAGAGGTCCTAGTCTCAAAAACGAGGGTGAGAGAAGATCTCTTACAAGCTCCTGAAATTCACTGGCACTCTGCTTGAAAATTGAGTAGTTTGGGGCTGTTGTGATGCTTTTTCTGTATTGGGATCACAGGAGAATTAGAAAGTACTGCCCTTGCCTGGCAAGCATGGAGTGCCTCGAGCAGCTCCCCAGTGCTGGACTCCTTGTTACTGTGTAGATTTAATCAGGTGGACGTGGTACCTGTGGTTGCTCAGGTGCATCTGTCTCCCTATGTCACATGCCACATAGAAACTCAGTGTTGACACAGCAGTATTAGCACAATGCCTGCTGCCACTCACCGTGGGCCAGTGGCAAAAAAGTGGCTCAGGCACAGAGAACTCGATAACAATGTGGTGGTGCCCGGGCTGGCTGACCTAAGAAGGCAGAGAGGGAGAGTGGAAAACAGCAGCTTAGATCTCACAGTTCTCCCATGCCCGTCTGTCTGACCATTCTGCTGAAGTAAAAGTTGTTTCATCCATCAGTTTCTCCTCTTGCGTTTGTTTCCTTTCTGTTGTGTTGTTCTTGAGCAGTCTGTCTGCCCCTTTTATTTCTAAGGTTTGTTACTGGGGAAGAAAGACGTGGGAAAGTGCAAATATTGAATAGGGTTCTGGATTAAAAACTTAGTAATTTGCTTTAACTGTGCAGTTTATGGGTAGAGTTTGGGAAGAACTGCCTGCTGTAGGCAGGCATGTGTATTTACTCTGTTCTGGGTGCTCTGCAGTAGTTCTTAGTGCACGTGAGCTTAGGAAAAGAATTGTCATTTAAATAAATGTGCAGTTTAAATAGTGGGTGATAGTGTGTTGAAAGTGATGTTTGAATAATTGTCTTGAAATTAACGTCTGTAATTTCAGGTTAGTTCCCTTTATGATGAGGTTTTGAGTTCTTGGTGTCTTTGAGTATTACATAATGTAGAGCTGCCTGATGACAGCAGACTGGTGATCAGCTGCCTGATGGCTTCACAAATGTTGCAGTTATTAAATAGGATAAGTTTTGTACCCATAAAAATGTTCATAGTACTTAAGCTACTTGACATTGTTAACTTGAGTGTTTAAGCTCTACAGCTCAACCTTTTTTGAAAACTTGCATAGAGAAGTTTTTCATTCTTTCCCACCTGTTTTTTTTCTTTGGTTGATGATGGTATTCCTATCTCTGCTTGGACTCCCAGTGTACTTCTTGTGCTGGTGGTTTATCAGTAGTTGAGTTTTGCTATTACAGCGTGTGTTTGGGTGTGGTTTGTGTTTGTGTTGCTTTTGCCCCAGGATGGACTTTACTATCTTGTGTCCCTTAAGTCATTTTGAGGTGATGACAATTATGAAACGGGCAGTTCTCTTGCTTTCCTGTGGCCAGCACTGCAGTTCCCTCCCTTATGTTGGCATTCCTGGCTAGGAGGCTGTGCTGTGAGTTGGCCTTACCTTTGTTCTGAGTCCAGGTACCCGTGCAGAGCTGCTTCCCAGTGGGATCAGCAGCTGGGATTATTGGTGCTGATGCAAGAGAAGAAGGAAAGCATATCTGGGGACAGTGGCTGGTGACTAAGAGGAGCTGTTTGGGTTTAGATCACCTTGGCTGAGTGTGGCACTTCCTTCTGAGTTCCAGCCGGGTTAGTGTTCAGGCAGCTGGATCCACAGCCTGGGAATGGCAAGGTGTGGATCTGCCCTGGGACTGGAGCCCTGTTCCAGGGGAGGTTCAGAGTGTAGAGGCTGAAAGTCTCTGGGTAACCCTGACCTCAGAGATAAGTGCTCTTTCTAAACCCACTCACCTCTTCTGCTTGTGCCAAAAATAGCATTTCTATCAGCTATTTATTACTGCATCTCCATAGCCAGTGTCAATATTTAATTTATTTATTTATTAATGTAGATGTTTCGCGCAAAGTGGATGGTTTATGATTTATTGACTGCTTGCTGCGGGTTATCCCCAGATCTCTCTGTTTGCTCGTGTACAAACATCTCAGGTCTTTGGTTGGTTTTTCCCAAAGTGACTCTTACTGAATCTACACTCTGCTGAAGTATTTCAACACAAAATAAACAAAAAGCATGCAAGTGTATTTTGAAAGTACTAGATTATTTAAGCATATCCTTCAAAGTTATTTTTAATTGGTATTTTAATATTTTAGTTGCACCTAAATCTGTACAAAAAATACAATTTTTCTGTTTTTAAAATGGGAACAATTTCATAGAGTGGCTCTGAAATAGATTTTATTTTTCCCCAGATTCTTCTTAAAATTTATGTGATGAGAAGCACTTTAAAATTTGAGAAAACTAAGCAAAATTAGTCTAAATGTTAATGAAACATGCATCTATTTCTGTTGCATAACTGATGGAAATAGCAGTTCCTCCTTTGCTTTCAGAAGAAAATTGGATGTTCCTGCTAGCATCTCAGTTCTGAAAGGTACATTTTTATGCCTGTGAATAATCACCACAGGTGTCTTGTAGGGACCCCTGTGTGACTGAAGATACTGAGCTGTGGCAGCCAACTCCAAGGTGATGCAATTTACTTTAAGATGTTGAAATTACAAAGTGCTCATATCTGGAGGAAAGGAAAGGGAAAGGAAGAGAATCCTCAGGTATGTTTATGACTGAACTTTTAAAAAATGGGTGATTTTTTTAACCACCCACTCGAGATTCTCATTTCCCATTTGTACTCCAGGGAATTTCCACAAGACTTCCAACTATAAGTCAGTTCTCCCATATCGGAAGTGAGACCAGGGTTGCTCTGTTGGCTTTGGTTTCAAGCAGAATCTTCTCCTTTTTTGTTGTCCGCATTCTCCTTTGGCCTTGTAAGAAAAAGCCTGAAATTAGTCAATTTAAAATGAAGATGAGTCTCATGTTTTTTAAGGAGCTGCTTCAAAGAATTGGGAAAAAAAGAACAAGTTCAGAATACGTAGGCTGTGTGTTTTCTTGGAATATGGCATACGTGAAGTCCTATTAATTCTTCTTTTTCCCTCATCCTCTCTGTGCCATTCTTCCACCTGAGCTTGTTTCAGGGACTCCCTCTAATTCCTCCTGTTGTCACCCATTCTGTGTTGCTTTCATTTCTGCTGTATGCCAGTGAATGCCCCATTTCCACATACATCTCACAGGAGTGGTATATGTAAATAACATTAAAAAGTATTAGGTCCCTGTTGACAGGGAAAGGCAGGACTTGCGCATGCAGGAGCTGTGATCTCCATGATTTCTCTGTGTGTGTTACCCGTCATTACCAAAATGAAGTGTATAGTTGTTGGAAGTGTTAAAGTTGGAAGTGTTCAGTTGTTGGAAGAGTTAATGCTGGATCTGCTGGTGAACTGTGCTTGTGCCAGATAAATTTGGACTACCCAAGCTAAATAGACCCACATTAAACTGAGGAGTTTAGCCTCAAACTGCTCCTGGGCATGTACTTGAAATTAATTTAGATGGTTGATGGGTGACATGACTTGAGCTCAGACTCAGGGCTTATTTGACTGTGTATGTACAAAAAGAGACAAAAATCTCTATCCAGGTTTACAGAAGGAGTTTCTGGCAAGAAGACTTCTTTATTTTATTTTTATTTTGTTGTTCAGCTTGACAAGGAGGTGCTGGAAGCTCTGTGGCCTGTTTTTGATGTTCCATATGTCCCCACCTGGCTTGGAATAAACTTTCTTTTTTATATCTGCATATAGCTAGAATTTCCATTCCTATCTGATGCATGCATCCTCCTTAATATAGGAGGATGTTAAAGGATAAAGTTGCAAGTTGGAGCGCTGTCAATTTGTGTGTGAAAGTTTATTTCTTTGTGGAGTTATTTCTTGTTATGTGCCACTGGGTGGATGCTTTTACTGTAAAAGTACTTCTCTGCAGCTTCTGGAGATACCTCTGAAAAAGCATTGATCATATAAAGTCCTGTCATACAGGAATAGATGTGTACACATGGCAGTAACTCAGAATAGCTGTTGCTGTTTAAAGTTGTTTTGTTCCTTGCATTTGATAATTGATATGTATCAGATAATTTTTTCTGGTTCTTGATTTCCTTGGTCATAGTAGGACAAAACTCGGGATAGCTGAAAGAGGACTTAAAAGTCGTGGTTGGCCGACCTGCAAAGTGTATGAGACACACACAGACACAGCTCTTGCTGTTTTGGCTGGATGTTAGAGTCCAACATGGTGACAGAGGGTAGGAAGTTCCCAGGTTTGTCCGTGCAGTAATTGTGGACCTGGTTGCTTTTTAACCAGCGTGGCCCAGACAGTGGAAAGGCTGATGTGGCAACTGGTGTGTGATGAATCATGCAAATATCTGCCGAGGCTGCCTGGATCAGCAGTGCTCAGAAGCCTTCTTCACACAGCTGGATTGCCATGGCTTGCCCTGAAGGTCAAGGTTTCAATATAGGAAAGTAGATAATGATGCCATTGGTCCTGCTGATAACCTTCTGGGGACTCACAGGTGCAACATGAGGAGAGCCTGCCCTTAGGGAAATATTTCTTAACCACTTTCCTGTTCCAGCAGTGCTGGAAGCGCTGTGTTAGACGTGTGTTTGAACTAGGCTGATGTGGGTTCTCTGACCTGATTTCCCAACCTGTGTACAGTGGTTATTTTTGGAAATGGGGAGGCTGTAGTTGTGTGGGCAGATTGTGTAACTACTCTTTAGATGTCTAAAATTAGGATACATGGAGTTGTCATGTCAACAAACGCTGTAAGAATGAGTTAACAAAGTTGGATCACTGCAGGAGTGTTACATTGACCTGTAATACAGCTCTAAGGCCTAGTTATGCTCAAGTCCTGTTACTGATCTTCTTTTGCTTTAAGGTGTGTTTTGACTGTGGAGCAAAGAATCCCAGCTGGGCAAGCATCACCTATGGAGTGTTTCTCTGTATCGACTGCTCAGGGACCCATCGGTCCCTTGGCGTTCACTTGAGTTTCATTCGGTAAGTATTGGTGTGCTTTGACAGTAAAATTCATCTTCAGATAGTTTTGTTTGTTCACAGACCTGCTCAGAGAGGAAAACCCGTTCTTCCTTCAGCTTCTGATTCAAACCTTCTTAGTGTTTCTGTTGGCTTTGCTGTATCTGATAGCTTCTTGGGAATTGTGTTGTTTGCCAGCTTTGCTTCCTGAAGCAGCTCATTGTGGTGGCACCTGAGTTCTGCCCTTCCAAGCCAAACTGTTCTGTGGTTCTGGTACCTGGGTAGTGCTCAGGCAGTCAGCTGGTGCACTAAATCTGCACCCTGAGCTTGTCCTACTCCAGGTGAATGTCCCAGCTGCTGACTCAGGGCCTTTTGGGGCCTGATAAATAACTACAGATTACAAGTAAAGGGGGGGAAAGAAACACTTGGCAAAAAAAACAGAAACAGAGTGATTTTAAATGCTTTGGTGGTAACACTAAAAACATTTCTTTGTGTTTAGATCTACAGAACTGGATTCGAATTGGTCCTGGTTCCAGCTGAGATGCATGCAGGTCGGAGGAAATGCAAATGCTGTACGTACTCCCAAGTGTTTGCTTTGCACATTGAAACTTGGTAGGCTTGGAAAATGTTGTCTGTCCTTACTGCCTCTCTTCCTGGGATTATTTTTATTTTTCCAGTCCTTTTTCTTTGTTACAGCCCCCCTCATTTTTTAAGAATTCCTCTGGATGCTGATTTCATCCTCCATTCTTGCAACTTTTCCATTTTGGTATAGTCTGAAAATGGTGGGATTTTTTTTCTTAGAAGTCATCTAGATTTTCAGAAATTAGAAATTTTCATCTTAGAAGATGAAAATCACTGAAAAATCCAAATCAGATTCCTTGTCAGTACGTGTCTAATTTGAACAGCTGCTCGAAGATGACTTGTAAAGCAAGCTTATGGCCCCTTCCTGTGACCATCATTCCTTCCATGGCTCATGAAAAAACCATGCCAAAACCCATGTAACAGCCAAAAGTCACTCTGGAGTCAAGATATGACTTCACCTGAGTTAGCTCTGAAGATAAGACGTGCTGCATTGTTAGAGGGGGACTAGCAGTGTCATGGTTTGGGCCAATTCATATTGGCTGTTACTTTCAATTTGATTTTTTATGTATTTAAACAACGTGTTTGTAAATTGAAGTTCTGTTGACAGCTATCTTGTTCTCAATCTCCCTTTTTGTTTTCTTTTGTAAGCTCTTTGACAATCTTCTCACAGCTTTTTCCACAAATAACTGAGTGCCTCCTTAAGTTGGCCCACCCAGTGTGGAAACATGCAACCTCCAAAAGTCATTTTTACTTCTCTCTCATTCCCTGAATGCTTATCCCTTATATTTTTTCATTTGTTCTTGGTCCTTAATATTGTTTCTTTAAGAAGCTTCACCCAAGCTTGCTTTTCATAGTCTTTTCCTTGACAGTTTTAACCATCTTTCCTTAAGTCTTTAGGGCTTTTATAATTTTTTTTCCTATTTACTTACAAAAAATGCTGAGTTCAGGGTCATTGTTACTTATCTTCCACTTCTGTATTTTCCTGTCAAATATTTTTCTTTGAACTTGGCATGCAGCAAGTCACTATCTCAGGCTTATAGTTACATGGTGTCTTCTCCCTCTTTTTCTTCTGCCTGTCCTTGCTAAGTTATTCCTTTCCATGTGGGTACTGCTGTTATATGAATGTCCTCATCAAGTTCCTGTTATGCCACTGCGTAGATAAAAATGACAGTTTTGACTAATGAGAAGAGGGAGATTTCATGTTAAGAGTACCATCTTTTTTAGCCAAATGCTTAAAAGCTTTGATTAAATTATGTCAATTTTACTCTGTAAAGGGTTTGAGACAGTTGGAAAGAAGAGATGGCAAAGTCTGAGAAAGTCTTTAATCTTAGAAAACCTATTAACAGAAGAATAACAATAAACCTTAATTGTTTAATTTTGTGGGGTTTTGTCTTCCTGCTTGGATGTCACTGTTTCCTATCATACACTGCAATCTACCCTCAGCAACTCCCCAGATACCTTAAATTCTCAATGGTCTGGTCTGGATTATTTCAGAAGATGAATACTTGAAACTTGAAAAAACAGATTGGTAAATTGTTTGGATATTTGAAGTAAAATTAACACTTTTCTTTTAATGGCACTGAAAAGCCATTCCCTTTTGGTTCCAGTTAAACACCAAATTCTAGTTTAACTAACTATTGGCTAGAAGCATTGCTAGATTAACATCAATCATTTGTGTTTTGTAATGGCCTGATGATGCTCAATCCTGGATAACAGCAGTCCTGAGCTTCCTGCTGTGTTTTAGATAGCTAAAAAACCAAAGTGTCCTTAGTTCCATGTGCTTTCAGATCAAATCTCTATGGTAATTGGAATTAGGGTTTCTAAGAAGCCCCTCTGAGTACCAAGTTAATAGGTGTATATATTTACATGCAGAAATACACAGTCTTCATTCATTCATTTTATATAAACACAAAAGCCTATAAATATATCTGGGCACATAGATATTGTGCATAAACACCCCTTTCTTTTAAAGGAGGACCATTTTTGTACACTGATTTTGATACTACTGAACATACATTGATCTCCCCAGCCTGACAGAGATGAATCCAAGCAATGCGTTTTAGAAAAATAGGAATGTCCTGTGGAGCACAGCTACTGGCAGTTAATTTTACCTCTTCCTTCCACTTACTCATTTAATTTCAGGACAAGGATTTTTTGTATATAATGTAAGCTTGCATTTGTATATGCTCTTTAGGCATCACACTGATGTATTGGGGTTTTTTCTGTTTTATTTATACGTAAAGAAGTCACCAAAGTGGAGTTTGCTTTGTACTTTGCAGATTACTTAGACTCCATAATTTAAAAGATTAGATTTAGGCAGAGGAACAGAGTAGTTTGCTGCATTACAATATATTTTTGTGTCAAATGTCATTAGCTTTTAAGCCTGTTCCTCACAGCATTTTCTGTGTTCTACTTCCCAGTCTGCTTTTTTCCACCAACATGGGTGCACAACCAATGACACCAATGCCAAGTACAACAGTCGTGCTGCTCAGCTCTACAAGGAGAAGATCAAATCTCTTGCAACACAGGCCACAAGAAAGCATGGGACTGATGTGAGTAGTGTGTGTCCTGAGGCCTGGAGGTTCCTGAAAAACTTCACCTTCTTTCCCTCTAAAGTCACTTTAAATTTCTCATCAGTAATACAAAAGATGAGTCTTCAGATTACGTGACCATTTCTCCATGAACCATGTAGTGGTTTTATTTTTGCTTATTCTGAAATGGAATATTTAGAGGAGTACAACATGAAAAATTGTAATGGAATTAACTGCAGACTGTGTGTGATATAAGTGGGGTTTGTTTTGAACAGTTAAATAATGTGGTTTTTTTCCCTACAAAAATAAAGTTTGGGAAATTAACAAATTGTGTAGAACTTGCTGTTCTCCCTCAGAGATGCTGAGGCAGTTCACACAAGCTGTCAAAACATTGTTAGGTTGCTGACAGGAGTTGAACAAAGTATCCAGACGTGATTTCTGAGGTGTTAGATAAGTTTGACAACAGTTCTCTTCCTCATACACAGAAAACATATTTTGATTGTTTAATTCAGGTTGTTGAAGTTTGTGACTGGTTCATTTGAAGTTGATCAGATGAGTGGAAATTAAAAGGAAGAAGGCTTGATCTTTTTCTCTTATCTGTGCATCAAACCATGAAATTTAATGGATCATTCTTAATTATTCATGCTATGGACAATGTAATTCACATCACTAAGTTCAGAGAATAGTTCTTTTGACTTAGTAAACAGCTTAAGATGTAAAATGTGTTCAAGTAAGTACAATATACTTGTGTATCTAAGTTTATGGTAAGTTCCCCAAATGACTCTTTGAGGAACTGTGATTATCTTGCTTCAATTACATTTTCCATCCAGTTGTTTGATATTAAATATTTGAAAAATTTACTAAATATTTTTAGCAGTACACTGCAAACTTAAGTGACTATGTGCTATTTCAATTACTGAAGTAAATTATTCAGACAATTGCATTTAGTACCAACTATCCCCTCCCTTGTCACACGTTTAAAAATTCCTTTTCTGACTTACTGATAGAGCTGATTGTTGAATGGTGAGGTGAGCTTGTTGTACCTTCACCGTCCTTTCTGACAGAGGTCATTATTCCTGCATGGAGTAGGAAGAGCTGTGAAAAAAGGTTTGCCTGTGAGTAATCTTGGAGTGCAGGTCACAGGTTGGAGCCTGTCCTGCAGTCAGGGCTGGGGACCCCAGCCCTGAGATCTGCTTTGCACAAAGGTCTTGGCTGATCCACCAGGAACACAAGAAATACATAGGAATTTAGTAAAAGAAGGAATGTCATCTACTGAACATTGGATAAATTTATAAGGAAAAAATATGGACAAGAAAAAAAATCAATACATTTTTAACCTGAAAGGAAAACAGAGTTGTTCTAAGATTAATGAATTGGAAAAAAATACATTCATGCAACTAATCTGTAAAATTCTGTCCCTTAATTTCAGCTGTGGACAGATGGGTGTGGAATGCCACCAGCGTCAACTCAAAACAAAGAGGAGGAAGATTTTTTTGCATCCCATGTTTCTACCAAGGTACAAATTACCTGTCTATTTCTTGTTTCCTTTCTAAACACTTTGGTTGACTGTGAGCTCTGTGGTGAAGATTAAACCCTGAAAGAAAACTTTATTAGAGAAAAGGTAGGTCAGGGAAATAATGTTTATCTGCTTTTCCTTCTGTGAGTCTCAGAATTCTTCCTGGATGTGAACCACTTTCTAAGATCATCATTTTAAAAGTGGCTAAATGTGGAATTAAAATCTTCTTTTTTTTTGTAGACAAAATAATTCCACTTGGAGCCAGGAATTGTTGCTTGGAAGTGCTCTGATATAAATGTACTGTGTTGTACCTTGGGTTTTCAGTCAGCAAAGTGTAACAGTTCTTACAGCATTTGTAAGAGAGGTCACAAACCTGCCTGTGTAGGGGGATGTGTTTGAAGGGAGTGAAGGACACACCAGGAATGCTGGGGGGGACTGCTCACAATCAAAACTGAAGAGTGTAGAAAACGGGAAGTGCAAGAGCTTGCGGTGATTGTAAGTAAATCATCCAGCATACAATAAATAAATCTAAAGCACAGTTAAAATGCATATTATTGGTTTTGATGGTAAACATAAAACAAAATTCCTGAGAGGGGAAATAAAAGCGTTCAGGAGTGGATTGAAAGTATCTTGTTTTTAGTAAAGGTAGGCATTTCTTGTAATTCTAATAGCTGCCCTCCTGAGTACAGGTTTTAATCTTAAAAGCTGTAATCATAAGAATTCAATGTTAATAAACCAGTGATGCTTAGGCAGTCTTTAGTTAAGTGCTCGCATTTATTTGCTATATTCTATTTTCTGTGCACTTGTGATTTTGTGGATTTTTTTCCCAAGGCAAAGGATACAGAGTGGATGTTACCAGAACCAGTTTCTCTCCAGCAGAAAACTTCAGAAAACATTCCAGAATCCTGTGAAGGTATGACTGATTCTTTGTTAACAATAAGTTGCATTTTTCTGATACTGTATTAGTTTAGTCTCTTTTTACTCTGCTTTAATAGTTAAATAACCTAACCATGCTTAATAACACAAGTAGTTGGAGTGCCTGCTGCTCTTTTAGTGACTGGGAAAGCTGTGATGGAAATACCACATTATGGTGTCTCTGCCAGGCACTACCCTGAGTACAATGAGATGTGCTTTGGTACTTCATGCATTCTGAAGAGCCTTTTGATATTCTTACTCTTGTTATTCCTTATCTTTTAGGACCAGAACATGGACCAAGTGTTGATGGCCTTAGCACATCGCCACAGCCTGCATTAGGTAATGAGTGCAGCAGAGGAGAGCAGCAAGTGCAGGGAACCCAAATATCCCTTTGGGCAGAGAATGTCTGCCTGGGAAGAGCTGTGGAAATAGATTTTGCTCCCTCCTCAGAAGTCTGAACCTAAAAACTTGGACTGGAAAAATCCTGTGTTGATAATGCAATTGCCTTCAATGAACGGGCTTTCACACTTAACACTGAGCAGTTTATCATACTGTGGGTAAGGAAAAAAGCTGATGGAAATTGAATAGAGTAAAATACCTCAGTGGTTTGTCACTTTGAGGCTTGTCCTGCAAGACCAGGTTTTTGAGAACAAAGTGTTGATTCTCAGCTGCACAGAAGTAGTAAAGAAGTGCTGTCTGGGCCTCTTTCAGTAATTTAGGCAGGTGCGGTCTTTCTTCATCACTGTTTTTATTTGGGTTTGGTTATTCTAGAACTGGAGACTACAAAAAAGTTCACTGAATGCACTTCCTGCTTTTCTCACTTGTATCTTTAACACATTCTCCTGAAAAAAGTGCTTTTCTTGGTTGGTTTGGACATCACAAGTTCTGTCTTTAGGGAAGAATCTCTGTTCTGTGTATGCCCCTTTCCACACAAATTTCAGCTCAGAGTTTTTCTGTGTGCACAGGCATGTTTATAATGTTTTAGTGATGCAGACACGTTTTGTGTGTGTCACTGGTGGATTTGAACACAGCCAATACCTTTCTAGACAGGAAGAAACTTATCTTGGGAGTGATATGAGGTCAGGTGGACCTCAAGGCTGATTCAGAAGAGCATGTCCTGCTTTCCTGCTCTGTTGACTAGCAGGAATCTGCAACAGACAACTGAGCTGTAATTTCATTCCTATTGCATATATTCGAGACACCCCAATCAAAGGTAGCTCCCCATATTTTCCTGGAGATATTCACAGCTCTGTTCTGTAGCTCAGCTTAGTATCTCAGCCCCTCAGTGTAGAAAGACATGAAAATAAAAGGCAAAAACTATTTTGAGGTTGAGGTTACGGGAATTTTCTACTGCAGTTCTGGAATTAATAAAAATTGTATGTTAACTAATGTACAATTGTTTAATCCTTGCAGAGAATACTACCTTCATAAAAAAGAAGCCAAATCAAGCTAAGAAGGGGGTAAGTGTATGTAAACAATGAGTATTTTTAACTGTATTATAGGTCATTTATTTCAAGATAGTTTAAAGATAGTTTACAGACTTTCTTCTGCATGGTGTCTTAGCACTTTCTTAGCATCTGGTCTCTGTAAAAAGGCAGGAGGAGAGTTTAGTGTCTCTGAATGATGGTTCAGGGCACAGGAAAACTGAGGAGAGCAGCTCAAGTTTTGAATGTGTGGCTGTTGTAACTCAAGAAACAGCCCTAGCAGTCACCCTAATGCCACCCTGATCATGGGCTATCAGGCTGACAGCTTGTTACAAAGTCTGAGTCACTGTAGGACAGAAGATTTTGAAGGTTTATTGGAGCAGATAATTTAGATCCTGTGATTTTGTGCTCCCACTAGAAGACCCTAATACCCAAGAGGAATTTTTAATTCTGAGTGGTTTGTGCAGATCTGTTCCCTTCCAGTGAGAACATCAGAACTGGGTTGACAGATGCAGGTACAGTTTGTGATCTGTGTGTGCATGGCCTGGAGTTTTTACGTGAAAGCTTTAAAGCAATAAAAGGTGGAGACAAATGCACTGTCAGTTTTATTGTTGCTACAGTGTTGCAGGTGAAGAGTTAAACACAGAGGAGACTAAGAGCAGCAGTTTAAGAACTGTGCCTCTATCTGAGTCAGCACCATTGTATCCATATTTGCAGTATTAAGTCTTTTTTAAATCTTAAAATGGTTCTATTGCAACAAAATTTATTATATTATTCCTATACAACAAAAGAAACCAAAGTTGTTCTATGTGTTGTATTTATTTGTGCCTCCTGATTTCTGAACAATTAAAACCCAAATATTTCCATTTTTCTGTAGAACTTCACTGCAGAGCTAACTAAACTTGTAAGAATAATTAGCAGAATTTTGAAGTCCAAAATACAGAAAGAAGTATTTTCTCTGCTCCAGATTATCCTTGCTGTCTGCAAGGACTGCTCCCAGACAGGATGTAGTGTTTGCTGTTGCTTTCACATCTGGCTGTTGGGTCAACTGAGTTGGTTGTCTCAGTTATAATATTGGGACTTTTGGTTTTTTGTTTTTCAATAATTCCAGCTTGGTGCCAAAAAAGGTGGTTTGGGAGCCCAAAAAGTGAGTTGCCAAAGCTTTAATGAGATTGAAAAACAAGCACAAGCTGTAGATAAAATGAAGGAACAGGAGGATCTTCACAGCAGTAAGAAAACTGAAAAGGAAGAGCCACTGTAAGTATGAATTAATTATACAATGGTAAACCATGAAGCCTGATTTAATGAGCTAATTGACAGCATTTTAAATACTACCATAGATTAGCATATGCCAATAAAACTTCATTTCTTCAAACAAATGCCCAAACAAACATGGTTAAGATGATCCAAGCAGTAATTCCCCCCAGTCCCTTTATTTTGGCTGTTAAATATGTTTATACACTTGATGAGTTACTGCAGGAAATTAAGTATTAAGAAGACTCTTGGCTCTTGAATTTTTTTTCTCTCATCCTAGTTACCTAGTTTATTTTGATTTGGTGTAGTCAACTCAATACTATTGAAAACAGTCTTTCTAAGAGCATAGGGAATATTCAGCTTAACTTGTACTTCCTGGGTAAGAGCAGAGGAAGTTTGTCTCAAATTGCCTGATGAAGTTTTCAGCTGATTTATACTGGAACTGACTTCATTTTCACCAAAACCCTTTGGATAATTCTGTCTGAGGCCTTGAATCTGTTGGTCTTCCTTAATTAATAAATACTCAGTCTTAAAGCTCAGAGGGTGCTGCTTCTGATTCCTTCCACATTCCTCTGCTATGGGTTTTTGGTTTTTCATACTTCATTATTTCTCATCAAAATTAGACCACTAAATAGTTGGTTAGTGTACACTTCTACTGTTACAGGGCTTAACATCCTGTCACGTGCTAGAGAATCCTTCCTAGAACCTTTTAAGAAGGTTGAATTATTATGTAATTACAAGATCACATTTTGCTGATGATACCAAGGTCTTTGGTCTGTAATCTCCTCCCCATTCCTTTTGTTCACGTTGATGTTGTCCTTGCAGAAATGAATGTTTTGGTTGCATTAAAAATGCCAATCACAAGGGGATCTTAAGTGTTTTAACCACAACATCGTGGTTCTTGGTGATTGCCAAAAACTATCACTGGAGAGACTCTGAAGTAACAACTAAATAATCAAAAAAAGGATTGTTCATATATTATTATTCTTTATCAATATTGCCTTTGATTATATAATTTAGTTGGGAGGAAAGCCCCAAGTAGTGTCTTGGGTTTTGTGTCAGAAAGATTCAGGCCAACTTTTAATAAAAGTTCTGCAAACTTTCTGCAGTAGCCAAACCCTAAAAATGCTTGTAGACACGAGGAATGCACATATACTGAGTTCATGGATCCAGTCCCAGTGGAGGCAAGAGAACTGTATCTCCTTGAGATTATCATTTGGGAGTTTTAACTGTAGGTGGCAGCAGTTACCAAAATGAAAGGAAGGCTGAACTCTGCTAATGCATTTACTTTCAACTAATTTGTGTGGTGGTTTTGTTTTAAAAGCTTAAGTTATAAGCTTTATTAAATTAATTCAATATGACTTTGTTATGTGGCAGGAGTGGAAGTGATTCTTTTGTAGTTTAGTGTTTAGAAGGAGGAAGAGTTCTGAGGCTTGAAACTTTAAATGTGACTTTAAATTCGTACACAATTACCTTATCTTATGCTGTGCACTGACAAGAATAGATAGCTGAAATTACTTTTAAAAACTTGATGAGTATTCCTATTTGTTTTAATCAACAGCAAATAAGATTTTGATGTTAATAAAATAGATTTCCTGCGAAGGGTTGCTAATCTTACTGCTTAAAGTGCTGGGTAGATGTTATCAGTTATTCCTTTCTGCTTTGCAGCACATCTGCCAGCAGCATCCTAAATCTCATTTGCCTTTCTTCTGATAGTTCATTTGTACTTCATGCCAGTTGAGACTTATGAATTAAAATATTGCTGAGTTGCTCATTAAAATCAATAAAAATTGTATCCCTTTTGACCTGCCAAATTAAATTTAGGCAGTATTTGTGCAATTCTGTAGTCAAGGTGAAAAACCTCAGTCTCTGCTGCACTGGTGTGACTGGAAAACATTAAGATGGTTTGGAGGTAAGGGATGGAGTCTTAGCTGG
Source organism: Acrocephalus scirpaceus scirpaceus (assembly GCA_910950805.1). NCBI lineage: Eukaryota > Metazoa > Chordata > Aves > Passeriformes > Sylviidae > Acrocephalus > Acrocephalus scirpaceus. The sequence continues at coordinate 60,982,907 of OU383777.1, forward strand.
GCCCAGATGCTTCCCTTAGGGGAAGACATTAGAAAATACAGTGCTACAATAAATATTGTTAATGTTCTACTGATACTCCTGGGCTGATCATTCAGTGTAGCATTGGACATTTCTCTGGTAACTGTGGTTTTTTCCAGTGTATCATCTTTAAGGTTGGCCTACAGAGATCTTGATATTAAAGCAAGAGAAGAAACCTTAAACCTCTCTGGTAAGAAGAAAACGGAACTGGAGAGGCTTGGCATGGGACTGGGCAGCAACAGGAGGTATGTGATGTTCTGGAAACTGTATTTGAAATACTCTGTGGTTTTATGCACTTATCCCGTATTTTACTCAGGAAATGAAAAAATGGACTAGAGCATGTTATGGAAACTTGAGCAATATCAGCAAAAAATCATGTCCTTCTCAAGGGCAAGCTTCTGATAGAGTTCTAACCTGCCAGACAGAGGTCAACCTAGACTGTGTTTTCCAGCTGTCATAACGGGCTTTGTGTTTAGAAGTCCTGTCCTTACTTTAGAAGACAAGTATTCCAAGGGTTTCCTTTATTTTAATTCCTCTTTCCTTAAATGTTTGTATAGCTTGGGCTTTCTCTCAGCAAGCTTCAGAAACTAGATTTGGGCTTTGATTTCTTTTTTTTTCTTTTAGGGTGTGAGTTTTGTCATCTCTTTACATGCTTGTTTTCTTCCTGTCCCCAGTGGCATTTCTCACTCAGTCGCCTCAGATATGCAAACAATAGAGCAGGAAACACCTACAGTTGCCAAGTCAAAGAAGAAGTACATGGATGATGTGGAAGACTCTTACTTCTCTTCTAGCTCAAGGTATTCTGTAAGCTTTTGATTTTGCATGGGCCCAGAAGTATATGCAAGTCCCATAATAGTATGCACAGTATTTTTGAAAGCTGAGATGAAGGCAGTTTGAACCTGTGTACGCACCCAGAATGTTTTCAGGGGACATCTGAATCAGAAGAGTTGTGGAAAAGCTGACTGCCTCAGTGATAGATTTGTGAAGGAGGGGAGGTGGCTTTGTTGGGAAAGTGGTCTGAACTATGTGTTTGTAGATTTTTATCTTGTCCAGAGTCTAGTCTCTGCTTGCACAGACAGTTGCCATATAAACTTTTATTTGCTGTATTCCAAATCCAGGGAATTTTTTGTCAGAATGACTTGTGTTCATTCCTTTTGTCTTTCTTTTTCTCTCATGCTGTTGTCTTCAGCTTCAGTTTAAACAAGCATTGAAATCTGATACTAGATGTACTACAGTTGCATCATTCTCTGCATATCAAATGCAAAAACTTCAGTCTTTTTGAGGTATTTGTGCTGGGTGTGTTGTGTCTGCAGTCCTATTTCAAGAGACTTGTATGTAAAATGTAAAACATAAAATGTAAGTGAAAAATAATTGAAACATTTGTTATCAGAGGATGAATGCAATGCACACTATAAAATATTGCTCTTGGGAGAAGAAAAAGAAATTAAATTGTACAGGCAGTAATTGCAGTGAACCAGCTGTTTCTGGACTGAGAGATACAGACAGGTGTTGCTTTCATAAACTGCCTTTATTGGATCCATGCCACAGCAACACGAGAAATTTGTACCCAATTGTTTGTAGACAGGCAAATAAAAGCACAAAAGCTTTGTGTCACTATTTTGTAGTGCAATCACTGCAGCAGAAATACAAAATGTGGATCCAAGGAAAGTGGCAGCAGTCTTGTAAAATAAAACACAGCATTTCAGTGCTTGCCTTGTTTGTTCCCTGAAACGAACTGTTGTTACTGCTCTCAAATTATTCATCAGCCACCAGCAGGCAAAGGAGAAATTACCGAGGAGGCTTTTTAGTGTGTTCAGTGATTAGAGGATAGATTGTAACCTGGCTGTTCCCTGCTCTTGTTGTTCTGGTTCAAGCTGGGAGGATCTAATTGGAGTTGGTATACAAGTTCATTCTCTTTAAAGAAAGAACAGTCAGATTTGGATTTGTTAAGGGTATTATTATCCATTATTTCAACCTGTGACTTTGAAATAGAGGCAAATTACCTTTAACATCATCTTAGTATATGCCCAAATGCAAAATAATCATCCTGGATATTAGAATGCTGATGAGTGAATTAAGCAAGCTAAAGGTCTCAAGGTTTAGACATAAAATTGAAGCCTCTGAAAATCCTGAATTTTGATGTTTTGCTTTTGTTAGAGTTAATAAAATCTTTATTAATGTCACAATGTAAAAATTTGTTTTCTGTTAAATGCAGTTTTTCTTTCTCTCCCCCACCCCAAATACTGAAGAAGTATTTTGCAAAGCTACAAAAATCTGAGAGGGAAGCTTAGAGAAAATAAACACTTTACTCACATCAGCTCATGTAGCCACTATCCAGTGTCAAGGTTTTGGTGGCCATTTTGAGACTGGAAAGCTTCAAATCCATAAAAACACCTTGATTGTTTGTTATTATGGAATTTAGAAGATTGCTGTGGTTTCTTTTTGTCTGTCAGGAGAGAGGCTCCTGCTTTTTGTAGAAGTTCACTCCAGATGCGTCCCTCATATTTTCCATGCTCAGGGCTGAGACTTTGCTGCTGCAGGTGTCTCATTTCTCATAAACTGCAAAAACGAGTGGCCTGACCATTCATAGTGCAAACATGGAGAACTTTCTTTTTTAAGAATATTTCTTACAAAATGCAGGTGCAGACTTTAATATCCTATCTTGTTCTACTGAATGGTTCCATTCTACTATCCCCCTGTGGTTTTGATCATCTTTCTCCCCATCCTGGTCATAGCCAAACTGCAGGTAAATTTCTCAAAGCACAAAATCTTCATCTTTGGCATTTAGTAGGTTATAATGGTGTATTTTTTTCAAATACTTTCCATATATGCCTGAGATATGTGTAGGTAATCAAAAGGGGGAAAGATCAAATCATGTACCAGAACTGACAAACATGCTTCATTTTTTTTTCCTTTTCTTTATTTTGTGTTTTCCCCGTGGTTTTGATGTGCAAGAGAAGATTGTCTTATTAAATTCAGACTCACTTTCAAGAAATATGGTTTTAGCATTAAATTTTAATAAAATGTACAAAACTCACAAGTTCTTAATATTTGGATTTAAAAAATACAGAACCAGAAATAAAGGCTTTCCTGCCTGTTCTAAGCTGGTGGATTCAACTGTACAAAGCTTCTAAAGCAGTATTGTGAAATCCAGATTACTCACTGACAACTGTAATTTGAAAGCATACTTGCTAGTGAGTACTCACAGCAGTCATTATCTAACAACAAATAAATATATTCCCACTTTTCAATAAATAACAAAGTTCTGACTTTTCAACAGGTTGTTCTTTTTTTTATTCTAGGTACTATGATTCTTCAGATTTGAGGAGCAGCACTTTCTCGAAATGGGATGACAATTCAGATGCTTTTTGGAAGAAAGAAAATAATAGTAAAGACATTGATATATTGTTAACTTCAAAGAGCACAGGATTTTCAGACAGGTACACCAAGAAAACCAAACTGATTTTTGTCCAGAAAACCCAAGCTTTAATTTAATTTGAGTCCTGATCATAGTAGTGGGAATTTCTTCAGTCTGTAGAAGGAGAATTTGGCCAGAACTTCAATCAGCAGTCAAGGGATCTCCTGACTGAATTTCTTTCATAAGCTGAATTTCTTCCCTACTTTTTAAGCTCTGTCTGTTGTGCTCAGAGCTGTTCAGTGCATGTACTGGAGGTAATTCACAAACACTTTAGCAGAAGAGGAAGTAGACAAAAGATGTGGGGAGAAACTCAAATCTTTGCCTATTTTGAGTGCATACCTGCTTTGTTTATTGTGTGATGAATCAAAGGAAACCTTGCTAATAAGTCAATGAAAATTTGGGGTGCTCAGTTCTGAGGATGAAGGTATTGGAGACACAAGCAACAGGTCTGATTGTGATGATAAAAAATACATTTTCTCTATGAAAACAGTATTTTTATCTTTGTAACCAAGTTGAAAATGTAAGAATGGGGAAGGGGTTATGTGCTTGTTGGTGTTTTCTGTCTCTCTTCTTTCTACTTTAAATCATATTTTTCATTTATTTGTACAGTACGGTTTGTGCACTTCAGTGCTTCTCATTAGATTCCTTTCATTCTGCCACGATGTGAATGAGGTTTCTCTCCCTGAAGATAAAAAAGTTTATTTACCTTCCAGGCCTGCATCTCGGCGTAAGCCTGAATATGAACCTTCTGCAAACACAGACGAGGCACAGAAAAAATTTGGCAATGTCAAAGCCATTTCATCAGACATGTACTTTGGAAGGCAAGATCAGGCCGATGTAAGTAGGAAACAGTGATAAGTATTTTTAAACGTTAAAATATTCCTTGACTACAAAAATAGTATTCTTGTGAGTAAGAGAGAAGGCAATAAATAGTTAAAATTAGTAGAATTAATGAGCTTATAGAATTGATTATTTGTTTGACAGAAATATACAGATTTCTGATCACTTAAAATTTAATTTTAAGGAATTGCAGTTGCACATAGGACTGTACCTCCATCATACTTCTTTCTTGATAGAAGTGGTAGACTGTGTTTCAGCACTCCTGATTTTTGATAGAATCAGGCTCAATTTGTTCTAAATACCCAAATTGCCAAGAAACCACTGCTGAAACATCTTCCTGGTGTGTATTTGTTACATGAAAGCATCATTAATGTTGTAAAGCTAACCAGGTAAATAAATTGTTCGGTGAATTGCGTGGAGTTGAATTAGTCTAGGAAAAAAGAGATCACTATTGTGCTACATTTTAGAGGCAGGATACAGATTTTTAATCAACAACTAACAATGTAAATGCTAATTAAAAATATAGTTACTGTTTGCAGGGAACTTGGAAGAAGTTGACTTAAAAGTGTCGCGTGGTTGGAAGGGTTAGCAGGATGTTAACTGCAGTGCTTTTGCCTCCATTTCACATTTTTTAGTTGTTGTTTTTAATGGTTGCATAGTTTTTCAGCAATTGTAGGGTCATTAACAGTAAGTGGGACCCTCAGGGTTGCAATGATAAATGTCACTCTTGGGTAACTCAGAAATGAGATGGTGGCAAACTAAGTGTAAGTGATGTGAAAACTGAAATGGGCACAACTTTCAGTATGGTCCACTTCAGTTCTAAATGTCTGTAGTCTCTCAGATTATCTGACGTGACCTCAAAAGGTGGCAGCAAGCTGATAAAATCCTTTTTATTCTCAAATTGTTTTCAGTATGAAGCAAGGGCTCGGCTAGAAAGGCTTTCTGGAAGCACATCCATAAGTTCAGCTGACTTGTTTGAAGACCAGAGAAGACAACCAACAGGTACACATCAGAGTGAGAAACTGGAGCATGTGGGGAATGCAGGCCCTGACTCTGCTTCTAATCCCAATCTTCTCTGTGTTCTGCAAGCAAAATGCTAATAGCTCAAACAGGCATGGCAAGTGTAGTCATTCTTTAAAAATTAACCCCTTAAATTTCAAGTTCTCTATTTTTGATTCTGTAAATTCAATATTTTATACTGGGGCCTGTGTTGCAAATATCAGACTGTTTAGTAAATAACACTTATCAAATGAAAACTGTAATATTTTCTAGTGAGGTAACACCTAAATGGACTCTAGGGTAGTTTTTTTGATCAGTTACCATTAGTAGCTCATTAGCTGTCATAAAAATACTGGATCTAGGAAAAACCATTAATAAAACATCAGTGAACTTGAAGTTCCCATGTAATCTCTTGCATGGCATATCCATTCAATGAGATATTTCTTCTACCTCTGGCCTTGCAAAATTATTATGGAAGATCTTCACTTGGATTGTCTGTTTCAAAGATTTGTTGGAATATCTCACATTGAGATGTAGAGAGTGTAGTTCATCAAATCAGAAAGGGAGAAAGATTAGATTGAGTGAAAAGAAACTCCTTAGGCTATTGAAAATGTCTCATGTTTTCTTTCCAACACTTCTTGGATTGTGCATGTGCAATGGAAAAAGTGGCAAATACTGGGACCTTCTATAGGCTTAATCAGTTGAGTTTCATTCCTTAACTTTTGAAAAAATTGGAAAAAGAAGAGTTACTGAAGAACTTGAAATCTGTGAAATTACTCAGATAGGCTGGAAAAGCAAACAGTGTGCAGCATCTGATTTTACTTTGGAAAAGTAGGAGGGAAAAACCCCAAAACATGTGACTGTTTCATTTTGATCCACTGAAAGCAAATTTGAATACACTGACTAGCAGAGAAATAACTCCTGTTACTGGTTGCTTAAATACAACCAGGATTTAGGAATTTGAAATGTGAAAAAAAAAAAAGGAGGGAAGAAGATACCAAGCAGAAGTCACAGTAGGTTGCTTTAGCCACTTGGAAGAGCATTTGCAATAGTGTCATAAATTCACACTATATCAAATGTACAGAAATTTCCTTTCCTGAATGTCTCTGCTACACCCTTCACCCCAAAAACTGAGGGGTGGCCCTTCTTGGAGAAATGGTGCTGCACTGACAGTTTGTCTGGTGTGGAATTAATGCCCAGACTATCAAAAGTTCCATAAAATAAACGTAATCAGGACACTGTCAACAAAAACACCACTGTAGTTCTGGAGTCCTTGCCAAGATAAAACATCCTTTCCATCTAGGGTTGTTTTTGTGAACACTGCTGAGATGTCTGGGTAGAGCAGTGTGGGGCTCCTAGCTTTTGTACAGAATGCTGTAGGAAGATTTTTAACCAAAGAGGGGGTGCTACAAGAAAAAGCCTTTCTGCATTATTTGAAAGCTGATGCTTATGAAAGTCAAGTGGCTGACTTGGAACATGCTGATTTGGAAGGAAACCAGAAGAAAAGAAGTTGCTTTCCTGCCTTGTTTGCAAGAACTGTTTTAGACCAACCAAACTTCACCAGCAAATGATGAGGGAATTCTTGTGGCTGAGAAGTGGTTAGAGCTTCTCCAGGTTATGTCTGCAGATTTTATTTCTGACTGATTTTAGTAACAAAAATGCCTGAAGCATTTGATGAGTGGAACAGATTGCAAGGAAGTGCAAATTATAGCGCAGAAGTAGGGCTGTCTGAGGGGAATCTTGAAGATCATTTATAAAGAGGATCTATAATATCTATAAACCCATGCTGGGTTGAAGGATTGGAGTGGGAAGTTCTCTGAATGTGACAAGGCATCTGTGCTACAAACCAGCCTCTTATCTTAGGTAAAACAAATTATCTCCAGGATTGTCTGTCTCTGTCTGTCTCTCACCTTCAAGGAGGCAGGTGCCTTGAACTTCCCAGGACAGAGGAGCTACAAGTTCCCTCTCTTTATCTCTCTCTCTCTCCTCCACCCCTTTTCGAAAGACTAAAAGGAGTCTCCACTTGGAAGATGGTCTGGTTTGGGATGGTTACTCCCTGCAGCCCCATTTATTCCCGAGATTTTTGGGGTGACCTCATTGTGGCCTTCCAGGGCCTGAGGGGAGCCTACAGGAAAGATGGAGAGAGACTCTTGACAAGGGCTCCGGGGTGACAGGACAAGGGGGAATGGCTCCAAAGTGACAGAGAGGAGGTTTAGATTGGATGTGAGGCAGAAATTCTTCCCTGTGAGGGTGGGGAGGCCCTGGCACAGGTTGCCCAGAGAAGCTTTAGCAGCTCCATCCCTGGAAGTGTCCAAGGCCAGGTTGGAGAGGGCTTGGAAGAATCTGGGATAGTGGAAGGTGTCCCTGCCCGTGGCAGGGGGTTGGAATGAGATGATATTTGAGGTTCTTTTCAACCCAGGTCATTTTGTGATTGACTCTGTGATCACAGTGCTGTGATTCTGGTTTACTTGGATTTGTGCCTTTGACAGTATCCCATATTTGATATTAAGGCATGCCAGTAATTATTTTCACCAATGAGTGGGTGATGGTACTTGTTAGCATGTCAATACTTAGCATGTATTTGATTCTGTAAAGTTTAGAGTGCAATTAGAGTAGTTAGTTAATTATCTTTGATTCTGTTACCTTTAGTCCTACACTTTCTATAATAACAGCAAAGCTAATTCTGTCCAAAATATATTCATTTTAAGGAAGGCTGGATTGCCAGCATTGTTCTGGAGTTTTAAAACCTAATTTATTTACATTTACTGTAATTTCTGTGGATTTTTCCAAGCCTCAGATGTAGTAATGCAAAATATACACGTTTATACAGCATGGAAATCACCCCTCTGCATGCACGCAGATAGGGTTCATCACTTCAGCCACCTCTGAAGTGCATTCATCTTTAAATTGCAAGGGGATAACAGCTGTTGAGGATACGAAACAACATTGTCACAGACTGGAATTACAGAATAAGTCATCTACTATCCAAACATGAATTGCTTAGCTAGGAATACAGAATGTAGAGGATGACACTCTTGGGTGGAGTTATGAAAACCTGGAAACAAAGGAAGATGCATTTGAGACATTGAGATCTCTGTCTAGTGCTCCTAGTCATACATTGTACTTCAGGGAGAAAAGAAAAAAAGGTTGATTGTAATACAAAATTCTGTTTCCTCCATGTGTGTGTTTCCTTTTAGGAAGCTACAATATTACGAATGTCTTGCCTTCGGCTCCTGATATAGCTCAGTTTAAACAAGGAGTGAAATCCGTGGCTGGAAAACTTTCTGTCCTTGCTAATGGAGTCATGACATCTATACAGGTGAGTAAAAATGTCCCAATCTATTAGCCATCAGTTGAAGTCTTTCTATAGGAATTTAGTACCATGGATTCTGATACTAAATTATCTTAAGGGAGAAAAGATTTAATTTGGTTTTGAGCTCTGTAGACCTCTCAAAGTAGACGGTAAATCTTTATAATTAAAAAAACAAATCTGTATCTGCTAGCTCACCTTCACTAGGATATCTTTTTTCTTACAATTAAAATAAAAAATCCCATCATGGAAGTTATTGGTTATCACTCTGTTTTTAAACTCATTACAGTTCCTAACTCAGAATGGAATAGTTTGGTTGGAAGGGATCTGCAGTGATCATCCAGACCAGCTCTTGTGTTGGCTCTTTAGTTGACCTTTGGTCTATGTTTTTGCATGAAATAATCCATCCTGGCCTCAGTGTCCAGCATGTTTTGTGCTCTAGTCACTCGGCAATTCCTGTTTGAGGTCATTGGGAGCTCTCAGGTGTTTAAAAATCAGGCTGATTATCCTGGAATTCAACCCTAAACTCCAGTTCTTGGAAGCACTGGTCAATTTTTTGGAAGCCTTGAAGAATTCAGCTGGTGTTTATTGCACAAATGGAAGTAAAAATGATTTATTTCCATGGAAAACCCACTTAAATTGATTTGTTATTTGTTTCTGCTTCTAGGATCGATACGGTTCCTAACTGAAGCTAAAAAAGGATTCTTCTTCGGGCACACAAGTAATCACTGCTGATTCAAATGAAGGTTGCCTTAAGACTGATGATGTTTTTACCTGTTTCTTAGTGCAGATTTCTGACTCAGCCTTTTCTTAGTGCTCTTTCATCTTAACAGAGCAGAAATCTTGCAGCAACTTGTTACATTGCATATATTTTTTTTTCTTCCTTTCTAGTCTTTATTTCTTAACAACTTTATTGTTAGATAAGCCGGGAGCTTTATTTTATTACTGGCTCTGTCTGTGAGGCAGGAAGGAGAAAGGAGGTGGTGGTGTTTAGTAGACTGTAGCAAAATATACATTTACATTAAACCTGTGCTTGCCAGGAAGTAGAAGCTCTTGGAGTCATAAATGGATGTGCATTAAAATGGTGGGGAATTAGTGGTTTAAAACAGTATTCCAGCTAGAAGGTTCTGTGCTTAGATGTGAAGTGTGGAGAAGTCAAAACGTGGTAATAAATGAATAGTGGATTTCACCTTGTTGTGGGAACAGTCTATTTATTCCTAGTTTTGAGAGTTACAAAAAATATTGCAATATAGAATCCTTAAGTGCTTTTAAAAATTCTGTATTGTGTAAAAATTAAAAAAACTTGAAATATACTAAGGGCCTAATAGAGTAGTTAATTAAATACTTAAATTGTTAAAATGTTTAGCACAATCTTAGATTTTTGATAAATTATCAATTGTTGAATAAGGAAATAGTGGGGCTGTGTTTTAGACAGTCTAGAATTTATTGCTGATGACATCCTGCATAAAAATTATTACTACCTTAAAGAAAAACCTTTAAAACCAAGAATGAATTCAAGTTAATTCTGTTCTGTAATTTTCTTAATTCAAATTTGTAAACTGCTGATATCTAATAAAAACAATTGATACAAACTCAGTTTTGAATTCAATTTCTGTGTGTGGTCATCAGTATCCAGCTTTCCAAACACTGTTACCTGTATTTTGTCTATATAGTGGTCTGGTAAAATTAGCCTTTAGTTTCAGGTAGTCAAACTTGCTTTCTTATTAAATTGTTGTAGTGATTTAGAAATCTAAACAAGTTAGGGTAGAAAATAAACTACTGAACTGAGATACTGTGTTAAATACAGTTAACAGAGTAGCTGTATTTGGGATTTAATTTCTACCTGCCTTGTATTTAATTACCACTTCTGATAACCTGTTCTTGTGGCTGTTTGGTTTAGATTTATTGATTAAATTTATTCATCAAAAAGTTTCTTTGTTTTTTAAGAGAGTTCCAAGGTGAGCATTTATTCTGCCTAATGGTACAGCTTTGCAATAAAAGATTTGCTTTCCTACCTCCTTTCCCAGCCTATGGAGATGGTTTTGATAATGTGACAAAAAATGCAGGGCATGCTTTGGTTTTCCCTAATTACAGGTAGCAGTTTTTGGCTTTCAAATCATTCTTCATTTGAGTGTACACATGAATTTATTACAAATAAGCAGTGATTAAGATCAATTTTTTGGAGTTGTGATACACAAAATAGCATCCAAACTTGTAGAAGAGATGCTCCTCCAGTGTCTGGACTGCATATTCAGACATCTGAGGATGGATGCAGATGGCTATATTAGGACAGGGGAGGGTAAGGAGGTGTAGTTCTGTCCCCTCTCATGGTTCCTCATTTGTAACAATTTGTGACATCAGCTACACTGCAGTAATCATGTCCTGGTTTTATGCATTGTTGCAAACCACTCCTAGATGGAAAAATACAAATATATATAGATATATAAATGCTTTTGTGACAAGCTTCTAAGGGAGACTTTGCATTGGTCACCAATTATGTTTTGTTGCAGCTCTTCATCCCTTAATTCCCTCTTACCACCATTCCACATCATCCTTTCCCCAAAAACAGCAGCAGCAACTCTGAACCATGCAAGTTAAGCATCCCTCTTAAAATCTTGTAAGGACACCACATGGAAGGGACGGGGAAAGAGGGTTATTTAATACTTTCTACTTCAGGGAGTTTAGTTTTGATGGTTAAATTGAAAGGGCTAAAAAAAATTTAGACATCAGAATTAGGATTAATTCTGGGTCCTGTTCTCTCCTTCCCCAGGTAAGTGAACAGAATCTTGTTGTGCTTTTGCTTTAATGCTGTCACTCTAGTCTGCTTTACATCAGTTTGTCCCACTGCTGGGAGAGGTAATTCCAGAGCCATTCAGGATATTTTTTACAAGGATTTTGCAGCTCAAGAATGAGCTGAGTGGCTCCCCAGCACAGCAGACTATATGTGCTGGTGTAGTTGCCTGTACTTCCACACTGCTGCTGTCCTGCTTGAGCCAGAGGAGTCCAGCTATTGTTGTGAATCGGGGCTGAAGCTGAAGGCCACCTTCAGCAGGCTGTGCTTCTACAGAGGTCAGGACTTTTTGCATATTCGTGCATATGAGACTGGATTCTCTCTATGAGTAATGGTGAAGCAGACCTGGAAGGGGGACAAAGCAGAAAAGTTGAGGCCATTCTTTGTTCTGCTGCTCACAATTTCACAGACACTCAGTGGCACTGCCTTTGTCTCCCTGCAAGATCAGCTGTAACTGTCAGTGATCACTTTTATTCTCTCTATATAAAAGATGTCCAGAGAAGGGAATAGAGCTGGGGAGGGGACTGGAGTATTCAGAGGAGTGGCTGGGGGGGCTCAGCCTGGAGAAAAGAAGGCTCGGGGGGACCTTCTGGCTCTGCACAACTCCCTGACAGGAGCAGGGCAGCCAGGGGAAATCTGGCTCTGCTCCCAAGGAATAAGGGACTGGACAAGGGGAAATGGTTTCAAGCTGTGCCAGGAGAGGCTCAGATTCAACAGCAGGAAGTTTTTCAGAAAGGCTGATTGGGTATCAGGTGGTGGAGTCCCCATCCCCGGAAGTGTTTAAAGAAAGGCTGGATGTGGCAGTGCCTGGTTGATAAAGTGTATTTGGTCACAGGCTGGACTCAGTGATCTCAGAGGACTTCCCAGCCTGAATGATTCTGTGACTCTGTAATGAAAGGGTTTGTGCTCTGGCAGTCATTTGCAGCCTTCCTGGCACCTCACCCAGCCACCCCAGGCTCGTGTGCCCCCAACCCCTGGCTTTGGGCATTTTGTCACAGCAAGAAGACAGATCATGGCTGGAAACCCCAGACAGGGCATCAAGGCAGGGAAGGACTGATGGCTCACCAGCCTGGCCTGGGAAACACAGACTGGGGATTAGAGAGCCTCCAGACTTGAACTGGCTCCTGCCAGAAGTTGCTGGAGGGGTGACCAAGCAAAAACCTGAGAGGGGCATGGATGGGCAGGATCAAGGGGGGAGCATCAGCCTGCTGAACTGAACCCTCACCTCTGGGAGCAGAAACAGCTTCATGGTGAGAAACCAGCTTCCACAAACTTGCCTGCTCATCCTCTTCACAGGCTCTTTGTCATCCCTAGCAGGACAGTATTAACTAAGTTCTTTCTCCCCCAGAAATTTGGCTTTCTTTGTCCTGTTTGCTCACTTGGCCTTCTCCTTATTTCCTGTGGAGTTACCTGTGCTCGTGTCTCAGCAATCCCTTTTCCCAGTTAGGAGACACTGGTTTTTGTAGCCTCTGACCTTGTGCTCTCAGCACTTGCATCATCACCCACCCTTCTCTGCCTTGTTTCCTTCCCTTCAAGTGCCATTTGCCTTGCAGTTATTTTTAGCATGATGAAGCCAACTTTCAGGGTTTTCTCCCCTTCCTTAATGACATTAATACCACTTACTAATGCCAGTTGCACTTCTGTGCTCAGTTTCTCTTCATTCTCCAGGACCTGACAGACAAATTCAAGAGGTTTGGGATCAACACCTCAGGTCAGTGTTTGAGGTCCCCAGTCTGCAGGGTTCAAGTAAAACGTGCTTGTTTGAAACAAGGGGTGAGGGGCCAGGGAGGCAGGAGCACACACCCCCAAGGATGGGGAAAATGGGGAATGGGCAGAAATGTCAAGTAAGGCATTGCTGAAGTGTATAATTCATAGGTAGCTGTGTAACTGAGTTTTAACTGCTGCTCTGATCCAATTTGGTTGATAGAGGAGCTGATGCAGCAAATCAACAGCAAGTGGCTTTTGCCTTGTCTCAGACATCGCTCTCTCTGGCGTGTTTTCCTAAGTTTTCTAAGCATCCATGGAAATACAGCTTAATACTTTTACCTCTCCTCTCAGTGGAAGCTGTGACAGTCCAGCTTTTGCAGGATCTGGCAGCAGGATGAGGATCTCTCCTGGGTTGCAGGGGGTTCCTGCAGTCGGGGAGGTGGGTGCCCAGCAGCAGCAAAGGCAGCAGCTCGCCTTTGCCAGGCTGAGCAAGTGGGCTGGGGTTTAACACACTCAGCCTAGGAGGAGATTTTTTTCCTTCAAATCAGAGACCTCTCAGGTGAAGGACATCTTACATGCACTTAAGTGAAAACTAAACAGACTGATCAAAAACACCAGGAAGAAATTGTCTCTTCTCTGACTCTTTTATTTCCCACAGTTTTTTGGCATCCACAAAATTTTTTTATACATCAAGTGCTCACTTTGTGTTGGAAAAAGTTTCTGAATTAGGTGGGGTTTGGGGTTTTTTGTTGTTCTGTTTTTCCTTATTTCTCTCTCTCACTGTGTGCACAGGATGGATTACAGCCCATTTCCCAAATTGCTTCCTCCTTCACTGGTATAGGAGAGATGCCTTCCCTAGGGATGAAGGGGGGACCAGAGCCATTGATAAAAGATGTCCAGAATGAGCTCAGAAATTCAGACGAGGAATGCAAGGAAGCTACACCAAAAAAGCATCCAGTAAAGTATCTTTAGGGAGATAGCTGCTCACATGAGGGTATTCATGTTATGCAAAATCCAAGTTTTCACTAAAAAACAGTTAAACCCCAAATCTCATGGTCATAGTTGAGAAAATAATTTAAAATGAATGTAACTAGGAATTATTCTGCTTGACCCTCTACAAAACCTGCAGCAGCAAGGTTCATGTCCTGATCCCCCCACAGCCCTTCCCACTGTTCCAGTGGTGCATTGGTCCCTCCTCTGTGATGGCCACAGCCAGGAGACCTGCACAGAGGGGTCCCAGAAGAAAAGTGAGGTGAGTTCTGGTGATCAACCACTCATGCAGCAGGTGCCTGGTTGCCTTAATTTTTGCCTTAATTTCCCTCAGCATGACAGCCAAATGTGGGGTGATCTAAAGCTTCTTCCTCATCTCCCTGGCACAAGGCTCTCCAGGTAAGATGAAACAAGCTTTGGCCCTCTGGCCCCCACCACAGGAACACAGCCACTGTGATTTGTCCTGAGAGAAGAAGGGTGTCCTGGAAAGAAGGTCCATCAGTGGCTCAGGGTGTGATTTTTGGCAGGACCCACTCACCCTCTCCAGCCATGGAGCACTGTGTCCCCAGGTGGGTGACAGCCCCACCAAGGGAGCAATTCCAGGCAAAAGATGGTGGCACAGGCACAGCAGCACATGGGGAAGCTGTGCCTGAGCCTGGGTGCCTGGAGGGGAAGGATCCCTGAATCCAGGGGTCAGATCCCACCACATCCACAGAGACACCCACCCTGGGGACCAAGTGCTGTGGCTTGGACTGCTGGGAGGGGCAGGAGGCTCCTGGGGGCCGTTCCTGCTCCAAAACCTGTCAGCTACAGGCAGGAGCTGCTGAGGTGGGGTTTTTCAGGAATGTGCTTGGGAAAGGTCATAGGCTTGCAAGTCTGCTGAGATGAGTAAACAGCACTGGCTCACTATTTTAATTTTGGCTTTGGAGGTGACTTTGAGGTTTTAAAGTACTTCTGCAAAGCTTTATGTCACAGCTACAGCATTCTGCTTCCTTCCCTCAATATGTGAAGCTGCTGGGACTTTGTATAGGAAGCACACGTGATACATGGCTAAGGAGAGGAGCAAAACTCAGTGGGACTCATTTCATAAAGCAGCAGCTTTGCCCAAACCTGGCAGAAGGAAATACCTGTCCCCTGAATGGGTGGAACAGTGGAATGCCAGAACGGTTTGGACTGGAAGGACCTTAAAAGCTCATCTTGCTCCACCCCCTGCCATGGGCAAGGACACCTTCCACTATCCCAGCTTGCTCCAAGCCCCTCCAGCCTGGCCTTGGACACTGGGGCAGCCACAGCTTCTCTGGGCAACCTGTGCCAGCGCCTCAGCACCCTCAGAGGGAAATTTTCCTTTCTAATATCCAACATTAACTTTTTCCTTCAAAACAAGGTGAATCTGAAAACTTCTTTGCTAGATTTTTGTGTTCTGTCAAAAAACCCCCAAACAATCCAAAAATACCAACATGGTCCTTTTTCCCCCTCCCTCCCTGCAATGTGGCATGAATGCCAATGATTGGAAGAAGCTGGATTTCACACAATGGAGACTGTGGCTTATGCACCAGGAGAAGGAGCTGCTGAACATTAGGAGGGTGGGTCGGGGCGGGTGGTGGGTTACGGGGTCCTCCTCCTTAGGAGGGAGGTCCGGGGGTGGGGCTTGTAGGGAGGACCCCCTCCGTTCATTTGTCTGGGGATTCATGATGTCTGTACAAATTGCAGAGTGACGTGGCCCCCTCAGCTTCCCCCAACCCCACCCGCCCCTCCCTCCCCCAGGCCCCGCTCTGGAGGAGCGGCTCCCCGGGGGGACCGGGGCAGACCCTGTCCCCCTCCGCCCCGCCCCCTCCCCCGGACGGGTCCGCCCTGATCCCGCCAAGGGACGCTCTCCTCCGGAGGGAGCTCTCCCTTACTCAGGCACAGCCTCCCCCCGAGCACCAAGGGGCAAACGGCTCCAGAGGCGATTCCCGGAGTTTAAATCCCCTCGGCCCCGCCCCGCGCAGCCGCTCTGGGGCCCCGCGCACCTGCGCGGCCCCGCCCCTCACACCTCTGCCGGCCCCGCCCCTCACACCTCTGCCGGCCCCGCCCCTCACACCTCTGCCGGCCCCGCCCCGCCCATAAATCCCGGCGGATCCGCGCCGCTCCGCCTGGGGCAGTGGATGCTCATCCCGGGGGGCGGCGGGACCGTCGCTCGGAGCGCTCTGCGGAGCCCGAGGCGCTGACGTGGGGCCGGCACCGGGCCCAGGAATTCGGGTCGGGTCCTGCCGGTGTCTGCCGGGGGTCCCGGGCGGAGCCGCTTCTTCTCGGCGGCGGGGTGCGGGATGGAGGCTGGGATGGGGACCGGGATGGGGACCGGGCCGGCCGGGGCGGAGGAGCCGCTCCGGGACGGGCTCTGGGCTCGGGACTCGGCACTGCCGCTCTCGGTCCTGCTTCGGCGGGGCGGGGCTGGGGTCCCGCTGTGGCCGCGGGGAGCCGGGGCTGTGCCGGTGCCGGGCGGAGGGCGGCGGTGCCCCGCAGCAGGCGCTGGATCGCGGCTGGAAGCGGGCGGGGCGCGGGCCCGCCCGTGCCCGCCCCGGGCCCGCCCCGACGCCGCCGCTCCCTCAGCGCCGCCCGCGGCCCCGCCCCTGGGGCGCCCCCTGGCGGACACGGAGCGGCGCCGCTCCCTCAGCGCCCCCGCCGGGCGGGCCCGGCCCCGCAGCCCCCGCAGCGCGCTCCGCTCCGGGCCGGGCCTCGCCGCCGGGCGTGGGGAGCGCCCCGGCCCGGCACCCCCGAGGGCACCGCACCCCCGGGCACAGCAGCGACCGCCTCCCGCCCCCGGGGGCTCCCGCGGAACGAGCGGGGCTGGATCGCCGCGGGCGGGAGGAGCCGCTCCGGGCCGGGCGCTGGGGCCGAGTCCGGCGCTGCCGCTCCTGCTCCGGCTGCGCCCGGTGTGGGACCGGGGCTCGGTCCCGCTCCAGCCTCATCCGACACCTGCTGGGTGAGACTTGATGCTGTCCCTCCTCTCCCCACTTCCCCTGTGGCTCGCACTCTCCAATGGAAAAACCTGTGAGTTAAAAGGCAGTGAAAACTGTTTACTCTTTATTTCCAGAGCACAGGAGATTCTGAGTTGCAAAGAGCCACGAGGATCATCAGGTCAAACGGTGATAAGTGATTGGCCCATGTGGGGATTGAATTCAGAACCTTGGCCTTCTGAGCACCCTGCTCCAAGCACCTGAGCCAATCTCGGGGTCATGAAGAAGGTCCTGCCTGGGATGGGAATGGCTGCTACCAGCAAGGGAATTCCTGTGCAATGCATCCCTTCTTTTCCTGCTAATACTCACACACCAGCCCTTAGAAAGGCTCTAGAGCAGAACTGGCTGGCACCTGACACGACAGCACAAAACTCTTTTAAAAGCCTGGCTTCCTGCCCTTTGCAGAATTTACCCAACAGCTCTAAAGGTGCTCATTCCGTGTCCTTTTCCAGGGAGAAATGAGCAGGACAAGTCCTGAGGGTTCATTTGGTCCATGGCCAAAGTTCTTCTGCAGAGTGTCAGGGCTGGTCCCGCCTGCAGAGGGGCGTTTCCTGCAGGTGAGTGTTCCCAGCCCAAAATCACGGCAGGTGCTGAGGCTGGGGCCACTTTCCTGGCCCAGAGCCCTGGGTGGCTCCTGCTCACTGCCAGGAATGTTCCTTGGTGCTTCCTCCACGTGCCCCAGCTGGCTGGGAATGCGGGGTGGGAGGAGGCCGGGAGCCCCAGAAAGGGAAGCAGCGCCTCTTGTCCTCGGTATGTGCAGGGGAGGAGCTGTGCCTGCAGTGTCCTGCCCGTGGCACGCAGGGTGCCAAACACACATCCCGGGAAGGGCCACTGGGATTCCTGGGCAGCGCTCAGATGGACACGGATAAAGGGCTGCCTGCAGCTCCTCAGCCAGGGGCTGCTCTGAGCAGGCACCTGGAGATGCTTCAGCCTGGACAGACCCCACCCACACCCCAAAATTACCCCAAGGAACAGCTGGCATTGCCTGGGAGTGTCGGCAGGGTGCGTTTGTGGAGGGGCTCAGACAGCAATTCCCGGTGCCGACCTCCTGGAGCTCCCGCTCACCCTCAGGTGTGTCCCAGCCACCCCAAATCCCTTCCCTTGCAGCCTGGGGAAAGATGGAATCATCCATCAGCAGTGTTAACGCCAAGGGAATCTTCTCTCACAGAAATTAAACCCCAAGCAACAGCCCTCAGAGATGGCTTAAAACAAAAGGTTGGAGTCAGATGAAGTTTTGTTTGGATTAAGTTTGGAGTTTTTCAGGGAGCCAGCTGGAACTGCAGAACTGATGGAAAGCTTTCACAGATGGGTCCCACTGAAGGTGTGCTGAAAGCAGGGATGTGCATCCCTTTCCTCAGGGAAAAGAATTTCCAGAGGGCACTCCTGAGGCTCTGAAATGAACTCAGCTCCTGCAGGGAGAGATGTCCTCCCCTGGGCACAGGAGCTGCCTCAGCACGGGCCGGGAGAGTGTCCGGCCACCACGCCTGACCTCAGGGAGGGAGAAATCGGCTGAATTCCAGGGAACTCTGTCACGTGTCCCCCAGGCACATCGGTGGGGCTGGGGGATGAGAGGTATAAATAGCAAATTCTATGGAATATAAACCTGTCTTTGTCCTGATGCCACTAAGCTTCCCTGGAACCTCTGCTGGTTCCTGACACGGCTGGTGTTTAAGTGGCAGCTCTGCAATGGAATATCCATGCCCCACGAGGCAGTGTCAGGTTATTCCAGCAGGAATTCAGCAGGGAATTTAGGACTATGGGTATAATTCATCTGAGCTAGCAAAGCTGATACTGAACCCCAAATCTGGGCACCACACAGAGAACAATCTTTGTGCTGCCCTGTCAGCTAAAGCCCCCGGGCTGGGAAGTCTCAGCAGCCAAATGTATGGAATGATCTAAATCCCAGCACCCAACATCCCCCGGAGGGACAATCCAAGTCCCAGGGCGGGAGTGCTTGTGTCCTTTCCCTGCTGCTGGCGGGACAAATTCCCTGGCTGGGCGGGAGCTGAGAGCAGGAGGGGCGGGAGAGCGGATCGGCTGCCCAGGAAGCGCCGGGAGATGAGGCTGCTGGAATCTCATCTGAATGCACATGAAACATTCTTTCCCTGCAGAAGACAGCAGCCAAAGCAGATCCCTCCTGGCCAGGCTGGTGGGCAGCAGCTGGATCTGCTCTGGGGGAAAACACCCTGCCCCTGCCAGGAGCTCTGACTCTGCTTTTCCTCCCAGCTTCTGAGCAGTGTCAGGGCCACTGTGAGGGAGTTCAAATCCAAATAAACCCCACAGCCAGAGAGTGAATAATCCCAACAGAGAAAGGCAGTGTTGTCATAAAAAGCTTAGAGATCTGTTAAAAAGGCTATGACAACACTGTAATGGGATTCCCAGGAACCTTCTTGGTGCTCTTGGTTCCATTTTTATGTATTTTTAGTCCCTCAATGGGCAGCTTGTAGAATTTATCCTGGGATTTGGAACTTGAGCAGGGTTGGCTTTGGACTGACCTTCACCTCTTGTCCCACTTTGTGCAAAAACAACTTGGGCCAAGCTGGGTGAACTCATCACCTCAGCTTTTCCCTCCAAAATATCCCCTACCAATTTCCCTGCAGATGAACTCAGATTTTGCCCAAACTGTCACTCCTCACCTCCACTTGCCCTCACAGTGTCCATTCTGTTCCCCACAGGTGCCCTGGGGACACCAGGGAGGTCCCTTTGCCCACAGTGCCTTTCTCCTGCCCCTCTCCAGCTCAAGGCCACTCCTTTGCTCACTCTCTCTGCCCTTGTCCCACACGGGGCCTCTTCTCCCTTCCCTGCCAGCTGCTGCCAAGGAAGGAGGACACGGTGAGTTCTGAGTTCACCCCAAATCAGTCATTCCCTCACCTTGAGATGACCTTGTATTTTACCCCCACATTTTCCCTACCTGTGCACTGCTGATTTCCTCAGTTTACCTCCAAAATATTCATTTTTCCACCTGCAAGTTAACTCTGATTTTATGACCAAAATGTCCATTTTCTCCCCAATATATTACATAGATTTTTAACCAAAACCACCCAGGTTCTGTCTTATCCCCAAAATGCTCATTCTGTCCCATACACAATGTCAGATTTTTTCGCCAAAATACTTCTCACCCTTACACATTATCTCAGGTTTTGCCCCCAAATTCTCCTTCAAGGTCAACTACTGATCGTTTTACCTCAAAATGTTTCTTCTTTCACCTAGAGAGTACCTAAAGGTTTACCCCCAAATGTCCCTTTTCTGTCTATTACTGATTATCTCATTTTTCCCTTGAGATACTCATTCTCTGCCCTACAGATTATTTCCAAGTTTTACCCCCAAGATTTTCCCTACCTGTCCACTACTAGTTATCTCATGTTTACATCAAAATATTAATTCTCCATCCTGGAGAAAATATCACTTTCTACACCCAAAATTTTCATTATGTGTCCAAAAGTGATTACCTCAGTTTTCATTCTCCTCCCTGGGGATTATTTCTCATTTCCCCTCCATATTTTCCCTGTCTGTCCACTTCTGCTTCTCATTTTTTACAAGCAAGTATTCATTCTCTACTCTGGACATTACTTCCCATTTTTCACTCAACATTTCCCTACCTGCCCAATTCTGATTACCTCCTTTTTACCTCAAAATATGCATTCTTTCCTCTACAGAGTAACTCAGATTCTATGACCAAAATGTCCATTTTGTCCCCTATATACTAAGTGGGTTTTAAAACTAAAACCACAGAAGTGATGTCTGTCTTATCCCCAAAATGTTCCTTCTACTCTCTACACATCACATCAGAGTTTCTCTCAAAAACATTTATTTGTTCTGACGTTTTATATCAGGGTTTGTCCCCCAAATTCTCCCTAGATGTCCACTCCCAGTCACCTCTTTTTTGCCTCAATATGTTCATTCTCTGCCCTACAATTTTCCCAAGTTTTACCCCCTAAAATTTCCTTGCCTACCCCCAGTGATTGCCTCAGTTTTTCAGTGGTCACTCTCCCCCTAGAGATTTACTCAAGTTTTACCCCCCAAATTTCCCTTAACTATCTATAACTTATTACCTCATTTTTACCTAAAAATATTCATTGTCAACCTTTAGATTATTTCAAATTTAGCACCCAAAATTCCCCTACCTATCCGCTACTGATTCCATTTTTACTTCAATATTGCATTTCTACCATGTAGCTTTTCTCAGGATTTACCCCCCAAATTTCCACCTCTCTACTATTGATGATCTCATTTTTACCTCAAAATGTTCATTCTCTGCCCTACAGATTATTGAATATTTTTACCCCCCAAAATTGCCCATAACTGATTCTCTCATGTTACCTTACTATGTTGATGCTCTCCCCTAGAGATTATCTGAGAATTAGCCCCCAAATTTTCCCTACTCACCCACTACTCATCACCTCATTTTCCCTCAAAATGTTCATTCCCTACTCTAGAAATTTAGTCAGGTTGTGCTTCCGAATTTTTCCCCACCTGTCCACTTCTGACTACCTCATTTTTACCCCAAAATATTCATTCTGTCCCTTACAAATTACATCAAGTTTTACCCCCAGAATTTTCCCTCCTGTAAAATATTGACTCCTCTCCCCTAAACATCACCTCAGCTTTTCCTCAAAAATATCCCCATACTTATTCCCTATAGATGAACTCAGATCTCCCCCCAGTTATGCCACAAATTACCTCCACTTGCCCTCACAGTGTCCATTCTGTTCCCCACAGGTGCCCTGGGGACACCAGGGAGGTCCCTTTGCCCACAGTGCCTTTCTCCTGCCCCTCTCCAGCCCGAGGCTGCTCCTCTGCTCACTCTCTCTGCCCTTGTCCCATATGGTGGGGCAGGAAAGGGGAAAGGTTTGAGAACACATCAGCATGTGTCTATGTTTCAACAAATCTCTCATCAAATCATCTTTGTAACACTTTCCACATGAGGTTTTTGTATAAAAACCCCATGTTTTCCTATTCAGACTAATTTTGAAGTTTTTAAGAAAACCACGATCTCACAGGGACTCACAGAAATTCTCCCAACACCATTTGCTGCTTCTCTCTCTGCCAGGGCACCAACAAGAAGTTCTGGGTGAGTTATTGTTCCATGCTTGCCAGTGACCTCGAGTGAAAAAGGTACAGATATTGCTATTAATTATTGTCACAGGCTTTGGGTTCACAGCTGGGTTACATTTCTATTATATTCTCTAAATATAAGGAGACAGACATCAACCTGTGGCTCAGTCACTGGAGCTGACTTGTCCATTCCCTGCTCTGTGCTCACAAACCCTTCAACCACTCTGCCAAACCCAGCACTGCTGCAGATTTCTACAACAGAACAGCAGTTTATTCACAGGGGGCTTCTCCTAACACACATTGCCCATAATGTATCCAGAGCAATCCGAGTGCTTATTTTACATCTCCACAAGTGTGGCCAGAGTCCCAGATACACAGGAACACCAAATTTTAAGAGTGTACCAATAGAAGCACCATCAGATTTAAGTATTATTCTTCACATAACAACTAATTCAATTAACTACTGTACACTTGGACTGCTTGGTGTG
The DNA here is from genome assembly GCA_910950805.1 of Acrocephalus scirpaceus scirpaceus. Taxonomy (NCBI): domain Eukaryota; kingdom Metazoa; phylum Chordata; class Aves; order Passeriformes; family Sylviidae; genus Acrocephalus; species Acrocephalus scirpaceus. The sequence continues at coordinate 61,005,519 of OU383777.1, forward strand.
GGAGGGTCAATAGAGCATCTGTGTGTCCTGATGTATGAAGCATGAAAATTAATTTTTTCCACAAAAAATGGAAAAAAATCATAAAAAATTATGCCATACAATGCCTTTTTAATAGGCAATGCCTTAGAACTCAAACATCCATTAAAAATGAAAAACACACATGAAATGGACAAAAGCACCAAATATTGGACAAACCTTCAAACAAGTATCATTCTGGAAAATGGGGTCTGCGAGTCTCTTCACCTCATCCAAGCCTCTCTCCATCCTCAGGTGTCACTGCACTCACTCCAGGGTACTGGTAGGAAAAAGGTGCAAGTGGAGATGTCGTAGCTTCCCTGGGATCTTTTCTCCTTAGATCATTGCAGGCAGTGACCAGCGACAGGGAAATGCTCTCTGGGAGCCCAGTGTGAGGTACAGGGAGCATGGGGGGACTGGTGAGCTGGGCCAGCTTATCAAGAATTTGCTTCTTGGCTGTGTTTTATACCCAGAACCAAGGCCCCCTGCACAGCTCAGTCATCCTGTCACTTCTGATGTTTGTGGGATCTAGTTGCTTAAGGCTTTTTGGTGGAAAGAGCTGCAGGTTTGAAGAAACACTGAAAGGCTCTGTGCTTTCCTGCCCAGTACAGTTTGATGTCAGCGTGGGCACCCACTTCAAGGCTTCCTTTTGCAACGCCAACAAAACCCTCTGGGTGTCTGTGTCCATCCTGGTCCTGCGGCTGCTCTCACGAGCTTCCTGACGGGGGCTGTCCTGCAGAGGCCGGCAGATGCAGCCCCGTGGGCACTGGGGACTCGTGGACATCAGTGCAGCAGCTGCTGTGGCCTACACAGGACTGCAACACAACGGCCCTCCCCGGTATAGCCCCGGCTCTGCTGCCAGGGCTGCGCTGCCACGCCCTGCAGGACAGGAGCTGAAGCTGGATTTACTCAAGTTACACGTCTGGATTTGTTTTGTTGGGTTGTGGTATTTTTTAGGGGAGAGATGAACCTTTTTCTTTAAAGCATGACTTGAAATGAAAAAAATCTTTTTCCTATTCTGAAAAAAGTCATTAAAAGTAGCAAAAGGCTCCTCAGTTCTATTGCGGTTTACAAAACAGAACAGCAATTTTATTCTACAAAACATGTCCAGGTGGTCAGCCACAATGAAATAAAAATGTCTTTTGCTTGAACAAAGATAAAATGTTTGCATTTTAGAACCTATTTCAATGATTTGAATAGAAAAGGATTAAGACTTGTAACTTATTGAAAGCTTTGATAATAAAGTTTTAAAGAAAGCATGCAGTATCTAAGAGTATGCTAAAACTCTGGTAAGCAAGGAGCAGCTGATACACGAATCAATAAACAGGAAGCCAGCTCTTTCCACTTTATCCATGGCTCATTGCTGGCAGAATCCTTCAGCATATGGTTAGAGTGGAATGAAATTCAGACTCTTCTTCCAGCTCTCTGAAAAAGCTCACTGGTTTCAGTGAGCTGAGGTTTTGTACTTTCTCACCATTGAACATATAAAGAGACCAGTTGTTGTCTTTGGCAGAACCTGCTGTAAGATGTTCACTTACCTATTGCAGGAAAAAATGCACTGTGAGGTGAAGCCTGCCACTGTCAGAGTACAAATTCTAATATTTGTGTGTCACATGCATTTAACCTAAGAGTGAGAAAGCCACTCCAGCTTTCAGCAGTGGGGTGAGTTATCTTTCTCCAGCCACACATGGGAGTGTTTGGCTGGCTGGGAGAAGTTTTAACCCTGTTAGTTCACAGTGGAGACAAACCAACACTGAGGTTTTGCTTATTCCCTCCTTTGCAGTAGGGAGCAAAAGAAACCCTACAAGGGCAGGAAGAAAGTCCCAGCTGTTCTTTAAAAAGCTGGCAGAGCAGATTGCTGATTTTCAAGGGCCTCTGAAGAGCATGAAGCTCTGGCTAAAGCCTCCCTTGGTGACTTATCAGTTCCATTTTCCTTAGCAAGTGTCTTTGTTGCTGAGACTTGTGTCCCCTGAGAACTCTCTCAAGTGCAGTCTGTGACACTGAACTGAGGCAGGGGCTGAAGCCACCATGGGTGAGTTAATTGTTTCTGTCTAACTGGGAAGGGGTCAGGGCTGGTCTGCTCTGACTCCACAAACCTTGAACACAACTTGCTCTGGCCCTGCTTCTCCATTCCACTTGCTGTGAGCAAAAGCAAACGCAGCTGCAAGCAGAGCCATCTGTTCATAGGCCTTCACTTCTGCCAGGGCAGCCTGCAGTGCACAAGTACAAATCAGACAAAACAGATCTCACTCTATTTCCTGGTGTTACAGCAATGTCAGGGCCTGCTTTACTCAGTCCCTGGCTCAGCTGGCAGCACAGCAGTCCCAGTGCAGGAACTGTGACTTGAGTGAAAAATAGGGGGAAAACCCACCAGGAAACTCTCTGGCACTCACCTTTGTGGGTACAGGCACGTACTTGGGAGAGTACTCTGCTGGGAAAATGTTCACTCCAGCTCTTTTCAAAGCTGCTCTGAGGGCAAAAGGACTCATCCATTTTCCTGTGGTGTGGGAAAGCACCTCCTCCTCTTCCACCACTACTGAAGACAACATACACTGATTATCCTGTTGTACAAACCAGTGAAAGCAACTTACTGGTCATGGAAGCTACTTTATGGTTTAGGCTTCAAATATTGATATCTTTGCTATGCTGGGTATTACCCACATCATCTGCTACTCTGGGCTGTGACCTTTCATTTACAGATCCTGAAGAAAGCCAGCTTTGTGTAGGAATTCAGAAATGACACTGGTCTACTGATTTGTACAGCAATGAACAGATGGATAATCATGAGTAGCTTGAGCTTTGAGAAGAACCAAGGAGCATTAGTAGCAGGCTGCTAGAAATGCTTTAACTTCTCTTGGTAGAGCTGGGAGGAGAGAGGAACAATTCTCATGTCTCTAACAGGTGGAACAGGACTCATAGTAAATAACTGAAATTAAATAATCAGTGTAGCGCTTGGAGAGGAAGAGAGATTCAAATTGCTCTTGTGGAAGCATCCCACATTCTTAATGAGGGACACTGTAATAATTATGGGGTTTTTTAACTGCAAATGTTTGATTAAAAAAAAGTATTGCCAGTACCTTGATTTGTATCTGAATGGTTGCAAAGACTGCAGTAAGTGTGAAGAGTCCTTCATCCACACCAGTAGGGTGCAATTCCCAGGCCTGATAGGGCAGGTTCTGGTGAGCATCCTGGAGAAGGGCCACTGTGTAAAAGGCACCCATCTCAAAGGTGATGCTCTTCTCTTCTGCTCTGTAGGTTGTGTTGCTGATGCCATCAGTTCTCCACTGCTGGCCTGGACAAAGAGGATGGAAAGATACAAGGATGTACATGGAAAGCTTCTGGCAGTAATGCTGAAGTACAATGAAACCAAAAAAGTACTATTAATAATAAAAAACCCCTAAAATCCCCAAACTATTTCTGGGCTCCAAACTGGCCCTTCTCTTTACAGCTGGATTATACAACAGTAGTCCAACTCAGGTATAAATTCCACTATTGAAATTTAAAATAAATTTATGTCCTAAGTTTGTACCTGCAGGATCCCATCGGGCAACCACAGGCACTTGAAAATAAATCACATTATCAGGGAGCCTCAGGGTTATCTGTACTGCTTCCTGTGTGCCATCTTCAGCCTTTTCTGGGGAATATGGGTACACCTGCAATCCAACATCCAGCAGCTTTGGCAAGAGAGGAAAAGGACAAATAAGGGGTTTATCAGAAAATGCAGCTTTTTTACTTTGAGTTCATCCAACCACTGCAAAGTTTTTAATGCACCATTTAAAATGGTTTGCTAATATTGCACATTTCCAACTACAGCTTTGAAGGCAGTAGAGGAGTTGCTACCACGAGGCCTTGGAACCCTTTCTGTGCTGCTGAGGGCGGCCTCAAGGCAAGGCCACACTGTGGGCACAGCCATTTCTAACAGATCCACAGCCTCAACAACCAGGAGCAGCTGGGAGGCAAAAGCAGGTGTAATTCCACTCTGTCCCCACAGTGTCAGAGGGAAGGAGAGGTCACAGGGGCTGGGAATGAACATCCCAGGCTCTTCCCCTGCCCACACTCCTGCTCTTTGTGTTTGCCTCGTTGGGAATTTTGCTTACTAAAGGTTTCCAGGTTCACAGTGCAATTTGTGGGTAGGTCAGCACTAGAGGAAACCAGAACACAGTGACCACAGTCCTCAACCAGCCTGAAGAGCCTGGAGCTGAACCAGCAGTGATTTTTGGTACCACTGTTACCTTTCACATCATGAAAAACTGATGATTTGCAAACCTTGCCTTGTTAGTTTGCTGCTCAGGAAGTTGTGTCCAGTGCATGTGACAGCAGTGACAACCCTGAGGAGCAGCTCCTCAGGGGGACCAGGGCAGCAGGGGCTGATCCCTTTCCTCCCTCACCTCCACCATGCTCCAGTCCCCGACGTTCTGGACCTGGGGCGGCAGCTGCAGTGCACTGATGTGGTACACACCCCCCACGGGCACCAGCTGCTGCAAATCAACAACTTTTGGTGCCTCTTCTCTGCCTCCTGCCTCCTCCTGCAGCAGTGCATCCTCTTCTGAAAAATCCACCAGACAGCAGGAGTTAACCTGGTGCTCCAACTCACCGACCTTTCCCACCTCTCTTGGTCTTCTCACTCTGCATGCTGGAAGTGCTTCACTCGGCAGCATTTCAGCCCCATCTGCTGGTGTTCCTCAATAACCACCGAAATGCAGGAAAATGAAAAGCACTTCTTGATTTGGGGCTGAGCTTTTGGATTTGTGGCCAGTTCCAAATGATTTCTAAAGGGATAAGGATTTACTGACAAAATGCCTCCATCATTACCCACAGAAAAGTTTCACAAACATAAAAATAGAGTAGATTCTGGACAGGTTTAGTAAGATTGTATTGATTTAAAAAGAAATGAAGCAAATAAAAAGATATATAAAAATAAGGCACTAAAAGGTCATGTGCTGAAGGTGAAAGACGATAATTATGAAGAGGGATGTAACATGGAACACAATTTTCAGATAACAAAGATAATTCCTTTTTTTCTGTGCGTAATTATTTATACATCATAAATGTATGAACTTACTGTTTAATTAGTTGGAAAATGTTAGTAAAAGGCAGAAACACTGTGGACAAAAATGGCCATAAATATTTTCTTTTAAAAAACCAAACCAGCCCAAATAGAACACCATGTGGGATGGTACAGGAGGACAGAAGTTACTGTTGACAGGAATCAAGAAGAAAGTGTTCAATACTGTAAAAACAGCTACTATAATTGTTACAAAATTTGCTCTAAGAGAGTAAGACCATATCAAAAAATGACAACTCTCTCTATAAATTGTCTTCAAGCTTAAAAAAAAAAAAAGTGAAAATGGTGTTAATTTTATGTCAGATTTAGTTACATTCTGCAGAGGTTTGACTCTACTGTGTCACACATGACCATAATGCCCTTTTGCAGATATTTTGAACAACAAACTTACCAGAAGTAAAAAACATTTAACAGTGGTAGCTTATACTTTAACTTGGTTTTTAAAATAATAATGTAAAAATATATAGGTATCTTCTAAAGAAACTATTTATTGTCCCAATGTAATTTATCTCCTTAACAGTTGTACAATAAGGGTAAATTCAGAGAAACTGTCAGTCTTCTCTGTTGTTGCATTTCTGGTTTTTAACCCTCATTTACCTGGCTCCTTGTTTTGAACTTAAGGTAACTGAGCATCCTTTCACTGCTACACTCAAAAGGGTTTGCAAACCATGAGCGTGCCAGAAAAAAACAGTTTTTTCCTTCTTTCCTGATTAAAACAGATGAACAAGCTGGAAAACACTCAGGTATCTGTGCACATCCACTTCACCTAATACTGTGGTAGGGGTTTTCAAAGCCTGATAGAAATAAAATACAAATTCCTCCACATGAGGCCCAAGTCCTTTATATTCTCTTGAAAACCTTGCTTTTAGGGTCTAGTCTGACAACTGCTTCACTGGACTGTGCTCAGTCCAAAATGTTGTGGGGTGGGATTTGGTTTTTTTACCGGAAGAAAAGGGCTGTAAAGTGGAGCTAAATTATGCTAATAGTTGTTTGCAGTTGTTTTAAGTCAGTACCACAAGAAAACTCACTCTTATTAAACCAAAGGACAACACCACAACTCTGGAGAAATTTATAACTTACATGGGACAGACAAACAGTTTAATTTCCTAGAATTAGGCCATCTCACTTTAAGCACCCATTTAAGTAATACTCAGTAACACTCCACACTACACCAGTGCTTACCATGATATGCATTGGAATCATCATTTTCTGAGGAAGTAAATCTCCCCAGAGCCTGGAAGATTCATAAAGATTGTGCGTCTCACCCATAAACATATGTATAATAATACACATATCTATACAAACATGATAAACATGTACATAAGCATAAATAATAAATAAATAAAAATAAATGTGGGGGCAAACTCCATTTTCCTATCTGTCCTGTTATCTCTCCACATTTAACAATCATTAATAGAAATGTCAACAAAACTCAAACGTTATCAAAACATCCCTATATTTATAAACTTTGTTCCATTCACATGGAGACATTGCAGTGTTTCCATGGATCATGGAATGGCCTGGGTTGGAAGCAACCTTAAAGTGCAGTTCCAGCCTCCTGGACACCTTCCACTACCCCAGGTTGCTCAGAGCCCCATCCAGCCTGGCCTTGGACACTTCCAGGGATGGGGCAGCCACAGCTTCTCTGGGCAACCTGTGCCAGGGCCTCCCCACCCTCACAGGGAACAATTTTTAACATATAAAATACTTAGTCTAAGTACTTTTTAGTGCTGCATGTAAAAAATAACCAAATACCTTGAGATGGCACATCCAAAATGTCTGAATTCTTCTCAGTTTCCTCCTCTGTCTCTTTTATATCATCTGTGTTATTGCCATTTTCTTTCAGTGAGGCAGCACTCTCCTAGACAGAAAGCAAGAGACATTTTCCCACTAGTCAGAGAAAACACAACGAAGAAGGTATCGCCTCCTTCAAGGAGGCTCAGGGGGAAGGGATACAGAAACATTTGTAACAATCTTGCTACAGGGTCATGGTTTTAAGAGAAGTAATTTCTATCTAGCTAGCAAAAATATTTTGATTAAAGGTACTCTCTAATTTGGAACTGGATTTATAAATGGAGACAAAGTAATTACTTTATTTCCACAGCAAATCCCATCTTGAGCTCCCTGAGTACCAAACAAGCACCAGCACCCAACACTTTTTCAGCAGAGTGTGCACTCACAAGTTGTGGTTCTGCTGATTTTACAGCCAGCAGAGTAGCACCAAGTAAAATGCAAGTCAAGGCTGAATCCAAACCAATACTGAAACTGTGCCAGAGCCTCACCTGCGGCTTTGGCCTGTGCCTGGCCCATGATACTTATTCCCTTTCACACTGTATTTCACTGCATTTACACACAGGAATGTGGGGGAGTTCAAAGCACAGCCAGACAGGAAGATGCAGGAAACATTCCCCTGGATTTCCAGACAAATATCCAACCTAGACAGGGATTCATCCATGTCACAGCAGACTCCTCTGGAGGCACAGCACCTTCTGTGCCCTGGCAGTGCCTGCCAGCACATGGGAAGAAACACATCTCCTCTAACAGGAGGTGAGAGGACAGAAACTGAGAGAAGTGGAGCCTTCAGAAGGAAGAGGAAAATTCACATAATGGATTGAGAGAAAGCGTGGAAGATGTGGGAAATAAAAAGAGAGGTAATAAAATGAAGGAGCTTAAAGAAAGTCTGAGAAATGTACGTGAAAAGTGCCAAAAGATTTGATTTGTGATACATAAAAAAAAAAAGGAACCAAGAGACGTACGACTTCAAGCACTGATTCATTACAAAGGTATTGGGGACTGAAAAGAAGAAAAGCCATGATCATGAACAGAGATCCCTGTTTGATCCCTGCATGGATCCCAGAATTTATTCACTTAAGAGTTGGACTTGAGGATCCTTGTGGGTCCCTTTCCACTCAGAATATCCTGTGAAATTGCTCCAAACAAAAGTAGGCTTAAAACTTGATGTTTTTTCAGTTATTTCTGCAGAAATTTTAGGTAGAGAACACAGGGCATTTATGTGAAAGTCACAGGTGATACACAAAGTGAAAACCCCAAATGCAGTATGGACAACACAAAACTAAGCAACCTCCATTACACCTAAAGCCAACATATTCCATGGAAGAGAGCTGAGAAGAGCACAGGCAGCCAGAAATAGGATTTGAAAAGCCCTCTAACAGCAAAGGGTCAGCATGCAGACATGGAGAAGCCAGGCACCTGCACAGCTAACACCTGATGAACTCTGAATCTTACTCTGCACACTGCAAATTTTCCTAAAATTTGATTCCTGCAGGGATTTTGTGGGGCTGTCAGTTTTGCAGAAGCAGAATCCATTCATCTGTACATATGCCAGAGATTTATAGAAATATCTTGCAATGGCACTTCATGCTTGATCCTTCTCTTAAACCACCAACCAAATGCCAACTGCACACCCTGTCCAAACTTCCCTTTCTGCTTTCCATCTTTCCATTCCCTTGAGAGGATCTATGACACTGTTGACACAAGCTGCCTTTTCCTATGAAACATTTAAGGATTTGGCTGTCCTGCACAGGACACTGTGACTGAGTTTCAAGTGTAGGAGATCCTTTGAGGAGGTTTTTTTACTTACCTTTTTCCCCTTAGAATACATTTCTTCTTCATCAGTCATGCTGGGCTCTTCCTTGTTTTCCCCCTCTTCTCCTGGTTCTTGCCCAGTGTCTTTTGGATGCTCAGCTAAGTCCTTGCTGTCTGAGGCCTCCTGCCTTGGCAGCCCTTGGCACTGCACCCATAGGGGAGACAAGTGGTCGTAGCAGGTGTACAGCATGCGAACGGCCACACGGCCCAGGGATTTGGGCAGGTCAAAGCCATGCCCTGCCTCCTGGAACACGTGGTTCTTGAACCTGGGAAGGGCAGGGACAACAACAACAGGCTCTGGTAAGGCTGGCAGCACTTCAATTGAGGTTTCCTCAAAAAGAGCCAAATCTCTTTTGGCTTTTGTTGCACCATATGAGAAATGTTGTGAGATGTCACACTGCTTGTGCTGGCAGCTGTCTTTAAGACCCTCCAGCAAAGCCACAACTGCATCAAGTGGATCAGAAGTTTCCAAAATAAGTCATGACAGGATGACAGTGAGGCAAGATCAGATGGCAGCTCTTCTAGAAACTACATTCCTGGTAAAACTCATTTATTGGGAAAATCCCTGCGCAGCTGTCTGTGTTACATCACCCTCAGCACCTTTCAAAATAATTCAAATAATACTTAATTTTACAAGTTCTAAAAATCTTCTAGTAAAGCAACATTAGCTTTTAAATGTTGGTGAAATAATTTAAGTCCATCTCTCTGCTGACCAGAAGTCTTTAACCCTTAGCCCATATGGGTTCTTCCTGCAAGTCAGTCTGACATTGCTCAGCACCCACCCTTCTACTTACCTTAACAAAACTCACAGCAACAGGTCCTTAGTCAAGCTAGTGCTTTTAAAACCTTATTCCTTATATTTATGGAGAGGGAGAAGGAAGTCTGCTCAAAATCTCATTTTGAGAATGTACCATTTAAATGGTAATCCAATAAAAACACAAAATATAAGATTCAGAAATGATAAGCTCTAAAATATTTTCTCTAACTGAGTACCAAGTATCATTCACTGCTTTGCAAGCAACTGGAACAACAACTTAGAAAATATTAAATGCATCAGCGAGAAACACTGCTTCCAGAGGAATTTCAATTCTCTGCATGAGCTTTATTGTTTTTCTTCCAATTTGTTCTGGCAGTGACAGGGTTCTGCTGTTGCATTTTAAGAAAGAAATTTATGTATCTCTAAACCACTCCTTAGCAACAGTCAGCACGGAGAGTCTGCAGAATGGATGCTATTCAATAACAAAAAAAAAGATTATGTGGAATTAATTATTGGTGTTTACTCAACAAAGCCAGGCCTCATTTCAAAATTAAGTGTGCTATACCTTGCTTTCTTCTTCAGATTGACCCAAATACAGAAAGTAGTATTTTTATCCTTTATGACTGTGTGCATATTCCCAGTTTCAGAATCTTCATAGTACTAGCTGTCTACAAAGAAAAAAGCCATTAAATCATGTGTTACTTATTTTACTTTGATTTACCTACATTTACTTTAATAATAAATAAATAAATAAATAAATAAATAAATATATATATAAGAATGAATATATACCAGACCAATCCCAGCTGTGTTGTATTTATGTACTAAAGCACAACAGTTATAAACTCAAATCTGTTTCTTAAAATTTGAACTACATTCCTTTTTTTCCTCTGACTTCATAAAGTCTGTGAGCCAAGTACTGCCAAAAGGGGTTCTTCCACTATTTCCCTAATTCTCTGGATAAATTACAAAAAAAAACCAAACAGAAAAGGGATTTACTGGGCAATAGTGGACTCCTACCCCAGAGTCACTGCACAGATTATTTTATCATTTAGGCAACTGTGAAATAATAATTGCATTGGGAGCTTAATCCTAAATTCAGTAAACAAGATTTCAACATTTCTTAATTTGCAGGGGTTTGACTGTGCACATCCAACTGGTTCGCTACTTCACTAATATTCCTTTGCTAAACTTACTTTATATATATGATTAATATTCTTGAGATAGCAAGGTCACTACCAACACACGCAGCTCAAAAACCTGTCTCTCCAGCACAATTTCATTTTCTTGTTTGAGTACTCTTCACCTTTCCAAGATCTTAGTTTCAAAATATTTTAATCACATGAACTTATTAAGAAAATGTGTACAGGCAACCTTATGAGCTGCTTTTCACATCTGTGTTTTTTGTACAGTCAACAAATTTCATATAGCACCTCTTGTTTTATCATCTCCAAATTTCACAAAACTTCCCAGTAGTTTATTCTCTGACTTAATGATGAGATTTTCCACTGTAAAATTCAGATTTTCAGGAGCTTTGAATAATTAGAAAGTCTGGCAAGTGCTATAAGCATGATTTGGAAACTCACAGACTCCTCTCTGTGACAGTTTAGGACCAAACAAAGCCAACATCAGGACACTACAGGACACTTGGAGTTACACTTATGTGCATGTATCACAACTTGAAGCAGTAACTCTCACTCACTTTGAGCAGGTTCTGTGTAGCCTCATTGTACTTCTGATGAAGCAGATCCTGCAACTGCAAAATAAATTCCTGGTACAGGTCTCGTTGTTTTTCTGTGATCTCCTCTGGTGATGCCTCCAATAGAAGAAACTCCAACTTCTCAATCAGCTAGAAGACATTTACATGGGAAAAGTATCTGTTTTGACACCATCCTTAACATATTGTGTGTTCTGTCATAAAAAATGAGGCAAACCTACCTCCTTTGTACCTTAACAGATTTTGGTCACAAAAATAACATTTTTTTTATAGACAGATAGGAAATCTAACTCAGAACCAAACCAGCCCAATGAAACTGGTATTACACTACAACTTTCCCCCCCAGTTTCTAGAAGACCCCATTTAACTTTCTGAAAAACAACATAAAGTCAGCATAAATGAAAATAAAATCCTAAATTTACAGAGCAGGCACAGATTGCTTAAAATTGCTTCACAAGCTATCAATGGCTGGTGACTTCTGTTGGTAAAAATCAATTCTGGGAACTTTTGCTCTTACATGACATTTTACTGGCTCAAGTGTTACAAAATGAGGCTGTTGTCCACCAAGGCATTTATATCTGACATGAGCTTGTATGCTCTCATTTAAAATGGAAGGGAATATGGGTGTTGGAATGCTAGACCTCAGTGTAGAAACACAGCACACAAATCCCTTAAATGCATACTGAGAGTCAATACACATCTTCTTCAGGTTAACAAAAATCTGTAGTTAAAGAAAAATAGAAAAAATCTAAGAACTTCTAGGTGTTGAAGGTCTTTCAGTCATTTGGCCATGAAAAAAGGGGAAACAGAGCTAGAGGGGCTGTTAAGGATATGTCAAGCTTAAACTGAAACACACCATTTTAACACTTACATTTAGGACCACTTCCTCCTTCTCCATCACAAACTGAATGTCCTCATCTTGGTCGTCACGCCAAACTCATGAAAGTGTTGATTTCCTGAGGTACAGTGGGGTCAGGAGTCCCATCGCAGCTGAGGTAATGCTCCCACTACAGAAGAGTTCAGAGAAAAGTGGATATAGGTGTGCTGCACACTACTATTACAAGAAAAAGGAGGATTCTGAAAGACAAATGTATTATAGTGACCAATTCACACCTGTGTCTGAACAGGATTCTAACACCACCTGGTTTATTATCCCTATGCCAGGGAAAAAAGGTCTTTGATATTAATGTGTTAAGATGTTTCTGCCCACCTCACACTTGCTGTTTATACCTATATATCAGTGGGTGCTCCACAAAAGCAATGAATTCAGTACCTGCCACAAGGGAGGGGCTGGAAGAATAAAATGACCGAGAACAGAAACGAGGAAGGTGCAGGTGAGGTGGAAGAGGCAGGTGGGTCTCAGATCAGATTCTGCCAAGAAAACTGAAATTCCTACAATAAAGTTAAGAGCCTCTACTGCAACATGTTTACTCCTCCTTTCTCTGCCTCTGAAGGAGATTTCCTCTCCCTTAACAGCATTAATTCTCCTGTTGTAGAAACCCCTGGTAGGAATGTGAAATCCTAGATTAGTGGGTTTTTAAAATAATTTTATTTTCAATCAACTCTTGATCATTCCTGTAAGTGGTGGAAAGAAAAAGTCAGTGGCAGACTAAACCCACTTAATGCTAAACATAAGCCTAACATTGGCACCTGGGATCAATTTATCACCATAATGGAATTTTTTTCATCCATAGAATAGGATATTAATGAAACATTGCCCTCCTGTTTGCTGTGAAGATTAATAACCCCATGTTACTGAAAACTGCATTACAAAGGAAAATGTATCTTTTAAAGCAAAAGCACTTATTGGACTGCATTCCCAACCACTTCCATCAGCATTCCCACTGACTTCAAACAAAGCAACAACAGGGGAGTGCTGAGTGCACTGGAAACTCCTGTATAAAAGACTGATCAATTTTCAGTAATAAGATATCTGATTTCTTTTTTTTTTTTTACATCTTTGCACTTAAAAGAGAGCTTCACTTTTATCATCACATACTTAGAAGTAACAGCACTTATTTTGAGAAAAAGGATAAATTTCATGGTAAGTTGCAAATCCATGTCTTCATCTAAACTGAAATTGTTCAGAAACAGATGTGGAAATTCAGAATCTGGTATTATATATTTCCTTTGCCCTAAATAATCTTAACAACAGACTAACAGAAACTCTGGTATTTCCCATAATCTACCAGTGTTTTATCAGACTTATTTTAAAATCAATAGTTCTAGTTTGTCAAAAACATCCATAAACAACAGCTGGCAATCATCACAAGCTGTAACAGGGAAGTGCCAATTGCATTCAGAGAAAAATTGTTATGGTGAGAGTAGTAAAACTGTCAAAGATGCTGTGGTACCTCCAACTTTTAAATATTTCAAAACCCAAATGAGCACCTTGATATAACATCAGAATTTGCCCTGCTTAGTGCAGGAGGGTGAGCTACAGGAACTTCAGAAGTCCTCTCTAACATCATTTATCCAATGATTGTGAAACTCTTCTGCAGAGTCTTTAAAAAGTCTTTAAAAGTCCTTTAAAAGGATTAAGCAATACACAAGAAAAAGAGAAAATCCTTGTGTCCACAAGACTGTAGGATATTAAACCTTTGGTTCCTTACTTGACCAAATCTCTTTATCAGCCTGTTACTGAGTGATGTGTCTGCAAGATTCACAAGAGTGAAATCGACTCTATTTCCACACCTTACCACTTAAAATTGAACTTGATAGGTACATAATGCCATTGGGTGATGACTCAACCACCATGGATGTCACCTTAAACTGCAGCCATCAACTTTTATCTGCATTTTCATATGTTTCCAGCCCTGACCTGGGTTTGTGCCACTCTTCAAAGATCTGGCAAATCTCTCCCTGAATGATATTTGTGATGTCCAGGAACTACGGAAACAAATGTTCTACAGAATTCCTTTTTAAGCTCTGGCAGAACTCTTTTTTGATGAAATGGTTAAAAGTAGAATGAATTAAAGAAACAAAAGAGGGAGAAGATACCAGAACATCTGAAATTATAATTCCTTGTGATTGTTGGGGTAAGGTGTGGGGCACTGATACTTCGATCACCAAACAGGCTCCTCTTTGCCCACATTTCTTTCTGTGTGCTCCAAAGTAAAGAAGTGAGCACTGCCTGTCACTGCTTTGAGATAGAATTCAAAAAGCTGCCATAGCACACACCTACATTCAAGAACTGGAAGCTCCTAAAGTCTCTTCCTTGCCAAACCTCTGGGTAGATTTTGGCAAGAAAGCTTACCTTGGCTTGTTCTCTGTAATCCACTTTCCACTGCTGTGCAGAAAGAAACTTCTGTTCCAGTGAATTAAGTTCTGCTAGTTCAGACTCCCTCTCTCCTTGATACTGTTAAAAATATATATATATCTCAAACAAAGCAGCTAAATATTTGGCTTATTTCTTACAATTATTTTACATGGAAGAAACACATTTGGAATATTTGAATGAGTTATTATTTAAACAAAACCAAACACTGAAAACTTGTTTTTTAATTAACATATTGAGAAGACTGCAGTAGTTTGCAATATGTTACTGTCATCACAGTAGCTGCTGAGCCATATGATAAACATAATGTGACATATGATTGTAACCTCTCACTTGAACAGTTTCCATATCAGCATCCTGGACACAGCTCTAATGGGAGCTGCTAAAAAATGTAAGCATAATTTGGAAAAAAGTGTGCAAGATCAGGGATTTTTTTTCCCTTTAAATTTCTATTATTTTAAGGTCACCTTCTCCCTAGGAGGAAAAAAATATTCTGTGAAGTACAAGAGGAGTAGACAAGAGTGACTTTTTAAAAAAAAATTAGTTTGTTGTAATTTTTTTTCTTTTTAAACACAAAAATATTTATCTATTCCAATCAGTTTTTGCTCTGAATGCCAGACTGTTCAGAAAAATAAATATACATGTGTCTAATACACACACATATATCTACAAACACAAATCACTGTATATGCCTGAGCAGGGAACCAATTGAGGAATTTGTACCAAATATCCTCATGGGGAACATGAAAAATACACTCAATTGAAAGCACAGTGGAAATGGGAAAAAAAAGGCATTTAATCGAAGTAAAGAAACACATATCACAAAAGGTAATGCATTTAAATTTATCAAAACTGGAAAATTTCCTCAGTATTGTTCCCAACACATAAGGAAAGGAAGGAAATAAATTCCTATATTAGGAAGTTAATTAAGGAAATTAATTCCTATAAATTACTGGTGTTTTACAGGCCTTGTCTCAAGTTTAGAAATAGGATTAGATTGAGCAAAAAACCAACCTTTGCCTCTAGCTTTGCCAAGCGCTCTTGATATAGTCTCTCCTTTTCAAGTCTTTCTGCTTCTTCTTGTTCAGCTCGTAACTGAGCTTCAGCTGAGGATTGGGAAAGAGATCAAGGGCATAACTGTGCTTTTCTAAGTAATTTCTAAAACTTAGAATTATTTGGTTACCAGCTGTAATGATAAAACCATTGTAAAATGAACATTATGAGCAACATAAATGTTTATCTTTCACTGCACAGAAATCTCCCATATGAAGATTGATCCAAATTAATTTGAATACTACTAAAACTCTGGCATTGCCCCCATCAGTCTGTGAGGATAAAAGTGGAAACAAGGACCAGCAAGTACAGCAGGAGTGCTCTCTCCATCTACAGCTTCAATGGACACAGGTTCTTAATCCAAAGTCTTGAGTGAAACTCAGTGCTTTAATCCCAAATTCCTCTTTTTCTTTCCTACAACCACTGGTTTCCTACAATTTCAATTTTACAGCTGTTTGTTCATTGAAATCCTCTTCAGGATTTGCTACTCCACAGTTTTGGCTTCTCTTTTCTGCCATAGGGACTAGAAAATTAGAGAGGATGTGAAAACTAAAACGGATTCAACCTCTAAGCCCTCAGTCTAGAATGGCAGAGTCTGTGCCTCACTCCAGATGTTCCCAGTGACTTGATGTCATCACCTCCAAGCAAATCATGCCAAGTGTGTGTGCTGCACTGGGCCAAGTTCCCAAATCTGCCTGTGTCCACCTGAGCTGCCACTCCCACAACATCTTATCAGTGATTAGCAGTCACAGGCAGTCACAGAATGCTCAAGCCCCCACCAGGATGGATTAATGGTAAATTAATTCTTCCCAACTTCCTAATTGCAGCAGGAACAACTAGAAAAGAGAGTATTGCTCTGATGGGGAAGTGAGATGGAGCATCAAGGACAGGGAATTCGGCCCACACCAGAAAAGAGGGAAGACTCATTCTTACTTGTGAAAAAGAGACAGCAATTCACATCTAGTTCATGATGTTACTTTCAGCCCATTTATTTAAAACAAACAATTTGTCTATCATATTCCCTCTAAATGAAGTGTACAGTACCTCTCAGCCTTGCTTCCTTTGCTTTCTTTGATTTTCCACCTTTGCCATTGGACTTCACGTTTGCAATAATGGAGAACAAAACAAATGTCAGTATTATTTAAATACAGTTTGGCAGTTCCATAACTCTGTAACTTTGTCCTTCCAATGTGATCCCTCATTAAGATTTTAGACTCCCTAGAGACAGCCAATGAAGCCTCCAGAATAGTAATGCACATTCTGGACTCAATTTTCTTCTCTTTTTTATGATAAGGTCTTACAATTAATAAATTTTTCTATGCTAGACATTCCCAAACACAGCCACAACATGAGAGTATTAAAATCTTTTGGTTTAATGTAGAAATTGAATAACAGGCAGATCTGCCAAGAAAGCAGATGTTACAACTTCAAACATTTTAGGAAATACCGGAAAATGTATTTTGGGACAAGCCTGGCATTTAAAAGCATCTAATTCACAAGACAAAATACCAGAGAGCTCTCTTTTCTGTTATAAAACCTCACTGCAACTCCAGACAGTTCACTGTTCACTTCCAGCATAATCCTAGAATAACTATATTTTAAATTTGAGGTTCTCAGAAATTATCTGACCACTGGTCCTTCTTCACACACCAAGTGTGTTACAAATACTCTTATTTCACACTTTGATTCTGACTATCACACATTCAGATATACATAACTACTTGTTCACACTACTTGGCATGGCAATAAATATATTGGCATAAATATATATAAACGCAACTTTGAATACAGAAATTTCCATGAAGCTGGGACAAATACAATCGTAACAATTGTCACTGGAGTCTGAGTGCATCTTACCACATTTGTTACCAAAGGATTAGTTAGCAAAATTATCCCAAAACAGTCAGTAAAATTCACACTTCTACCCATTAGGATTTCAGGGAAAATGAGTTCTTTTTACTTTGATAAATAAACAAACAAATAAATAAATAAACTGGAAATGGAAAATATGCTTGTTTCAATTACTTGCAATCACGTTTTAGTCGACTTCCTTTTACATTCCTATGACTTAACAGAGCACGGAGAAGAGTGAGATGCATAGGTGGGGTAGATAAATTCATTATCACTGAATTAAGAATAACCCAAAGGATAAATTTATGCAACTCAGTTTCCCATGGACTTCTGCCTGCTGTCCCTTCACCCCCTTATTGTGTCTAGCCTATGGCTCAAATAACAGAATCCCAGAATCATTCAAGTTGAAAAAGACCTCCAAGATCATCGAGTCCAAGCTGTGCCCAATCTCTATCTTGTCACCCAGCCCAGAGCACCAAGTGTCATTTCCAGTCATTCCCTGGACACCTCCAGGGATGGGGACTCCAAACCTCCCTGGGCAGCCCCTTCCAATGCTTGACAAACCTTTCATGATGAAGTTCCTCCTGATGTCCAACCTGAACCTCTCCTGGCACAGCTTGAGGCTCTTCCCTCCTCTCCTGTCCCTTGTTCCCTTGGGAGCAGAGCCTGACCCTCCCCCCATCCCCAGCTGCCCCCTCCTGTCGGGGAGTTGTGCAGAGCCAGAAGATTCCCCCGAGCCTCCTTTTCTCCAGGCTGAGCACCCCCAGCTGCTCCTGGTGCTTCAGCCCCTTGCCCAGCTCTGTTCCCTTCCCTGGACACGCTCAAGCCCCTCAATGACCATCTTGCAGTAAAGAGCCTGGAACTGGATGCAGGACTGGAGGTGTGGCCCCACCAGGGCCCAGCACAGGGGACAGTCACTGTCCTGGTCCTGTTGCCACCCCATGGCTGGGACAGAGCCAGGACACCGCCTCTCTGCCTGGACACCCGTTGTCAAGCCAAACAAGCCGTGGCCGCACTGGCCATGCTCTCTCCAGGAACACTTGGCCTCCCTGCAAAAGGCACAAAAGCTCAGTGTCCTGGAGACGCCTCTTCCTCCTCCAGATTCAATTAACCCTGGCCAGCTGCCTCAAGAAAAAAACAAAAAATCAGATTAAAAAACACAACGGTGAACTACAGT
Organism: Acrocephalus scirpaceus scirpaceus; assembly: GCA_910950805.1. NCBI lineage: Eukaryota > Metazoa > Chordata > Aves > Passeriformes > Sylviidae > Acrocephalus > Acrocephalus scirpaceus. The sequence continues at coordinate 61,024,037 of OU383777.1, forward strand.
GTGTCTCTGCCTACCTACCTTTTTTTTTTGTTTTGGACCCTAAAAGATCAGAAGGGGGAAAAAAAAGGAAAGGGAACATCAGACAACAACGTATCAGCTAGAAAGGAATAATTAGAAAAATACTTCTATTCTGTTAGAATATGGATGTGGTCATCTATTGAAAAACTATAATGACAATAATTTCAATTCTGTAGAAAATCAGCCACTACCACATGACTCTTGGAATGAAGTTTGTTACCACAGAGCCACTCCGGCAACGAAGTCAGAGCCACCTCCCGGCTGGCTCCACACGGAGCAACCACAGCAGCAAACCACTGCACAACCACTTACACTGGGGAGGGCTCACACAAGAGATAATGCGTCCTTCAGGTGCTTCTTTCAGCCTTTTTTAAAGGCTTTTTTCCACCACCCGGGACTTTGGTAGCTAACAAGGAACACCCCACTTTACACTCCACCACCTCATCCTTCCCCTCTCCACCATGTAACCCGTACCCCAGGCCCCCTTTCCCGCCCCACCATGTCCCGCAGCGGGTGGCGGTGCCTGTGGCGGTGCCCGTGCCCCTCAGGATCCCGATCCTGCGGATCTCCGCAGCCCCCAGCGGTGGCGGTGCCCGTGCCCCTCAGGATCCCGATCCTGCGGATCTCCGCAGCCCCCAGCGGGTGGCGGTGGCGGCGGTGCCCGTGCCCCTCAGGATCCCGATCCTGTGGATCTCCGCAGCCCCCAGCGGGTGGCGGTGGCGGTGCCCGTGTCCCTCAGGCTCCGGTCCCGCGGATCCCGGCAGGCCCCGCCCGGCGGGGGCGCAGGCGCGGCTCAGGCCGGGCGCGCTCCCGGCGCTGCCGTAAAGCGGCGCCGCGGCGGCTCCGGGAGGGAGCGGGTGAGGTCCCGGGCCGGCCTTGCCGGGGTCCGCGGGGAACCGGGGATGGCTCTGGGGGGAGCGGGGTGCCAGGCAGATCCAGGGGGAGGTGGCGGCCGAGGAGGCCTCGCAGCGAGAGCTGGATCGGATTCCAGTCGCTTGTGATTTGGTTTTGGCTGCCCCGTCCCTGGCAGTGTCCAAGGCCGGGTTGGACGGGGCTCGGAGTAATCTGGGATAGGGGAAGGTGTCAGGGGGTTGGGACGAGATAGTCTTTAAGGTCCTTTCCAACTCAGGCCATTCTGTGATTTTTTGTTTACAGAAATAAAAATCAGTTACTTCGTTAGTTATCTTTACATTTTGCCGGTGCACACTGGACTCACTTTTTAAAGAGTCCTTAGAAAAGCAAAATATCTGAATGTGACAGTTGCAGGAATATACGTGTATATGTCTAAAATGGATATATCTATATACAATATAGGAATATGTAATACATAAATATATATGGAGATAAATACATCAAAATGTTATTATAAACATTGCTATATAAATATATAAATATATATTCTATTTACAGATTTTACCACTTTATATGTATATATGTGAAGATACAGTTTTTAGCAGACCACAGAAGCAGCCAGGCCAGCAGGTACAGAATTGTAAGGGTGTGAGAAAGCAGCCAATGAACAGCACAAAGTATCCCAGTTGTTGAAAGTTATTGGAAGTTTCTCGTTTTCTGTTTGAGGGGGGAGGGGAGAAGACAATGAGAAGCTAATTGGAATAAAAAGTAAGAAAGAAAAAGAAAAAAGAGACAGAGTAGAACCAGAATTAGAGCAAACTGGGCTCAGTAGGATACAGAAGTTTAGGATGGCTGAGCAGTTTACTGACTTCACACAGGTGGCTAATTTCAAACTGATTATCCTTCAGGTAACAAAACCCAAACAAACCAAAAAATCACACAAGGACAGAGTCACTGAAATGTGAGAATGGCCAATTCTTTAAGAAGTGAAGTGATAAAACTGTACAAAAATGTAAGTGTCTTAAATGCCACCAGCACTTTCCTTAACCAGAAAATGAACCCCCTTTCACTGTGCACTGAGTTAATAAAAAACACATTATTCTTTTCTCTCCAAGCTGTTGTACCTTGGAAGGGAGTATCCCAAAGGAGCAGACTACTTCAGAAGCCGTTTGAAAGCAGCTTTTCTAAAAAACAAAGATGAGACAGACCCTGAAAAAATTAAGCAACTGATTGCCCGGGGAGAATTTGTTATAAAGGAGCTGGAGGCTTTGTACTTCCTGAGGAAATACCGAGCCATGAAGCAGCGCTACTACAGCGACGACAAGCCCTGACTGTGCCTGTAACCACACACACACGGGAAAGGTAACAATAAAAGAGCTCTAACTGCAAAAGAAGTGAAATGTAAATCCTTCCAACCCCTCTAGAGCAGAAATCAAGGAGCTGCTTCCCCGCCAGGCGTCACTTGAAGGGTTTGGGGTGTGCAGGTTACGGGTAATAGGTTTTCCTCTCTGCTTTTGACCTCCTCAGACTAAAACTTCAGGAATTGAAACGATTTTGCAGGAGTGGTTGCACAGCTCTGTTCTGTTTCACTTCAATGTATGTGTTGAACAGAAACTCTTCTTGCCCCCATAGCTGTGTGTTTGGATGTCAGTTCAAGGTGCTGTTCTTGTTACCTGAAAGATGAACCTGATTTTAAAAATCCTCCACATTGAATGATCCGTTTCCCCTGGAAATGAGCACCCTCTCAAAAGTGAAGTTCCTAGCCCTGGAGAGGGAGTGCTGTGTTCAGTTCTGGTCTCCAGAGTTCAGGAAACACAAGGAGCTACTGAAGAGGATCAAGCAGAGGCCATACACATAAGGGATCTGAAGCATCTCTTATGAGGAGGGACTGCAGGAGCTGGGCCTCTTTAGTCCAGAGAAGAGAAGACTGAGAGAGGATCTCATCAATGCATATAAATATCTCAAGGGTGGGTGCCAAGAGGACAGTGCCAGGCTCTTTTCAGTGGTGCCCAGCAACAGCACAAGGAGCAATGGCCATAAACATAATGCAAGAAGTTCCACCTCAGCATGAGGAAGAATTTCTGTACACTGAGGGTGGCAGAGCCCTACAACAGTTGCCCAGGGAGGGTCTGAAATCTCCCTCTCTGTGGACATCCCAACCCCCCCTGGACTTGCTCCTGTGTCATCTGCTCCAGGTGACCCTGCCTGGGCAGGGGAGTTGGATTAAATGGTCTCCAGAGGTCCCTTCCAACCCTGAATATTCTGTGATTCTGTGAAAGTAAATTCTTGAATTTTTTAACCTTATCTGCTCAACTTGCAAGGCACCACCTTGCTGTGTCAGGGAGACAAGTGCAGGGTCAGGAAAGGGGGACATTTGAAGGATAGTACTTGAAGCACTTGGGCCCTGAAGACAATTCCTGCTACTGCTGATTTTTGCTGTTGTGTAACTGCTGCAGCAGGAATAGAAAACTTGATCTTTGCCCCTGGAAGAGAAGTTTGGCCATGGCTGTTTGCTCCAGGCTGTCTCTGTAGGCCTTGGCTCAACTCACACATCTGTCAGAGCTGATACTCTGTGGAATTGGTCAGTGTTTCCACCAAGTAAATGACACTGGAGAGAGAAATAATCTTTGAAATACAGGTAAGGAATCACTGCAGTAGAGCTGTTGACAGTAGCAAGTCTTCACACTGGCACTAAGGAGTGTTTTAAGGTCACTCAAAGAATTGCCAGCAAAGGCATCAGCAAAACCAGGCTTAATGTAAAAGTGAAAGTGTGACGAAGTCCATTCAACAAGGTTCACTCCACTATTTACTAGGTGGTTAAAGCACACAGAGAAAAAGCAAACTAAAAATCTACAATCAATCAACCTAAAACCAAAATCAACCAAAACATCTCTGAAGATGCTGGAGATACAAAGAATATGGATGGAAAAGGGTAGGGATAAAAGGAATAAGGGAGATGCTCCTGCTAAATCAAAGTTCAGAGTGGACCCCCTTCCAAAACTGAGCCCCAGATCTGACCAGTGGTTTATGCTTGAAGTTTTAACAGTAATTAAACTTAACAGCACTTAGTCCATTAACTAAAGATTCATACAGAATTTCTTACAAGCTCAACAGCAACTCACTCATAGGCCTGAGTTACTTGCAAATCTACAGTACGTAAATCTCTGAGAGCAGGATCCATTGTACATTTTCTATAGCATATCCACACTCACTAACAGTCCTGAAGGAGTATGTGCAAGGTATGAAATTCCCCTGGAATTCACTGAAGCACTTACCTTGGATACCTTTGCACCTTGTCAGCAGCTGAAGCTGAGCCTCAAGAAAGGGGGGCATCATTCCATGTTCTGTTGTCACTGCTGCTCCTCCAAATGCAGCAAACAAGTTCACTGGCTCTGAGGGGCCACACACAGAGGGAGACTTGTGGTCACTGCCTACTGCAGTCCAGGAGAGCACTGAGGGCCTTACTCAAGCCTGCTCTTTATAGGGTACAGTCACAGCAATTTTCCATCCTGACCACAATCCAGGTCGGTAACTTCCTTTGAAATTCCAAAAGCAAAAATGTTTTTCCACTGGGGGTGTTCTTCAGGAGGGCAAAATAAGTTTCCAAGGCCGCTGGTTACAAAGCAGGAGCTCTTCAGACAGCACCAATTCCTGGGAACTGTTCCTGAAGAGCTCCAGAGGATCTCAGCCCAGCTGCTGAAAAAGCACTTCTAAGGCTACAGCTGGCCCCAGGAGGAGGGAGGGGGGGATGCAGCACCATCCTCACAGAGTTCTAGGGCAGAATTTAGAAAGTGATGGCAGAATACAGTGATGAAATGTACATGTTCCAGTTTCTGCCACGACACTGATGTGAAAAACTCTTTTCCACATCAGCTGAGCTCCTCTGCACTTCCACCTGCTCTGAGCAGCTGCCCCTCTCAGAGACAGGGACACCAAGGGGGACACTCTGGCACAGGCAGAACCAGCAGAAGTTCAAGAAAGAATGGAGAACAACTGCTAAGCACATGGAATTCATGGGATGCTCTGTTACCTGAAATTCTTGCAGAGGAAAAGGAAAGTGGGACAGACACTCACAATAACTATTTTTTATTACATTACAATAAATAGGAGCAGTACAGTTTGACAAAAAAATGACAAATTCCAGATCACCTCACAGCACATACTCCTAAAAACATTAAAAATTTTAAAACAAACAGTGGTCTTTTTTTTTTCCTTTTTTAACTTAATGTCTGGCATGACCAACATTCCTAGGTCACACAACCAAATTATGGAAAAACTGGATCACACTGCATATGTTCCACATCAAATAAAGCACAATGTACAAAATGTGCATGTTTCAGTTTACACTATACAAAAATAGTTAAAATACATTCCAGGTAAACATATTACATTAAGAAGTCATTCTAGTAAGAAGTTGGCACTCAAGAGGAAAAAGCAGAAGTATTTTCAACATGAAAACACAAGACAGTGGAATAAAGAAATGTTAGGAAAGATTTACCATCTATGTAGCTTTATGTAAACTTGAGACACAATGATTTGTTTTACAGTTTGATGGTCTTTGAAGGTAATAATTGTATTGCTTCATAGTCTAGACAAGAGCAGAAGATTGTGTGTGTCAGTATTTACCCATTATCCTGTTACTGTAACAAAGCCCACACAGCAAAAAAAGTAGCAAGAAATTTCAGGGCACTGAAACTGGTCAGAATAATTTACTTTTGGAGCAAACCAAGGATCCAGGTATTTAGCAGAGTTACATAAAGCTACTGTAAGAAGGTGTTACTCCCTGACACATGGCAGTTTGACGTGGTGACATGGGCAGTGACTCCCAGGCTCGCTCAGGAGCTGCTCTCAGGACACACAGCACCCAGGGATGTTCTGTGGAAGCATCTCAAATAGAGCAGGGCAGTGATGATGGAGCAACTTGTGCAAGCTGCAATCCAACGTGCTTCACCAAATCTCAACAAACAGGAAGACAAAACTGCAACAGTGGCAAGGATGGGTTGGGGGTTTTTTTCAAGTAAATAAGGGCTAATCTAAATGGATTTTGTACTAATTTAATTAGACTGACAGCTACAGCTCTCTTTTGCTGAAAAACCCCAACATTGGTTCATATATAGCTTTATAGTAGAGCTACAGAAATCCACTTTTGATGAATAAGACATTTCAGCTACAAATTCTCCCAACAGCTTTTAGTTAAATTAACATCAGAATTTTAGACCAGCCCTAATCTGACATGCAGTGTGACTCAGTTACCAAAATTAAAGTAACCTTAAGATTACTTCCATTTGCTCAAGGCTTACAACCCACTTTTGCTACATTCTCCATGTATTATCAAGAGTGTACAAAATGTGCAAATAACTGTCTCCAACACATTTTAACCTTGGAAGCTCTGAAATATTTTGCGATTAAGAATCTGTTCTTACTCCTTATTGGTCCTTACAGTATAAAGTTCGGTTCTCCTGTTACTTTTTCAGACTATTTCATAACACACATTTCACATTGAAGCTGAGAGGAGTGGAGGGGTCTAGATTTTGTTGAGGAGTGGGAATGGGGGGCACAGGCAGGGAAAGGCCTGATTTCTTCCAGACACAATGAAATTAAAGAATATGGAGCAATCCAGACACTCTGTGTTCCCTGCCAGCTTTGCAGATTCCCACCTACAACAGTCACTCTGGGATTTTTTTTTTGTAGAAGCAAAATAATACTTTTCACAGAAATGGTCCAAGTTACACAGTGCAATTTTTACATACCTGTGTAAAACTTCCATGGAATACCTTAGGTTAGGACAATGCTGCTATTCCCTGTTCCAAAATTTCTGGTGTCCTGAACTATTCTACTTCAATGTCTTGTGTTTTATTTTTTGGGTACACCAGAGTTACACCTTCCAGTGTCACTCTGCAGCTCAGTTAGCTCCTGTGAAGAAGTGCACCTTCAGGGACCAAAGCTCTCCTGAAACAAACAACTCCACATTTACAGGGAGACACTGGGAACTGGAAACACTGGGACTGTTGGCTCATACTTCAGTGGATAACTAGGCTACTGCAGTACCAAAAAGTGAAAGCTCCTGCAAAAATCCTGTATTAGTTCCAATCAGAAAAAATAAAGTGGGGGGAGAGAAGAACAAAAATCACAAGAGAACTTAATCACAGAGAAGACAACATTTAACTCTTGGTGTAGCCTCATGACAGTCTAGACACTGGAATGCCACTCACCAACCATTGAATCAGTACTTCACAGACATCACACAAACAACACTGACTCTGGAAATCATGTTCTATGCTGACAGATTGTGCAAATTCCACACCATTTCCATGGCATAGTGGGTTTCCAAATTATTTGCATGAAGCACTTAAATTCAACTCTTTCATTCACTCATCTGATGTTGGTAGAATTTAGAATTTCTCCCCTGTTTTTCACAAAATGGGCATCTGGAAATATTTTATGCCACTCTTGGGGGAAAAAAAAAGAATGGTTTTACTCATACATTTTAGGATTGATTCTGATTTAATTCTTATGGTAAATTCTGGGTCCATATATGAATTAACCTAAGAATTTGAATCAACTTCTCTGTTAAGGCATTCTAATATTTCCTAGGGACACTCAGGGTAAAATCCTGACCCTACAGAACAAAGCTACTCAAAGCTTTGACATGGGGGGATTTCACCTTGCTCTTCAGACACAAGAAGTCAGTGAAGCTCTTAAAGCAATGCATTAACAATAGCAAATCAACCTAATTAGAACTTTTACTTTTTCCATTGCCAGGTGTGCATTGTTGTCTTTTTAAAATTTTTTTTTTTTTTAAATTTTTTTAGAAAAAATAGAGTATTTAAGGAGTGACTGTGACAAATTGCAGTGAAATTTTTTTTGAAAGTTTTCTTTTTACATTCATTAAAATTGATCTGAAATGCTACAAGACTAGATGCCTAGAAGCAAAATCTACAGGAAGACTATATAAAGGCTTCTGGTCTCTCTCTATTGCAATCAGTCTAAAATAAAGGAAATGCTGAAATGAAAGCTTCTTTTGCTAACTAGTCCTTTTTCCCAACCAAATTTATAAACCCAAAATTTAGAGGGGTTGTTAAAATGTGTAGAGCATAATTTGTTTGCTTTGCACACAGAACAGAAGTTCACAATCAGTAAGAAAAATAGGAAGTTAGCAACTGTGCATGCACCAAAGAGTCCTAAGACAGTTCTCAGGCTTTTCGTGGGTATTTTTTTGTTTGTTTTGGGTTTTTGTTGTTTTTTGTTTGATTTTTTGTTTCTTTTTTTTCACAGGCATTGCTAGTTCAAGAACCAACAGTCAAAGAATACTGGCACTTTAAGAGGAATGAAGTTTCCACTGTCATTTAAAACAAGCATTCAGGTAAAGCTAACAGGATCATGAAGCAGAAAGTAAAGTAATGCTAAAACAAATGCTAATAATTTAGTGTAATGTACAAAATTACTTCAGTACTTTTTAAGAATAAGGATAAATTGTATTTACATAATTATACACTTTGTCTTTGTCTTCTTTTTCTTCTTTTTACCATCTTTGCTCATCTTCTCTTTGTGTTTTCTGATTTCTCGAACTAATGTGTAGAAGGCATCATCAACACCCTGAAAAGATACAGACAGATAGAAATTAGGATCAGGTTCAGACTCACAGGCTTGCTGAGGTACAACCTGTGTCCCTCCCTGGCCATGTGAGGGGGGTTCCATCAGCACATTTTGCTGCCTACCTGCCATCCTTTGAACAATGAATCCTGGCTGCAGGACTAATCCTGTTCTCTCTGGAATTCTGAGCAGCACTGACACAACCACCTGAGGGAACTGCTTTGGTGCCAGCAGCAGCTGACACCTGCTGCCCTATTCCTCAGCTGCTCCTAAACTGGGCTCAGGGCATCCTGCAGGTTATTCACAGGTGCCCTACAGGTGAAATTCCATTGCTGGCGAGGGAAGGGAGGTAATGAAGTGTGTGCTGCTCTCATCTCCATCTCCAAGAGCACACCTTGCCTCACCTCAAGCTAGAAAAGTATCATATACAGAATGTGTATTTATATAACAACACCTCACAATTAGATTGTAAGTATAGATATTATCATGGAATCATAGAATGGCCTGGGTTGGAAGGGACCTTAAGGATCTTCCAGTTCCAACTCCAACACCTTCCACTGTCCAGGTTGCTCCAAGCCCCATCCAACCTGGCCTAGGACATTTCCAGGGATGGAGCAGCCACAGCTTCTCTGGGCAATGTGCCACAGCCTCAGCACCTCACAGGGAAGGGAAGTTGTGAGGCATTAACTATCTTTATTTATGCTTTAATAATCTATATACAGCTCTGGAATATGAATTCTAATATTGTACCAATAATCAATACCAAAGACATAGTTATAGTTAATCCACATAATCTGATCATTTCTAAGGCACATTGGTATAGTAATCACACCACAATTTTATAAATCTTTACACATGCAAATCAATCAAATCAATCCCATGTCCCAATGATAAGTTATTTGATAAATCATTCCGTTCAACTTCTAAAGTTAAGGACACATGAAACACTTTCTCTCTAGTGCTGGATAGTTGCTAAAATCTCCATAGCTCCAAGACTTAAGCTACAGATACAAAAGCTAAAGTTTATTCTCACTGAGTAGTTTCTCATTATTTTCAGAGGTAATTACAGCTGACCAAAATTAACTCTGATTTAAAGAGACCAGCACATCCAAAAGCCTGACATGGCCCATTATCAAGTACAATGTTGTACAATGTACTTAGTTAAGGGAAACAATTTATGGTCTTGCTCTCATGTAGCTTCAAATCCCACCAAAGTACTCATGTTGTCAGTCTGCCTTTACATTTAATAATTTGAACAGTTAGTTATACAATCTTTAAGATAAAAGTGTTCGTGTTTCTTTCCTGCCTTACTCCTTTTATCTTTTAGACAGATGAGAATTGTTACTGTATCACAGCAGCCAAATGCATCACTATAGAACTGGGTCTAGAAATTCAGCCACACAAGTTTGCCTTCAAGCTGCCAAAAAAGAGTAACACTTTGCATTTTTTCCTCTATGCCTACTTCAGTAAAGAACTGAAAGTAAACTCTGAAAAAACAAAAATCCAAAAATCACCTAATTTCATTACTGTTTCAGCCAAACTCCAAGTGGTGATGACACTTAATACAAAAAGTCCAAACAGCAGGGAAGTGTGAAATACCTTCACTTAAAAAAGCAGCACTCAGTATAAGCTAAATTTAACATCTTCAAGTTCATAAAACATTTACACCAGCTGATGTTCAAAGTCCTTGGCAGTGTATCTCCCAATATTAATAGCACACTTTTGCATATTACAAGACTTTGCAAACAACTTTTTCTACATTTTGAGGCATTGTTGACCAAAAAAATTGATGCAGCATGGCTAGTGGGAGAATAGCCTTAATCCTGCAAAAGGTCATGTCACTCATTAGTTTTTGGGAAATTAAAAATACTTGGTATTACTTTAGAGACAACTAGTGTATTTTGCTTACAGCTTCAGCATTAATGCTTAAAGAGAATATTTAGCAGTGTTCAAGTAGGAATATGCTACAGAAGTAGTAACAGTTTATGATTCCACTGCAGGTCACAGAATTAAGAAGGAGGAGGACAGCACTAAGAATCAATCACAACAGACAAAACAATAGTTTCATTCTTAAAACACAAGAACCATATAACCAATAACCAAACAAGAACCCTGAACAATCTGCCCAAGACTGTCCACACTGCCTTACAGAACAACCTTTCAGAACTGGCTTTCAGTTGGTGCCTTCAAATGAGACACACCTAAAAACTGCAAATTAAGTCTTCAAACAAGAAATCCTCCCTCACTAAACATGTTTTAAAATAAATGCAGAGAAAATAACTTGTACAAAGTAATACCCAGATACTATCATGAACCTTTAAGCACATGGTTTCCCAATCAAGGCTGAAATTTTTTTTCTACCTCGTAAGATGAGGATCTTTTAAATACAGTACATGTTGCAACAGAATCATAGAATGGTTTGGGTTGGAAGGGATCTTAAATATCATCTCATTCCAAGCCCCTGCTGTGGGCAAGGACAATTTTCACTAACCAGGTTACAGAACTGACTTGGCTTTCATCCTTGCATTTACACCTTTGTAGACCAAGCCTCACTAATTATTTATTATGTTTGGTCCTGCCACAATTTGTCTTCAATTCAGATCATTAATAGAACATGACATACAAAACTACACTTAGACCATTTGTGAGTTAGAAGTGGAGAACGCAAGGTAAAGGGAGGTCTTTCACTTTTCAGCCTGCCCATTAAATTTTAAATGTAAGTAGTGGATACTCTGTCTCCAGAAGGTCCCTGAAGGCATCAAAGCTGTGAGATCAAAGGCTGCCAACCTTTCCAGTCAGCTCTTTCAGTAGGAAGGGACTGCAGGCAGCTGACCTTCTTCTTTCTGACAATGCACGTATTGTGTGCAAGCCTTTAGGGAAGTTAAGATGTACTGAATGAGAGTTTTAAATCCAGGCTCAGATTAGAAACTTGCAATTCCCTGCGCTGGCTCAGAACTAAACCCCAGAGCCTCACTAAAGGTGCACAGACAGGCCTTGCTCCTGGCCCTTGTTCTTCCAAAGGGTAGAGAGAACAGGAACAGCAGAACTGATCCCACAGAACAGCCTGCTCCTGGCCACAAGCTTCTGGAGCCCCACATGGTCCCATGGCTGCAGAGAAGTCTGGAGATGTGGCTGCATGACCACAAGCATACATGAGACTGGGCAACAAACCTGGCTGGCAATACCAAACACCAAATTCACAAGGAGTTTGGAATTCCTTAAAATCCCAGCACCAAAAATAACCCTTAAACAAGTTCTAAATTGCAGGAGTTCTTTCTTACATTTTTTTCATATATAATGCTTATATACATACACACACGTATCAGTTACGAGGAATGCAAGTTATTTGTACATCTGTGTAGTACTATGGAGAGAAACCATTAAATTGCAGTTCAATCAAGAATGTAGGCATTTTTAAATTCAAATCTAGAACTTCTAATTCAAACTTTTCCCCATTAACCCAGCTCAACCTGGATTACATTATCTAGATGTCTGCTCGTAGCGTGCTTTTTATTTTAAAAATCTGATGCTTTCACAAAAAAGAGTTCTTTTGAGGATTCCATTTCACATGAAGTTTTGGAGATTTCTCCCTGCTAGCTGAGCAAAAGATGTTCTGTCCTTTCTGCTTTACTGTGTAATAGCCAAAGAATGAAACTCTTGGAAAGCATCAGCAGTTCCTGGCAGTCTGGGTAGTCAAAGTTTTCAGCTTCCTTGTGGAAGACTAATATAACTTAAGGCATCCCACAGGCAGCAAGAAGATAAACAATATTCCAAGAGGGAGAAAAACGCTCTGAACCATCCAACTTGATTATTCACAGAATACTATCATTGCAAACTGTGTTACAATGACTATTTCAGAAGTCTGAACTCCCAGTTGTAAGGCTCACACCATCAGGTGCTGCCCTTCTTAGCCACCTACTACACATCAGACTGAAATAATACATTTTTTTACTGACTGTAAAGTAATACAAACCAGGCTGGTTTAAATATCAGACTTCTCATTCCACTCAAACCACTACTCAACTACAGCCGTGCCATAATAATTTTGGAATATGCTTCCTCCAACTTAAATCCCTAAATACAAAGTTGCTGAAAATGCCTATCAATACCATGCAGAATTCACTTGGGAATAAAGGCAAATGACTCCTTCCCTAAGCAGACTCCTGAAGTTAGATCCAAGACTATTTTCTAAACAGGGTGCAGGGAAAAAAGAAATCACAACAAACATCCAGAACTCAACAATACCCACTGTTGACACAAGACTTCCCTCAGGGGGGGGGGAAAAAAAGGTGCAAAATGCCCCAAAAATACTTCTCTTGGATATCACCAGAAAGAAAGTAGGAAGCTGGTAGAAAGAAAGCATGTGTTCACTGACACATAAATAAGAACCTTACAATCTGCAAAACTCCTTCTGCTGAAAACCACAATTCCATCATCCTATTCTCATTCTCCCAACAGGAAGGGAAAGCAGACAGGACTCAGGATCTTTCAAGTCCCAGTATAAAAAAATAAATTCTAATTTGTAGTATGGTTCCATCAGTAACACACCAAGTAACTGCAAAGTTGGTTTCCAGAAGGCTACAGGGCTTGAGCAATTTAATTTCTATTACTTTCATCAAAAGTCATCTTGCCCAGCTTCTGTTTGTTGGTTTTTGATAGCCAGGGAAGGATAAAACAAGGTGTTTTGATGGCATCAATTTTAGTAATATTTGGATGCAAGACTAGGGAACTTCGTGACTGAAGTTTCCAGTTTCCTGCAAAGGAAACCGGTGATGCAAAGAGTATCACAAAGTGATTGAATCATATAATTAAGGTTGGAAAAGACCTCCAGGAGCATCAACCTCTGACTGATAAACACCTTGTCAACTACGTCATGGCATTAAGTGCCACATCCAGTCATTTCCTGAACATCTCCAGGAAAGTGGACTCCACCATTTTCTTTTGGGAAAAAAAAAAAAATCTAAGTAATTACATCTGAGCAGTCACTCATCACTTGAAAGCTGAGACTAACAAGTCTGAGCAGATCTAGTAAAAACTGGTATGAATCAAAATTTCTTCCCCAGAAAGAGAAACAAAATTCCCTCACTGAGAATATTCCCACACTGTGACAGTCTCTGAAGGATACAACTCAAATTCTATTCCTTCTCTGCCATGTATTCTGAAGTACAGACACACACCTTGAAAAATGAAGTTTTTCTTTTACACAATGGGAAATCCCAGGTCATCCTCCACTTGGACAAGTATATGAAGAGTAACAACTCTCTGCATTGGTGCAGAACGAGGTAAAGAATTAATGCAATAGGAATATCTGCAAGAAGCTGCTCTGCTGGTTTGTTCAAAAAGCACTGGAAGTGAGCTAGACAAGCACTTCTTCCATACCAGTTTCTTCTGTCCTCACCTTCTCCCTTTTTTCTTACAGTGGAATATATACATTTAAAAAAAAGATTTTGTGAGAATTTGGGTATTGGGGGTTTTTGCTGCTTTCTTCTTGGTTTTGGCTTAGTCTCCTCTCTCCTCCAGTGCTCCTTTGCTGTTGCTCAAGCTCCACCTCTTGTAAAGGCTCTCAAAAAAGGTGAAACCTTATTTTGTCTAAATCTGGATCACTCATGGCCTTATAGTTGACAAAAATCTCCTGGAAATGCTAAGGGTAATTTTTTTTTTAGGCTGGGGAAGAACAAAGAAAAAATAGCTTGGCATAAGGAAGGGCCTGAGAATTAAAAAATCCTGTACACCAGTCAAATAGTGTTTTGCTGGATTAGGAACCTCCTATTTCTGAACCTGAGGAGGACTTGTAAGTGTTGTAATCTCCTCCCCTCAGTTCATCAGCCTGAAGCTTCAACCAACATTCACTTCAACAGCATCTGCAATATATTCCTAATAAAACTCCTTCCTCCTGACTTCTTCCACTCAGAACTCTGCCTCCATTTCCCAGCTGGAGAATTCAATATGCAGTAAAGACTTCTTGTTAATCCATTTATCAAAACCCCATGAAACAAAGCAAATCCATACTCAGGACACTAAAATGTGATTGGTTTTATATCTGAAATTATATCATTGATTAGCCACAAAAAGTCTGATTGGCAAGACACCCTCAATCAGTTTTATTTGGCAAGTGATTTGCAACACTTATCCTGATACATTACAGACTTACCCTCTTACATTACAAGGCATTTTTTAATTTTCACGCACCCTGGAGTCTTTTCTTCTTTGCTGATTTTTTTCACTCTGTACTGTCGGATCTCTCGCACCAATGTATAAAAAGCATCCTCCACTCTCTGCATTGTAAAACAAACTCCTTAAAAATCGCTTTGTTAATGATTGAGACGAACTGGGACACCCATGGAAGGGGAAAAAACCACAGCAAAACCACTGAAATTATGAGCTTTACTTGAGTGAAGTATATGGAGCTTTATTTATGTATTTAAAATGCTGGGCTTGCTCATTGCTGCTCGATAAATACTTAATTCAACATTTATTGATTACCAATTATTGTGAATATCTACGCTTCAAGCCCTGCTTTTCTTCTGTGCGCAGTATCATTGGGCCTAAAAAAGAGTGAGACTTATTTTCTTCCATTGCTGAAAATGATACTGCTTGTGTTACTGAATCTATTCCCACATTTCTGTGGGCATAGATGTATGCAGGAGGCAAAAAACCTTATTAAATTGTCAACTAGGGGTACTTATGAACACACATAGTTACACCACCCACTTGCAGTTTTAAGCCAAAGCGAGAACATGTTACTGTTTGGGAAAAGAAAAGCAACCTCCTTTATATTATGTAAGAAGGGGAACTTTGCAAAAATCCATGGATCAAGCAAACAAAGTATTAAAAAAGTTCCTGCAGGTAATTTCCTAAGTGATTATAAAGAAATAAAATTTTCAAAGAATACTAAGTTTGGGGCAGTGTTGTTTTTAAAGCTACTAACTTTACAAAGCAAGCACTGTGGTATTAAATTTAGGAAAAGTGGTATCTGAGCCATGGCAGCAAATGTTCATTATTATAATCTTTAAGAGCTTTGTTACATCAACAAGACACACCTGATCTGCTCCTCTGGGTCAGACTCAGCAACCCTGAGGGTCCCATAACAACAACTAAATGCAAACAATCTGTGAAGTTCTGCTCAGATTTTAATCTGCTGCAGAAATGCTCCTCCTGTGTTCCAGGGGTGACACAGAGCTATAAGTTTTACTTCTGGGTCGCACCTTACTTTTCTGCAGCTGTGCATTTAGGCCACTTGGATATGACACCACAAGCATTAAGAAAAATAAATGTATGGAGACTGAAATGTTCAACCAAATACAATAAAAAGAGATACAGCACCAGCTCTAATATTTCAAAATTAGTGTATCTGTGCATAAATTTAAGGATTTAGATCAATCTGTGAGGATGTTATTAGAACAAGATGAAAAGTGTTCCACTGCAGCTTTTGAAGGGGGAGCAAATCCCTCCTCTGCCTTACTATCAATCTCAGTACTTGTCTCCTCAATCAGATCAACAGAGCTGTTAATTTAATACAAACTCATCATTCGAAAATAAAAGCAGAACACACTGATGATTATGGTAAGCAGCACAACCACTCAGCTCCAAAGCTTTATTACTACCAATGGACTGTCTGGGCTTTGATTTGGCAGATTTTCCATAAATTCTCTCTCCATTTCATCTTCGTATTATGCAATGAATAAATCCAGTCAGCATTTACTGCCACAATTACTGGGTCATTTTGCATGACCCGTTATCACATTGACCATTTATTTTTAACACACTGCTGCTTATCTGAGGGTTCTTCTAAACTACAGCCTCTTCAATTTGAAGATTAAATGAATCAGATTTATTTCTTGGATTGTATTTCCCTGTATATACATAACGTGCCATCTTAGGATGTTGTAAAGCATGGACAAGTCTTACATTCCAGGTCTGACAGGTTGCAAAATGTAAAGAAAGCCACTAAAAGAGGCAAAATCCAAGTAAAGCTCATACTTCCATGTTTTTCTGGAAAGGAAGTTTCTTTCTCAAGTGGAAACAGCAAACATTGATCAGCTGCTATGTGCCAAAGCACAGGCTGTACAAGAATCAACATTTTTGCAAATCTACTGTTTTGCAGTAGAAAGATGTAATTTGATTATGGAGTTTTCACATGAAAAATTAGGTAACAATTGTTGAGTCAACATTTATTGCCAATTTCCCATCACCCAGTAGGAGCTGTAATTTGCTTTAGCAATGCAGAGAGATGGAGAGGCACAGAGTGAGAAAAGAAATTGCTATTACTGCCACCACCAAGAACAGACTTATGAACCCTGCTGAAAGAGATTATACTGAAAGAAAAATCTGTAGAGACACATATTTGCTTATATCATTACCACAAGGTGACATTTTAAAGATCCAGATGCCAATCCTACAAACTTAAGTCATTTTAATGAATGACTTAAAAAAACCAATTTAAGACTCTCTAGTATTTTTTCCTTCAGTAAGCAATGACCATATATATAAAATGGGACTAACCAGTTCTTCTAGCTGTCAGAGCTGGAAGCAAAAATACCCTTTGACAGTTATTAAAAACTTCAAAATCTAAAGAGCCCAAGGAACCCAGGACCTCGAGGCAATGTTTTTGAGGTGCTTTTGCCTCCTGAATGACAGCCAAATGCACCATTTAAAATATGACCATGTGCAAAGAAAGGCTGTTTGACACACAGACCAAAGTATCCCAAACAGGAATTTTCACAAGTTCCACTTCTCTAGTGCTTAAAGGAACCTAATGAAAGTTAATCCTGACAACTCAAAATTATTCTGTGCCCATCCTTAGACACTTGATCACAGCTGATCTCCTAAAAGCAACCAAAACTTTTTTCCCTTTGTCCTTAGGGAGGACTAAGCTTTTCCAGAAAAGTTCTACCTTACAACAGACAAGTGACATGAAAAAACCTCAACCTCCAGTGTAAAAAGTCTGACCAAGTTAAAACTCATTGAAAACAAAACTTTATGATGAAACCTGTACACAAGAACTGGATTAAAAATCACTTGGAGTGATACAATATCATGAAACAGGTATGACAAACCCCTAAAAAATGGTTCAAGCAAACTAAGTTATCAGTTAGCCATGAATTTTAACTGAGATGTAGGAATGGATTTCTGTAAATACTGCCCCAGTTACTTCACCAGACTAGGCACAGGTTCTCAACTTGGGCTGATCACAGGGCTGGGGCCTAACCCACTGTACATCAGACAGCTGAAATAACCAAAATGGTTTTTAACAGTGTCCTCGTGATTAGGGTCAACTTCTTCATTAGACACTTCAAAATTGTGTTTAAGTATATATTCTAAATAATGAGACCTCAAACACTTTACTATGCTTGCAATAATGCTCATTCATCTGCTTTTCCTTGAATCCAATACCAGCAGGAAAGCAGAAATGCTCCAAGGGAAATAAAGCCCTACAGTCAAACCGCTGGGGTGGTTTGGCCTTACAGCTTTGCCCTGTTCAACTCCCAGGCAAGGAGAAACCCAATGAAGAATGGTGGGATAAATCAAGTTTGTCTCACTGATATTATTGGTAGTATTGGGAGACACATGCTCATGTAGACAAGAAAGAACCTGAATAGAAAGCTTATGTCAAATAGAGAAAAGCAAAATGAGCAATCAAAATAAACCTAAGCTATTCATCCCCTTCTCCATAAGGATTGTAAAAGGATGAGGAAATGCTCACAGTCTTACAAAACCACCAGTACTGCCACTTGCTTACATGCAGGAACACGACTATCACTATTTTTCATAATTACATTATATTGATTTCAGTCAGTGGTCTAATTGAAAATATTAATAATCTGTAGCCTTATACCTAAGTTGTAGGGCCCACTAAGGCAAGGTTTCATTGGATGAATTCAATGATTGGTTTGAAAATTCACAGAGGGATTTGACTTAAAGCACAATTTTCTTGCTGTGAGTTGAAGTTTGCATCTTAGTATTCTCAGTCCGAATGTAAAAACATTAACTTCCACAAGAACTTATTTCTGTACTTCATTTCAATATTCTTCTCTTTTCTGTCCTTGCCTACGAGTTTTTGAGTATCTTAAAAACTTAGTTGAAATGAGATATCATCCTACATGAGAATGCAATGCCATCCTTTTAAAAAAATGTCTTGGCAATCAAAAAAGTCTATTCTGACAACTCCCTCCCATTTCCACCTTCCTTCTGCACAAACATTTCTAATTCCCTCTGAGCTCCAGCAGAAGTGGACACAGGAAAGGGCAGAGGCAGTAAAATGGCCTTTCAGCAGGGCATTAGTGATGATGCTTCCATGTGGTGGAAGGTGAGGACAGGAATGGAAAAGAAGGTTCCTACTTCAAAAGATTCATGGCAGACTTCCCACAGACTTCCCTCCCGACCACCAGCTGTACCTGTTCATATTTGGAAGTGCTCCATGAGGACAGAGAGGACCAGAGTTTTATTTATATATTGACTTTTAGACAGAGTGAATAAAACTATAGCCGCCCATGGGCCATATGCAGCTCACAAAATGGTTTGACTCCTCTAATTTAAAATCACTTTTGAAGAAGGTGTGTGTATATATATTTACATATATGATAGTGTGACTGAAAAATCATTCTATGCACATACACACACGTATATACAATCACATACACTAATATTTAGATTCTCTTGCTATAACTAAATTCATTTCTTTCTCCAATGCCCTTTGTTCTTCTCAAAAGTATTTTATTTACACAGCATCCTATGAAGGAATTTCATAGCACATGCTCTAAACAGCACTGGAAAAGAATCAGCAGCCATCCCTAGTGGTGCCAACTTTTTGAATCCAACAGGTTCTAGTCTACTGGGCATATTTATTTTAAAATATGCCTTTTAATAGAAGTGGCTATAGAAAAGGAGTATTTCCCCAACAAAGCCTGATGCTGTATAAGACAGACTTAACAAAGTAAAACTTAGATGTTGGTGCAGCATTTCTACTGTTTCAAGCCTTAAATGTAATTTCAGAGTTATTTTTTCACCCTCTTATCTCCATGACAGATACTAGTACAGCACCTTCCAAACAAAGCCACTGTCCTTGTTCAGTCCACCTGTATGCCCCCTTCTTCAGCACACTCATGTGGCCTAATTTATTCTCAGTCACTCAAGTTTGGTAATTCTGCTTTGTTTTTTTTAATCTTACCTAACAGACTTTCTTTGTCACCAGAAGTTAGCATTGCTTTCTGAAGTTTTACTAATTAGCCCAGGTTTCAACCTGTCAAAAATGTGGGTGGGTGGAGCAAGTATGCACTAATAAAATATTCATTTCTCAGATCCAAAAATGCCTTACAAGCCATGAGGAAAATTCTGCCAATGATGTAGCTGGATCTCAACAGAAATTCTGAGAAGTTACTCAAACTGCAGCATTCTGCCCTTATTTACCTCCTGAATTCCTGATTCACAACCTGCACATAACACTTCTAATTATGCAGAGTAGGAGCCACTCAGGCCTGATCTAATTTCTACTGACAGTAAAATCTTTGCCCTTAAAAGAGAAACCATCAACCAGCATTTTTCAAGATTGCTTTCTTCCAGAAGTTCTGAACCAGTTCCACCTCTATCCACACAGTTTCTCTTCTCCTGAAAGCTCAGATGTGCCACTCTGTCTCACCTGTGTCCTCACACAGCCCAAGAGAGGCACTGAAAGGACCAGTGAGCTACAATAAACCAACAGCGAGCTCTAAAGTCTTAGGAAAAGTATCATTTCACACAAACAACTAATTCAGGAATTTCAGAAATAGCCTTAAGGTCAATTGCTTAGGTGTATCAAGCATGTCCCCCTAATTAGAGAATCAATGCCTCAAGGAAAAATTCCTTTGTTATTAATGAAAACATTTACACCACAATAAACTAATTACCTATTTGTCTGTTTAATCCTCTTGCTGAGGGAAAAAACGCATTTCAGCTCTAAGCAGAAGTGCTTTTATTCCATTAAAACCTCTCACAAGGTTAAGAATGCTGCAACTACCTGACAGAGGAGAGCAACAGCAGGCCAGGTTTCACTCTGAGTCTGCCCACTTGAAGCCAATCAATCACTCATCAATAAACAAACAATTACCAATTATAAGCAAGTTGACAGAAAGAAGAAACACCCCAAGGATTTCCAATCTGCAGAAATGCATCATTGATTTGACGAAGCAAATGTCAATGCCTGGAATAATTAACATTATGGCAATTCAGATGAGAGCTCTGTCTTTGCATCTGGGAAGTTTTGAGCTTTACCTGTCTTGTCTTTGCTGATGTTTCAATGAAAGGAATTCCATAACTTCTTGCTAAATCCTGAGCTTGTTTTGTGTCTACTGTTCTGGAAGGCAAATCACATTTGTTTCCTACTAGCACCATTGGGACATCTTCTGAGTCTTTAACTCTCTTTATTTGCTCCCTAAAAACAAAGAAAAAGAAAAGATTGCATTTAACAAGTATTAATAGTTTATATGGTAGATTTTAAAACAGTTAAAACATTAAATTAACAGAGGCGAACATCATTCTTTATGTTAATCTACTGCACATGCACTATTGGAAGCCACTAAAAAGTTAATTGACCAATCCTGTCACCATCAAGTCTTGCATGTTACTAAACAAAAACAAACCAACCAACCAAAAGCCTGACATTTTACAAACTACCATAGATGTTAATGTCATTACACTGGGTTTTTGTAATTTTTTTTTTTTTTTTTTAGCAGCTAATACCAGAATAAGCTTAACAAGCTCTGGTATTAATCTTACTACTTATCTCTCATATTCAACACTCAAAATACCCAATTCACTTGCCAAAACACTACCAAAAGCTCTAGGTCTGCTGTCTTGATTTTGGTTTGGTTTTGGGGGAGGTTGTGATTTTATTTTTTTTTTAATTAAAGACAGCCACTAAAAAATCTGCATTTAGGGGGTTTAAAACTTTGAAGACCACTGGTCTGGCTTTCTACAGAGAGAAGTTTGGTAAGAGTCCTTTTAAGCACTAGTTAGAAAGCATCTTGAAAGATGCTACATGTACTTGTGAAGA